>CM057228.1:135953474-136553474 GCA_029891385.1 Erythroxylum novogranatense
AGCCTCTGGTGTTGCTGCTGCTCCATGTTCAGCTCTCTGAGACTCAAGTACGGTATCTCCACGTCACCTCTACGTGCCGGGGTCAGGGTTCCGGCGAGTGGACCTGAAGATGGTCGGCTAGTTGACCTGTAAGGAGTGGTTGAGCCACTTCTACTTTCGGTACTATACACAGGACCTGATATTGATGCTCTAAAAGCTCTCGCTCTCGCTTTATGCACATCTTCACGTTCAGTGTCGTCTTTGTGGACGTTGATCCACTTCCACTTGAAGAAGAGCAGAGCAGTTCTCCACCAACGTTTTTTCTTTTGAATCTTCCTGCTCGAGTCGTCCTTTGAGAAGGGTTTTTGGAGCTTGAAGTGCAACGAATCTATGGACCTCGCAGTCTCTTTCTTGTGCTTTATCGCTTCCTCCAAAAACTGGTTAACCACAAAGCTCAAAAACAGGGTCAGCAAAAAGACATCAACTTTAAAAGAAAACTCTGAAAGAAACATTATCTTTAACCTGAAAGTATTCGATTTGAGGGTCAAAACCGTAGTCGCTGAAATGTTGAGGCTCTGGCATTGGGAAAATCGGAGACTTGTTCGACATTTTTCCTTCACTTTCTCTTCAACCAAACACCACCAGAACTTGTAACAAAGCCAGAGATATCAGAGGTGTACAGTCTACAGAGTAGAGTAGAGGAGGAGGAGGGTATTTAGGCTTTGGGGGCTTAAGGAGTTGTTTATCTTGTCACAGACTCCATTGATACTATCTCTTTATCTGTATTTAAAGTCTCGTTGACCCTCTCTCACTCGGTCGCTCGCTTACTGTTTGTGAGCTTGCTTTTGGTTTTTGGACTGTGACATGAGGACAGTGACAAAGCCTCAATATTAGGAGCTTTGCAGAGTGGCTTTGCCTTGATATCCTCAATGTGTGTTATTGCTTTTATATAAGTTTATATATATATACACACACAAATCGTTTGATTTGTATTAATTCGAATATTGAAAACAAATTTAAATCAATCAAATAATTTGAATATAGTAATTTTGAGTCAATTTTACTGATTTTAATAATTAATTATATTTAAAATAGACCAAATAAGAAGTCATTATTTTATAATAAGTTATCATTATTAAATAACTAAATTCTTATTTTATAAAAATAATATTTTATTATAAATAACAATAATAATCACCAAATAATTATCAATAAGCTTTTATACTTAAATTAGAATTTATCAAATCCGATCAAATTAGACTTCAATCTATTAACTTTGGAAATTGATCAAACTGAACACAAACTAATTAGCAATATTTATTGATGTAGCTTAATTGATATTCTCAAAGTTAATGCATCTAGGGATGACAATGTGCTAAACTGAGCTAGGCTCACTTAAGCTTTAGCTTGCCCCAACATTTTCTATCGGGGATGGGTCTTGCTTGAAGCCCAAGCCTAAGATCAACTCGATCCAGCTCAATTTAATTTTTTAATAATTAAAAAATAAATTTATATTAATTTTCTTATAAATAAATTTATATTAATTTTCTTATAAATATTAGGGTCGAGCTGATCATAACCTGAATAGCTTGAGCATGAGTTTGATTCGGGATTACACTTGAGGCTCCGTCTACTCGGACCTAACCTGTTGGCATTGGTGTAGGTCAAGCTTGATCGGAGCCTAAATCATCAAATACCCTGTGTTTGGTTACTGTCCCTGTGGGTGGGGGCAGTAGACAGGACAAAAAAATCCTGCCCCCAAGAGTGTTTGGTTGATGTAGCCGGGTTTCTGTCCCCTGTTTTCGGTAGACAGGGATACGAAAATCTGTCCCTCCCAAAAAGATAGGACAGGGACCAACTAACGCTGTCTCCTCGACTAAAACCTATAACGTTTTGTATCTTTTGCCACTTTTATCCAGCTACCATCTCCGACTCCGGAGTCTTTTCTTCATCCACGACTGAGCTTCTTCCCCGACTCTGGCTTCGACTCTCTTCCTCCCCGACTCCGGCTCTCTTCTTCCCGCACTGGGCTTCTTCATCCCCGACTGAGCTTCGTCTGTGTTGGTTCGCGCACGCTGCTCTTCGTCCCCGCCTACTCTTCGGATCTCTTCGCAACAACGTTCCCTCCGAATCTCTGCTTTCCCAAGACGTTGGTCTCTCCAGGGTCGGGTAAGCATTTGATTTTATGACTTTAAAATGTTGGTTGATGAGATCGACGGACACTCTAGAATCGCAACTTCTTTGGCTACACTTTCCAAAATTTTGTTTCTCTGAGAGCAAATGTAATTAAGTAGTGAAACTCGATTCATCTACGGAAGTTAAGACATCTATCACCGAAAAATCATTCTTGCTTTCTTGTTGCCTTTCGTCTTCATTCTCACTGTTGTTGTTACCGTTGAAGGTGTCAACATGCTCCTCACCCTTTACTTCTTTTCTTTGTCATTTCCCCCAAGTTTTTGGTTCCCTAGATCACATCTTTGTATGTAAATGTAGTTAACTGGATTGTGGTCATTAGCTGCTGGATGGACCCTGATTTCGTTTTCATTGTGATTGTTTTATGCTCACGTAGGTTGATTATTTATATCATTCATTTGTCTTCTTCCAAATCCTAAATACGTAGGTAGATTGTTTATATCATTCGTTTTGATTGTGCAGTTGTGTGTGCATATGAACTGCGATCATTTATTTTTGATGTGGACATTGCTAATTGAATGTGTAATGTCCTGAACTCATTTGGATGCTACCTTAATGCATATGGTATCTTTCTGAATATGTAATAGGACTCGGTGATCGCAGCTCTGTCGATGCGATCTTACGATCGATCCTTGGAAACCGGTCAAATAGAATAAATTCCAAGATTGCGGTGTAGGATGCAACCTCGGGTCGTCTCACTTAATTGGAACCAAATGAAAATGGTCTAATCTAGCCTAAATGTCAAAAATTGCAATCGAAGTTGATAAACGGGGTTTTGGTAATTTGGTCGAAACCGGTAAAGTAATCAAAATTTAACAAAAAGTATAAAAGAATATTTTTGGGATTTTTGAAATAATGCAATAAACAAAGAATCGGATAAAATCAAATTGATAAAATCCTCTTGAAAATGAGGCTCAGGCTATCACAGTTCAAAAATGGTTTTCGGGGATACAATCCACTAAGTTTCGAAAGATCAACCCTAAAGGACTCTTTAGGTCCAAAGATTTAATTAATGAACTCCATCATTTAAATCTTTGTTAAAAACCTTAGTGTGACAATTAGACAAGCAAATGCAATTGGTTAAATGAATAAAACACAACAATCTCAATCAAACACAACTAGGCAGATTAAAACCGTGAATGCAGTATCAAATGACATATATGAAACTTCATATATTAGGCATCAAAATGTTCTACAGATTACTTTGTCCAAATTTCAACATAGTATCAACACACGGTTAAACTATAACAATGCTAATCTAAATATATCGATGCAATCCTCTAACTCAGAAGTTTACACAAATATACTAGACTTCAGATACTAAGTGATTACTCCCCTTCGAAGCTCTGTAAACTCAAGCCATTGCTACATCTTCAAGAGGAAGGTTGGCTTAGCTACGATGACTCGGTCGATCCTCGGATATCGGGAATGAACGAGGCTCATGTTTGCGTAAGACGATGACGGTGATGATGGCGATCGTGGTGATGATGGTAGACGATATCGAAAATGTGAAGGTCTTCTCCTTCCAGTCTGCGTTCAAGCCGTCTCAGATTAAAAATCTCCGTGATAAAAGTCTCGATGACCTAAAAATAGCAAG
Source organism: Erythroxylum novogranatense (assembly GCA_029891385.1). Classification (NCBI taxonomy): domain Eukaryota; kingdom Viridiplantae; phylum Streptophyta; class Magnoliopsida; order Malpighiales; family Erythroxylaceae; genus Erythroxylum; species Erythroxylum novogranatense. The sequence continues at coordinate 135,957,244 of CM057228.1, forward strand.
TCTTATATGATGGATCACGGGCGGGTTGGAACAGTGAGATGAACTTTCCATAAAACAGTCGTATCCTCTCATACGTTCGATTTAATAAGATAAATGAATTAAATTCATCGCGACGTGTGCACTCGTCTGCTCGTCGCGTCGTGTACATCGTCGTGCGTCGCGACGTGCGGAAGTGTGCTCGCCGCGTCGTGTGAGATGCCATGCGTCGCGACGTGCGGAAGGACTGTTGACTTCCTACGTTGACTCCTTTGTTCCTGCAACAAAACAATAACAACAATTTGCAGGATCAATTGTCCCAATAAAAACTATGGAAAATAAGTATCAAATCATGACAATTTACTGACAAATTGAGAATTGAAAGAACTCAGAATGAGGAACCAATTTAAGCACAAAAATCATCAATCAGGAGTCAATTCATGCATAAGCAGCTATGAAAATGCAGCCAATTTATAATATAAACTTGGTTCAATCAAATTCTCCCACACTTAGACCTTTGTACTCCTGGACAAAGTTTTACAAGAGTCAAAAAGAGTGCAAGAGAAAAAGAAAATATCTACCCATGCTCAAAACAATAAAAGGAAATTGACGCAAGTTACTTCCTCAGAATTCAACCAAAGCAAAATGAAAGAGTGCTACTAAAATAAACATTGAAAGAATCCAAGTACAAGAGATTGAACAAAAGAGAAGCACTCAAGGTATAGTGTTTGCACTCACTCACTTAGGTTCAGGGATATTTTCTCTCAATCTACTTAATCCACCTCCTACCATAGGCTTGTGTCAATTCTATTTCTCCACCACAAGAACTATCATTCTGAAGATCAAGAGGTCTTAAAGGGTTGTAATGTATGGAAGGCTAAATGAAATGGATTAATGAAAAGAAAGAAAATATGAGCAAATGCACTAAACGACTAATTGATGTCAACAGTAGAAGTCAAACGACACAATTGCATAAACAGAATGCAATATTATTCTTTTTCTTTTTCTTTTGCTTTTTCCCTTCTTCTTTTTTTAACATTTTGGAGATATTGTCCTTTTCTGGACACACTTTTTTTTGACATAGGCAAAATAACTGATGACATAATAAAGATGTACATGCAAATGCTCATAACAGAATGGCTCAAAAGGGCTAGCAAGGGATAAATGTGTAGTAGACGGTGTTTAGGAAAGTGGGTTAAGAAAAGAACGCCTCTATCATATCAACAAAAATTCAGTCCATAAAGCTTCAAATAAGAATTGAAACAAGTTCTAGAAAAGAATGAAATAAGTAGATGCACACAAAGATAGAATGAAAATTTTGGGCTCAAATATCCTTCCACAAGGGTATGATCTCAATGAACAATCTCAAGTCTCAAAAACTTAAAATGCCACTTTGTTAGCATGCTTTCATTTACTTTGTATTGAAAACGTTGAAAGCAAGATTTTGTCAAGTCCAATTATCATTAAAAGAATGGAAGGTGTTTTCAAAAACTCAAGCATCGTTTTGAAACTAGTAAAAGCTTTGAAAACAAAAGCCACAAAAGTCCAGTGCAAGAAAAATTTGAAATGAGTGGAAGAATTAAGCACAGAATCATTCATGCATGAGTATGGACGTCGCGACGTGTAGAAGCAGACGTCGAGACGCATGGACGTCACGATGTAGCAAGGATGACGTCGCGACGTATGCCAAATTTGAAGAACGCTTCGCCGCGACGTATGGACACTCGTCGCGACGAAGAAATGCAGAATGACAAAAAATACAACAAGTTTATCAGCAGAAAGCACCAATTGGCCAACAATATAATATCAACAGTCATGCAATGTGAAAAATAAATAGGGAAACAACTCCCCCACACTTGAAACACACATTGTCCTCAATGAAAGTGTAACAGAAGCACAATTTCTTAGAAACTGATGAAGGGACATAAAGGATGATAGGAAAATGAAAAGAAAACAAAGGAAGCTATATATCTAAGGACTACAAAAAATAATTGTGAAACACAAAAAGAAAAGAAACAAGCAAAGGGGACGGAAAAACCTGATATTCACGGTGATTTCTGGTTCTCATAGTAGAGCTTCAAAAGATGGCCATTGACCTTAAGTCGGGTTCCAGTCTCCTCATGTAAAAGCTCTACCATACCAAAGTTATGCACCTTTGTGACCATGTATGGTCCCTCCCAACGAGTATTAAAAGTCCCATGTTTGAAAGTGAAGCGAGCTTTGAATAACAGGACTTTATCTCCCTCTTTGAAACTTTTTCTACGAATGATCTTGTCATGCATCAATTTGGATTTTTCTTTGTAGAGTCGTGCATGCTCATATGCCTCCAACCTTAATTCCTCAAGCTCTTGAAGTTGCAACTTCCTCTCCATTTCGGAAGATTCCAAGTCCATGTTGCATTGTTTGATTGCCCAATATGCTTTGTGCTCCAATTCTACAGGTAAATGGTAAGCCTTTCCATAAATCAAACGGTAAGGGGACATACCTATTGGGGATTTATATGCAGTCCGATATGCCCAAAGTGCTTCCTCGAGGCGAAGGCTCCAATCCTTCTTTGATGGCTTTACAATTTTCTCCAAAATGTGCTTCACCTCTCTGTTTGAAACTTCAGCTTGTCCATTGGTTTGTGGGTGATATGCAGTGGAGACTTTGTGAGTGACCCCAAATTTCAAAAATAAGTTATCAATGACTCTATTACAAAAATGGGTTCCCCTATCACTCACCACAGCTCATGGTATACCAAAACGACAAAAAATGTTAGACTTAAGAAATTTAGACACGGCTTGGGCATCATCTTTTCTAGTGGGGATGGCCTCTATCCACTTGGACACATAATCAACAGCTAAAAGGATATACACAAAGCCAAAAGATGGAGGAAATGGGCCCATGAAATCGATTCCCCAAACATCAAAGATTTCACAAAATAAGAGAGGTTGTTGTGGCATTTCATGTCGTTTACCTAATCCTCCAAATCGTTGACATTTATCACATGACCGACAAAAGTTAAATGAATCCTTAAAAAGTGTAGGCCAATAAAAACCAGACTCGAGGATTTTCCTATATGTTTTCCTTACACTAAAATGCCCACCACTAACCATTGAATGACAAGCCGAGATTATTTCATCATGTTCTTCATGAGGAACACATCTTTTGATCACTTGGTCACTGCACATCCTCCACATAAAAGGGGCATCCCAAATGTAATGTCGAGCTTCACTCTTAAGCTTCTGAGCTTGTGCCTGAGACATAAAAGGAGGAGTCAGTCCAGATATTAGGTAGTTAACAATATGAGCATACCAAGGTTCTTGAACAATTGAAGCACATAGGACCGAATCAGGAAATGAATCACATGTAAGGTCATAAGAATCCACTCCCTGTGTGTCATTGGGTAGCCTGCTCAAATGATCAGCCACGTGGTTTGCTGCCCCCGCACGATCCTTAATCTCGATATCAAATTCTTGGAGCAACAATGCCCACCGTATCAACCTAGGCTTTGATTGTGGTTTCTTGAGGAGATATCGAACAGCTGCATGATCAGTAAAAATGGTTACATGTGAGTTCAACAGATATTGCCTAAATTTTTCTAAACCAAAAACTACTGCAAACAACTCTTTTTCAGTGGTTGTATAATTGATCTGGGCTGGATCCAGTGTCTTCGAGGCGTATGCAATAACTCTTGGTAATCTCTCCTCTCGTTGGCCCAGCATTGCCCCTACAGCACAATTAGATGCATCACATGAAAGCTCAAAAGGTAAATTCCAATCAGGAGCAACTAGAATAGGTGGAGAAATGAGTTTTGATTTTAGCATATTAAAAGCACTCTTGCAAGAATCATCAAAGTCAAACTTTTCATCTTTTTGCAAAAGCTTGGAAAGAGGTAACACAATTTTGCTGAAATCCTTAATGAAGCGCCTGTAAAATCCTGCATGACCCAAAAATGAACGTATGTCACGAATACAAGTAGGGTAAGGCAAAGAAGATATAACCTCAATCTTAGCTTTATCCACCTCAATCCCCTTGCTAGAAATTAAATGACCAAGCACAATACCTTCACTGACCATGAAATGACATTTCAAAGTTCAAAATCAAATTCTTTTCAATGCATCTCAGATAAAACTTTTGCAAGACTAGATAAGCAAGCATCAAAAGAATCACCATAGACAAGTGAAATCATCCATAAACACTTCCATACATTCCTCCAAAAATTCACAGAAAACAGCCATCACACAACGTTGGAAAGTTCCTGGAGCATTACATAAACCAAAAGGCATCCTTCGATATGCAAAGGTGCCAAAAGGACATGTAAATGTGGTTTTGTCTTCGTCCTCCGTGCAATGGGTACTTGAAATTATCCGAGAAACCATCCAAAAACAAGAATGTGACTTACCCGCAAGCCGCCAAGCATTTGATCAATAAAGGAAGAGGAAATGGTCTTTTCGGTGGCATCATTTAATCGTCTGTAATCTATGCACACACGCCACAATTTTGCACCTGGTAGGAATAAGCTCATCCCTATCATTTTTGACCACTGTTATTCCACTCTTTTTAGGCACCACATAAATTGGACTAACCCACTCACTATCAGAAATGGGATATATTATCCCTGCACTCAACAACTTCGTTATTTCTTTCTTCACAACATCTAAGATAAGTGGGTTAAGTCTTCTTTGAGGTTGCCTCACCGATTTTGATCCTTCACTCAAGAAGATCCTGTGTGCAAATGGTCGGGCTAATGCCTGTATGTCGCTAAAGTCCACCCTATAGCTCTCTTGTGTTTCCTCAGAACATTCATGAGTCTCTCTTCTTCAGTGTGGGACAAGATGCTAGAAATTATTACAGGTAATCGCTCATCAGACTCAAGAAAAGCATACTTTAGGGTTGGAGGGAGAGGCTTGAGCTCAAGCTCAGGAGGTTTCACAATGGAAGGAGTTAATTTATGAAGTTCAAGAGAAAAGAGATCACTCCCTCGTTCTTCTGGCATTGAGTTCGGCTCCTTGAAGGTGGTCGTGGCTAATCCCTCCTGCTTCCCTGAAACATGAACAGAAGGCCTTTTTCCAAGGTCAAGTGAATGTAATCCAGAATTCAAAGAATCTTTTTGTAACCCATATTTTTGGCAGGCATTTTCTTCAACTAAGTCAATCATGTTCACACCCAAAAGTGAATAATCCTCATGTGGGTGCTTCATGGCCTCATACATATTAAAGCTCACCTGTTGGTCACCCACCTCCATGGTGATCTTTCCTTCTGTCATACTAATCATTGTGCCTGTTGTTCGCAAAAAGGGTCGCCCAAGTATTAAGGAAGTATCCTGTACAACTTCAGAGGACATGTCAAGAACATAAAAATCAGCAGGAAATACTAACCCTTTAACTCGGACTAAGATATCCTCAATGATACCAACTGGATGCCTAAAGGATCTATCACCAACCGAGGACAACAGATGTAGGCTTAATACTTTTCACCCTAAGGCCTCATAAACCGACTTAGGCATCACATTAATGGCAGCCCTAAATCTAATAATGCTCTACCGATAGTCACTTTTCCTATAACACGAGGATAGTGAACGATCCAGATCTTGACACTTAACTAGAATTTGGGGCTTAAACAATGCGGACACATTTGAACTTACTCGACTCTCGTTCGGCCTAAACTTTCTCTTGTTTGTGCACAAATCCTTTAAATATTTAGCGTAAGCCGGAACTCTCTTCACCAAGTCAAGTAAAGGGACATTCACTTCAACTTTCCCAAACAAATCAATGATTTCTTTCTCATGTTGTCTCTCATTTAAACGCTTACTCATCAAATATGAATTGGGAAATGGAAGGCCTTGAATACTTACATCCTTGTCTTTACCTGCTTGCTTGCTTGACTCACCATCTCTTGCTTGATCATTGGAACTCTCTAAAGTAGTTCCCTTGCTCCTTGAAGCTTGCTTTCTCTCTTTCAGAAGCTCTTCTTCCCTCACACTTTCTGATTTCTTAATCTTATCCTGTAGTGGAGGTACCGACTCACTATCAATCTCATCCTCACATGGCTCTTCATCATCTTGAGGCTTAAACCTCACTTGCTTCCCACTTCTGAGGGCAATGGCATTCAAACTCTTCGGGTTCATCACAGTATTGGAAAGACCGGTCCCACTGCTTTTTGCCTGATTTTCACTTATGTTGTTGGACAATTGAGTGACATAAGAATTGATGTTCTCGGCCTTGGTCTCCCATTGCTCCATTCTTTTCTCCAAGGCATTGAATCTGGCAGCAGTCTTTGAGGAATCCTGTTGAATCAAAGAAGCAATTGCATTAAACTGGTTAGCATTGGAATCCCTCTCTTCCTTCATCAAGGTCATCATACTGTGGAGCAACTGATTGGTATCCTCCTTTGGTGGGACTACCAGGGCTTGCTGTTGATTGGGAAACTGGTTAGTGGAAGTGCCAGCTCCTCCTCCTTGTGAAAATCGCCTCGAGCTCGTTCTCCTCATTCCTCCAATCAATCTCTTGATTGATTTCCATCCCTCATTGTAGGTGTTGGAGTATGGGTCCCATTTCGATTCGCTCGCCTTGATACATTGCCGAGACTTCCTCATATCTACTGGGCAACGTCAAATATGCATTACCGACCCACAATTTTCACAACTAGGTGCGGTAAGCTCTGTTGAAGAAGTAGGCGTTGTACATTCAAATTCTTCATTTCAAAGAAGGATGCAAGATAGTCGTGATGATATCCGACTCTCCAAAGAGTCCACTTTCGACTCTAGGCTCTCCATTCTTTTAGCTTGAGAGTCAAGGCTCCCAACTCATGCACTCCTCTTTGATCTCCGACATCAGATCGCTGATGGTTTAAGGCCATCTTCTTTATCAAATCCCATGCTTCCAATGTCAGAAGGTCAATCGAGATCCTCCGATGCAAGATCTAACATACCCTTCTCCGGCTCTTCAACCCATCATAAAAGTACTACACCAATTGCTCATCAGAAACGGTGATGGGGCATCTAAAAAGAAGGTCTTGGAAACGGTTCCAATAGTCATACAGTGACTCATCATAATCCTGGCGGGCTGAATAAATCTCCTTCCTCATGGAAGATGTCTTGGAAGCTGGAAAGTATTTCTCCAGAAAAGCCTTCCTCAGATTGGCCCAACTATGGTAAGCATTGGCCACATGCCTCGGAAGACTCATGTACCACTCTCTTGCTTTCCCCTCCAATGACAAGTGAAACACCTTCCAAAGTACTTGGTCCAAGGTAGCTCCCACTGGCTTCATACTCTGGCAGATCATCGTCAAAGCCTGTAGGTGCATATATGGATCCTCTCCTGCCAAGCCATGAAATTTAGGAAGAGAATTAATCAATAAGCCTTTAATCTCAAAATTAACATCAAAATTAGGGCAAGCAGCAGTAAATGGATCATAATGAACATCAGAAGTTGTTGCTTCCCTAATTGTCCTACGTCTCTGGTTCTCATTATTTTCCCCTACTCTCTCATGCTCACCATTTCCTCCATTAGTCTCATTTCTAGGTTGGTGAACAGGATAATCAGGATTCTCAGCCATATTCTCACTATCTCTTTCAACTACTCTCCTTCTCTCTTGTTCTTTCCTTTCTTTCCTAAGTCTCCTCAAATGTCTCTCAACTTCGTGATAGAATCGAACAAGTTTACCTCTCCCGGCATGCACCAAAAAGCAATCCACAAACAAAAGAATGGTAACAAAATGCTCACAAATACACAAGATCGATAAAAGTGAAATGCGATGAATGCGAGAGTATGGATGTATGAGTGTGTATATGAGAGATGTGAAAAATAAGAGACAAAATCAAAGTATGACGTATGCGTGTGCAAAAAGGGAAATCAAGCCTATACTATCAACAAGTGTAAAAATTAAACTATACTAAATGCAATAAAAAACAATGATTCATAATCAACGACAAGTCATAAATGACAATGGCTATCTGATGGTAAACCAATTACTTGGTTCCCCGGCAACGACGCCAATTTGATCGCGGCTCTGTCGATGCGATCTTACGATCGATCCTTAGAAACCGGTCAAATAGAATAAATTCCAAGATTGCGGTGTAGGATGCAACCTCGGGTCGTCTCACTTAATTGGAACCAAATGAAAATGGTCTAATCGCCTAAATGTCAAAAATTGCAATCAAGTTGATAAATGTGGTTTTGTAATTTGGTCGAAACCGTAAAGTAATCAAAATTTAACAAAAGTATAAAAGAATATTTTAGGATTTTGAAATAATGCAATAAACAAAGAATCGGATAAAATCAAATTGATAAAATCCTCTTGAAAATGAGGCTCAGGCTATCACAGTTCAAAAATGATTTTCGGGGATACAATCCACTAAGTTTCGAAAGATCAACCCTAAAGGACTCTTTAGGTCCAAAGATTTAATTAATGAACTCCATCATTTAAATCTTTGTTAAAAACCTTAGTGTGACAATTGGACAAGCAAATGCAATTGGTCAAATGAATAAAACACAACAATCTCAATCAAACACAACTAGGCAGATTAAAACCGTGAATGCAGTATCCAATGACATATATGAAACTTCATATATTAGGCATCAAAATGTTCTACAGATTACTTTGTCCAAATTTCAACATAGTATCAACACACGGTTAAACTATAACAATGCTAATCTAAATACATCGTTGCAATCCTCTAACTCAGAAGTTTACATAAATATACTAGACTTCAGATACTAAGTGATTACTCCCCTTCGAAGCTCTGTAAACTCAAGCTATTGCTACATCTTCAAGAGGAAGGTTGGCTTAGCTACGCATGACTCCATTCGATCCCTCGGATACTGGGGAATGAACGAGGCTCATGTTTGCAGAAGACGATGACGGTGATGATGGCGACTGTGGTGATGATGGTAGACGATACTGAAAATGTGAAGGTCTTCTCCTTCCAAAGTCTGCGTTCCAAGCCGTCTCTGTATTAAAAAATCTCCGTGACAAAAGTCTCTCGATGACCTAAAAATAGCAAGTCTTATATGATGGATCACGGGCTGGGTTGGAACAGTGAGATGAACTTTTCATAAGCAGTTTGTATCCGCCATACGTCATGACGAATAAGATAAATGAATTAAATTCATCGCGACGTGTGCACTTTCGTCGCTCGCTCGTCGCGTCGTGTACATCGTCGTACGTCGCGACGTGCGGAAGTGTGCTCGCCGCGTCGTGTGAGATGCCATGCGTCGCGACGTGCGGAAGGACTGTTGACTTCCTACGTTGACTCCTTTGTTCCTGCAACAAAACAATAACAACAATTTGCAGTATCAATTGTCCCAATAAAAACTATGGAAAAATAAGTATCAAATCATGACAATTTACTGACAAATTGAGAATTGAAAGAACTCAGAATGAGGAACCAATTTAAGCAAAAAAATCATCAATCAGGAGTCAGTTCATGCATAAGCAGCTATGAAAATGCAGCCAATTTATAATATAAACTTGGCTCAATCACTTGGATTTATGAGAACTAAATTTATGTCATTTACACATCATTTCTTATATTTGCTGCATGGATATTGACAGTGGAAGAGAGTTTTCTATATACTCATTGGTCTTTATTAAGTTAGGAATCACAATCTGCGAATATATAATGTTAGTCTTAATGGTAAAACTCAGTTTTCAGTGAAATCTCACATTTCTAGTCTGTAGTGAAGCTGGATTTATCAATATTGTTGATGCCAACTTGCAGTACTTCAAAGCTTTTGGTTATAAATATGTGTCTGTACATAATTAGATTTATTTGCAAATGTTACTGGATCATTTGCATAACTTCATAACTTCATTCTTTCATAACTTCAACATATTAGCAACAGAAACCGGATCATATGCAACAGATTTGCATAAGTACATATCTTCATAACTTCATTCTTATGTTGTTTTTGTTTAGGATTCATTGGTGTTGTTGATCGGTGAGAGGGTGCAATCATCTCACTTGAGTATCTTCGGATTTTGAAACAGGTATTTCATATATTCTGAAATTAAGCATCTGCTTGATTTGTAATTGACATAAACCCTTGTATTGTTGGTTGAAGTTGTTAAATTCAAGTTCTGAAATGTACACAAACTCATAACTTGATGTTTTTGGAGCAATTTAACTTTGTTACTGAATATGGGGCATGACTTCAGTTTAGGCAGCTAATGCATCAAGTACAAAGAGCATCATATATATATATATATATAGATGCTTTAGTTATCTTTAGTTATTCTTAGAATGCTATATACGTAAAGGAAAACATATCATGCTTTAGTTATCTTCAGATGCTTTAGTTATCTTTAGACATTATAAGAATCTTACTATAAGCAAACCCATTCCGTTATCAAGTAACATGCATGCAGAGCTCTTTACATGCTTTAAAGAAAAGCTAATATAATTGAGTAGTTCCATATGCAGTCGCTTCATTACTAACTTACATGATACATACATACATTGCTCAGCCTAGGACATACAATTGCTTACTTCACTGATATGTGCAGCAATGTAAGTGTTGTTTCTGCAGCAACGTAAGTGTTGCTACTACAATATATGTCAGTGTTGAAAATGTACAAGAGATATATATCGATACTTTCAATTCAATTTGTTGCTACTGAAATAACTGAATTGTAAGAAGAGAAGACATTTGATAACAATGTCTAAATACTGTGCAAATAGTTTTTATTGACAAACATGGATGAAAGGGTTCGTGAAACGATTTTACAGGCATTGACATTTTTTGATGTTTGGAATGGGCAGTTGGAATTAATGAAAGTGGTTATATTGGTAGTGTTGGCAGTATACAGAAGAAAACGGAGCAGGAGTGACAATGCATTAAGGAGTAGGTCATTGACAATGCCAACAAGGCAAGCTAATATAAATAGGATTTTGCATGAGGGGGATAGGAATAGTCAGTGGGATTTAAGGATGGACTTACATGCTTTCAATGTGTTATGTGAAATGCTGCAAACCCATGGTGGGTTGACGAAAACTGGCCATGTGCCTATTGACGAAAAAGTGTTAATCTTCCTATGAATATTAGCGCAAAATGAATCTAATAGAATACTACAAGTTAGGTTGATGAGATTGGGAGAAACAATAAGTAGGGCCTTCCATAGTGTGTTGAAGGCCATACTAAGGCTACAACATCTGTTGTATGTCAAGCCCATAGCAATTTCAGATGATTGCACAGACCCTAAATGGAAATGGTTTAAGGTTAGTAAACTTTTTTAGCTACAACAAATTGTGTAATATAGTATTGGTCATAACTAATGATAAAACTTTTTTTTCATGGATTTTTTTTCAAAAGGTTGTCTTGGTGCCCTAGATGGGACCTACATAGATATTACGGTACCCCAAGCAAAGAAACCCAGCTACAGAGGCCGGAAAGGCAAAATATGCACAAATGTGTTAGGGGTGTCTGATAAGAACTTAAACTTTGTTTATGTTCTTGCGAGATGGGAGGGTTCAATATCGGATTCAAAGGTCCTGTACGATGCAGTCACGAGGCATCATGGGCTTCAAGTGCCAAGGGGTATGTAACCTCTGAATTATAAACAACTTCCAAAATTTGCCGACATGTTTGATAGTAAATATGCACAATAGTAATAGTGTCATTTTGTGTATAGGAAATTACTACTTAGTCGATGCTGGCTATACCAACGGTCTTAGATTTCTTGCACCTTTTAGAGGCACAAGATACCACATTCAAGAGTGAGCAAGAGATGGAATGGCACCTAGAAACCGAGAGGAGCTCTATAATAAGAGGCACTCGTCTGCTAGGAATGTAATTGAACGTGCATTTGGCTACTGAAAAAAAGATGAAAAATCCTAAGAACTCCATCTTTTTATTCACCAACCACGCATGTCCAGATAATTCTTGCATGCACACTTCTGCACAACTTTATTAGATTGCATATGGCAGAAGATCCTGCAGACAATATTCCTTTTGATGTCGAGGATATGCCAGTTGGGGAAGATGCTTCCTTGCTTGAAACTGTTGATCGTGTTCAGGCAAGTGATGAATGGAGTCAATGGAGAGAGGAATTAGCCACGAACATGTTTGACAAATGGAGAAGCAACAATTAAATTGTGAACTTCCTTTTAGAGTGTGATGCATTAGATTAGTGAATTGCAAGTTTCATTGCGGCAGGCTTTGTATTGTAACTGAAGTGAGGGACTGTTTTCATCTCTTGTTTTATTGCTGAATTTGATATTTCATAGCATGTTACTGCAAATTCAATATTGTCTTTTTTTTTATTTCCACATTGCTATCAATTGATATATTTTGTTAGAATTATCTGTTCAATGGTTTGGGACGTTGTGGGATTCTTGACATTGCGTGCTGTAGGTGCAATGTCAAGAATTTGGACGGACAGTGAAACAAATGTATTTGTTACGTTAATGGAGAAGGTTGTGATAGCTGGTCAGAGGGCAGATAATGGCCAATTCAAGCCTGGTACTTTCCAAACTCTTGCTCGTCAGATGGTGGAGAAGTTTCCTGAGTGTGGGATTGATAGGAGACATGTAAAAAATAAGCACAAAAGGTTAAAAAACAAATTTCAAAAAGCGTTTGACATGTTAAACTGCAGTGGCTTTGGCTGGAATGAGTCAAAGCAATGCATTGAGGTCGATAGCAAGCAAGTCCTTGATGAATGGATAAGGGTAATTCTTTGCTTATTGTTGATTGTTTTTTGACCCGTCAGAATAATAGCCTGTAATTCGTTCTGACATTTTTTGATTTTTTTTCAGAGCCACCCGAACAAGTACTACACTCCGGAAAAGTAATTCCCGCTTTACCCTAGACTTGAATTTGTCATTGGGTGGGACAGAGCCACTGGTGGAAGGGCTCAGAGTGCTGCTGATGCTGTTGATGCTGTTGATATTGGTGATGAGGGTGAAACAGAAGGCGAAGCCCCATCGGCTGAACCAACTTTTGATGACCCTTGTGATCAACCAACCTTACAAACAACTCCTCCTCTGACAACTTCACCCCATGTCCTCTGATCCATGACATCTTCCAGCAACACTGCTGCAAATCTACAAAACAAAGGGAAACGGAAGATGCGGGATAGTGAAGCGCTAGAAAGCCTTGCAGCATCATTTGCTGCTGCTATTGAAACTAGCAAAGAGAATGCTAAGGTGATTGCGGACGCCATTGCAGGAATGCAAGGAGCATAGTTGGGTGAAGAGCTTGTCAGTTTCGGCTTCCCAGTTTACGAAATTCTCAAGGCTGCACAGAAATTCGAGAGGCATCCTGAATTAATGAGTGTTTACTGGGGTTTACCACCAGAGCTTAAACACACTTATGTTAGGGGCCTTTTAGATTCAGACATATGACATGCTTTTTAGTTTTGAAATTTGCATGGTGATGAAACTGGGTATATGTTGTTTTTAATGATGTATATGTTAACAATTATCTGACTTATCACTGGTTGGCTTACTTATTATTTAATGTTTGTCATACTCGTTGCGTGTATGGATGATGATAATATGATTTTTTTTCAGGTTCTAAAATATGGGTCGATGCAATTTTTATGTGGTCTTTGCTGTACGTGAAGTTGGTATTTTTACCAATTGGGATGATGTGAGATTAGCAACTGAGGGATTTCCGAATGCTCGATTCAAGGGGTTTCGGACATTGGATGAAGCACAAGCTACTTTTGACATGGGCTCATATAGGTCGGGTCAACGCAATGTAGACATTGTCCCCACCGCCAATGCACCCTCCTCCTTTATGCCAACTCCAGTCCCACAACCAACAAATGCAGTAGCCCCTTTGCAAACAAACATGGAATGGCCTCGTGAATTTTTACTCATAGCCATTGGCGTCATTTTGCGAATAATTATTGACAACATTATTAATAAATTCTAAGGCCTTTATGTATGATGAATCAATTATGTTATTATGAACAGTAATGTTTAAATGTTTTTCATCAATGACTGTTGAACCTATCATGTAATTAATTATATGAATGTATGTTGAAGTCATTATGTAATTAATTATATGAATGCTTAGATGATGTATTTGAATGTATGTTGACTCTATTGTTACTAATTTTGTATTGATTTCATTAATATTAATATTATTATTATTGGTCCAAAATTATTATTATTCTTATTATTAAATGTATTATAAACTTTGTTTTTATTATTAATTTTATGATTATTATTGACAATAATTTTGTATTAGTTATTGTTATTATTAACGTATTAATAAATTTGTATTTATTATTATTATTATTATTAATGACAATAATTTTGTATTAAATATTGCTATTATTAATTAAATTATTAATGTTATCGTACATTTTTTATTTTTTATTTACAAATTGTTATTATTATTATTATTATTATTAGTAGTAGTAGTAGTAGTCGTACATGTATTATTAGTATTAGTACCGCATCCATTTTCTCTTTACAATCGATATTATGGTAATAAAATTATTATTATGTCTAATTATTATTATTACAAATTATTATATAATTTTTATTTATCATTATTCAAATTTATTATTATTAAACATTTTCACTTATTTATGTTTGGTTATTATTATTTTGTTATTAAAATAATAATAAAATTATTATTAATGTTATTCGTGATTAATTTCAATTTGTTATTATTATTCTAAGTTAATTTGTTAACTAATACAAACTATTCATAATAAAAGTATCAATGAATTACATATTTCTGATCATATTAAGAACCAAGGGCATATTAGTCATTTGCATTATATTTGTTTTCTGTCCTCTGCAACCAAACACATTCTGTCCTCAAGACAGAGACATTTTTCTCTGTTCTGTCAACCACAACCAAACACCTCCCGTCTTTTCGCCGTTCGTTCTATCCTATTTTGTTCATCTGCATACTATCGGAGACAAAGAACCAAACGTAGCGTAAATGCACCATTTGATGGCAGTTTGATTGAGGATGAAATGGGAATTTTAATGGGTCAAATTTCGGGAATGGGCTCAAATGCAATAATATTACAACATAATATTGAGCAGATGCACCGTAAGGAAAAGATGGAAATTGTGGAAAAATGTAAGCTTAGTCAGAAAATATGAATTAAAGTAAATTAGCATTTGAAGTAATACCTAGCTATTATAAGTTTCAAGCCAATAATGGAAAACAAAATGGGTCGTATAAATCTTTGTATTTCAACCGGTTTAATTATAGAAATTTTGAACCTATCAAATTTTTTATCCGATCGTTAACTTTTCGATTAAATTTATTTTAATAACTTTTGTTGATAAAATTGATTAATTTATTAATTAATCAGTCAATTTTGTAAATTAATAAATTTTATAAACTAAAATAAATCAATTAATTTTATTTAAAATTTTTAAATTAAATTTCAAATTCATCAAGGATAATATTTTTAATTATAATTCAAATTCTTTACTTTTATCCTAATCTTAAGTTATTTATCATATTGGTTTAATTTTTTATCATATTTTTTAAGTATTAATTAAAGCTAAAATACCAGCAAATAGTTAATGGGCCTATAAACTAAACGAGATCACACCCACCAAGAGTTTCCGTGTTTTACTATCTCCATGGATGGAACATCAATATGTTGGTTTCAAACTCAAGACATAACTTCAGGATATGTCGTGGGGTAGCTGAATTGATAAGGAGCTCTTCTGATTTAAGTGAGGTTACGAATTTGAACTTTCTTTATGTATGTAACAGTTTAAAACCTGGAGATAGAACTTGTCTCTCAAGGGAGACCTATCCAATTCTAACGAGGATTAATCTAAGTGTGGAAAGGTTAAAGGCGTCGTTTCCTTTAGTTAGGATCCTCCAAAACATCTTGTGAGAAACCAAACCAAAAAACTTCTGGATATGTCCAACTACAACTTTTAATTAGCAATTCATATTGATTTGAAAAATAATTCCACAAGTGACGTTAAAATTTGAATTTGAACGTCACTTGTGGAATTAGATATTCCCACTTATGTTAGTAAGGTATTAAATATTCGTGATTATATTGAACTTGTGTCGCACATGACACATATGTTTGATATTTTTCGGCATCGAAAGTCTTGCAAGACGAAATATTAGACTTTCGTTACCTTTTGATTAATGTTTTTTTAATTTTTTAAAATTTGGTAATAATACAATATCGTGACTTAACCGATTTTAAACTTTTTAAACTTGAGTCAAATATACAATTAATACTTGTTCAAGGGGGATAGTGTTGGACAATTTTGGCCTTTTTTATAATATTGAACAACTATTAATTGTATTTTTTGATTTTTCAATAACTTATTAGTTAAGTTACGTAATTTGATCAAGACAAAGGTAATAAAGTGGCCCAATAAATGGTCTAAAATAATGGATCAAAGTTTGAGAGAAAAATAGATATGGATTAACATGAACCGGACTCATATCAAGCTTGTATTAGGGAAACTTGATATAGAAGCTATATATAAAGGTTCAGGTCCTGCAGTTGCTTATGTAATCCGTTAGTGTATGAATCCTCTGACCCATTAAGAACATTTCCATCTTAGGAAAACTGTAAAAATATGTTAATCGAATGTCTGTAAATGTTTTTTGAGGTCATAATAGATTGGAGCTCACTTTCGTCTCGAAAATTAGTTTGAAATATCGGATGGAACCGAAATCAGGTATTTCACATTTTTTTTCGTTTTTAACCCTTTCATGAATAATCCGAGACATATAATAAGGCCTATCTTACATGTTACAAAGATGACTTGATTATAAATTATTAACTATTCAATCATTGATAAATTACCTAAAAAGTAAGTTATTATTTATTTCAAAGGATTACTTAAACACAATTTACTATTAATAAATTGAATTGAATTCTATTGAATATGAGCTATTAAATATTTTTGAAAGGTTTACCTATATCCAACGATTAAATAATATATATAATTTAATCGATTTAATTGTAAAAATTTTGCAACCAATCAATTTTTGGTTCGATCGTTGACTTTCGATTCAATTTATTTTAATAACTCTTGTTGTTAGAAAATGATCAATTTATTAATTTATCGGTCAATTTTACAAATTAATAAATTTTTATAAACTAAAACAAATCACTTAACTTTATTTAAAACTTTTAAATTAAAATTTAAATTCTTTGAATACAATATTTTTAATTATATTTTTAATTCTTTAATTTTGTCTTAACCTAAATTTTTTTATCATATTTTTAAAATATTAATTATAGCTAAAATACCAATGGGCCTGCAAACTAAACCAGATCGCACCCACCAAGAGTTTCTGTGTTTTGTTATCTCCAGGGATAGAACATCAATATGTTGGTTTCAAACTCAAGGCATAACATCTAACTTTAATTAGCAATTCATATTGATTTGAATATAAATTCCACAAGTGATGTTCAAATTTGACTTTGATTTTTTTTTGCTTGGCTCAAGTCTAAATTTAAGTACTTTCAAACTCTAATTTTCCGATTGACCCTTAATTTATTTCAGTTGAACTTGAAACTTTTGTTATAATTAATTGAATAAAAAAAATTCCTTTATGCATTTACATGGTCCTTTTTTTTTAAGACTCTCGCGATGAACGTATAAAATCGTAGGATTGTCGTGTTCTCAGGGCGACTCAGTGAAGACTCATAGTGTAGCTAGTAACGAGAAAAGCCGGTCTTTACAGGGGTGTAAGATAATAGTAGATTATAGCCAACATCAGGCATATATATATACTGCATTACTATCATTTTGTCACATCTGCATGTGGGTTTACTGAAAGCAGCCTATCTATTATGCAAGATAAGGCTACGTATTATCAGACCTCTCGATCCTATTTCACTGTGAGATTTCAAGGTATGATGATAATAACGACGATGATGATGGTGATGATTGTGATCAAAATGTAACAAAATCGAATTAATCTTCCATTAGTTATCTCATCAAAATTAATTATAAATTTTAAGAGATTAATTACTACATTAAAAATTCTTAAAAATTATATGCTAAATTAAAATTTTTAAAAATAAACATTTATCTCTTTCTAATAAAAGTGTTACTAAATTTTTTTATAATTGATTGAATTTAAAAATTTTAATAAACTTCCCGTTATACACATTACCCACAAAGTCAAAACGAGTGTCCATGATGTCTGAATCCATGCCTCTAAGAACTGACTTTCAAACCTCATCTTACTTTCCTCACACATCATTAAATAGTGTCAGATAACGCGGAGGAAATTGTGAGGAAGGAGACTTCTTACTATCTCATAAGATCTTCCCGCGTCAAACATGGCGTCTTCCTGAGACCACCATCGGCGACTCGCCTTTTACCTTTATGCTTTATATATAAAAACTCAAAAAGCAAAACCCTCAAGCCTCGAGAGTGTCTGAGACACAGAGGCCTCCAACAACTTCACAGAAACCCTCTCGAACCTTCCTACTCCAACATCACTTCCTTGCCTCCTCCTTTTATGCAACGAGCTCACATATCAATCACTTAAAACTCTTACCTCCTCCGAGTCGATAACTCTACTTAGAACCAGACACCAACCGGAGGCTAAGTTCAGAGACCAACGTTGTTTTATTCTTCAAGACTGTCTTCCCATGGAAATGGAATCGAAAGACCGCACCACGAGCAATGGATATGCTCTGAGCGGGAAGATCATGATGAGCGCGATCTTAGTCCTCTTCTTCGTCGTTATTTTGATGGTCTGCCTCCATCTCTACGCGCGCTGGTACCTCCTTAGACTACGCCGCCGCCAGCTCCGTCAAAACCGCGAGCGCCGTGGCCATCTCGTCTTCTACGAGGACCCCGCCAACCCCAACTCGAGAAGCGTCGCTGTAGCCAAACGCGGACTCGACGATGCCGTACTCAGGTCGTTGCCTTTGTTTGTTTACTCGCCGGGGACCGGCGAGGACTTGGCGGAGTGTGCCGTTTGCTTGTCAGAGTTTGAAGAGAAGGAAATGGGTCGGACTCTGCCCAAGTGTGGCCACAGTTTTCACGTTGAATGTATTGATATGTGGTTTCACTCTCACTCCACTTGTCCGCTTTGTCGATCGCTTGTTGAACCAGTAATCCATTGTCCAATCCAAGTTGTTTCTTCTTCTTCTTCTTCGGAGATCACTGAGGTTGAATCGAGCCATAATGACTTGTGCCGGACGTGTCAAGAGGAGGAAGACCATGTTGGTCCTTCGACGTCGTCTTCCGGTGGTCGTCGGAAACCGGCGGGCTTTGTGGATTTTACTATAGAAGTACCCAGGAGACAACCGAATCTTGAGGACGAGTCAGGGACAGAATCACCGGCGAGTCAAGCTTTCCGATCGCCTGTTTACCGGATGTTATCCTTCACGAGGATATTAAGTAGGGAAATAAGGGAGGCATTATCGCCTTCGGCGGCTAGCTCCGGTGGTTGCGGGGGAGCAGCTGTGGACATAGAACGAGGTGAGACTCGGACTTGACTCGGCGAGTGGCAGAACAGGACGGGGATCTGCGTCCCACCTCCACATTTTGGGGTTTTGGTGTTCGGATTTGCAATACCGAGTTTGACTTGACTACTGTACATGATGATATTTTTACCTACAAAAATTAGTATGAAAATATTTATTGTATTCTTTTATTACAATAAAAAGACTATTTTATTAAGTACATTATATATTAACAAGAGGTGTCTTTGCAGTTTTATGCTAAATTAAAATTGCCAAAACTAAAAATATTTTCTTTATATCATAACCATCAATATTTATGCGAAGTGTTTCGATTATTGAAAGTTTGATAGTACGTAATTTTATACTTACTTAATACTGTTTTTGATAGATTCAAATGTAATATGTTATGAAAAATTATATATATTATTACCACTTACTTTGATAAATATTATGTAAATTAATAAATATAATTTTTTAAAATATATATTTCAAATAATTTATTATAAATTAAAAATTAGAACCAACTTACATGTTCAAAATAATTGTTATTAAGAATTTTATAATTGAAATTGCAAGGCTAAATTAATGAGTGAAGTAATTTTAAATATTTTATGGAATTTTAGTTTTTACCAACATTTGTTTTATTATTATATATTTCAATTAAAAGCAAAACTTTACAATGACCTGAGTGTCCTCTTTATGACAAAAAGGTATGTGAACTGAACTTAGTGACCACTTTAAAGATATGTAATTAGTACACACAAACTAAATTTTTTGTATGTGATCAAGTGGAAAGTTGGTTGTGCAATTATGGTGGTAATTAGTGGATAGGATCAAAGTTAGTAATCCATTATCAACATGGTTTTGGGATTAGTGTCCACTTAACTTTATACTTAACATTAAGAAAACATTAGCATTAAACTACAGTTTTAACAACGCTCAAAAGTCCAATACAGACATATGTAAATTGATCAAGCCTTTGGTTGAATTTGAGTTTGAAAAGAGCAAATCTAATCGGACTCAAAACTGTTTCGATATCATTTTAAAAATGGAAAAACTTACAACTGCTATTCTTTTGGTGCAAACCGGGTAAACTTTCAGATTGATACAATAATTAGCAAATCACGTCAATCGATTGCTTCGCATTAAGTAAACCCTGAACAACAAGCTCAATTATTATCACAAATAACCTAAAATGGGATGATAATTTTGGTTTAAAACTAAAAATATATATAATAAAGATTTATTCTATTATCCAAAAATTAAAACCAAACTAAAAATTAAATAATTTGATATTTTTTATGATTAAATCGACCAAATTGATTAAATTAGTAATTTTTAACTGAAGCTCCAATTTGAACTTGCTATGGAAAATTGGAGAGAAAATGATGATGTTTTTGCTTAGAAAATGACTTGCCCCTGCAAGTCGGTTCGTTCAACTTTCTTGGACTTTTCCAAAGCTTGTTCTAAAAGGTTGATCCCCAATTTCAAGAGCTCTCAGTCGCAGGCTCGACTATTGTTAGGTGATTAAATCACAGTTTAATCTTGGTCAACTCTCTAACAGAGCGGTCCACTATCTCTCTGATATTGCCAAAAATCAAACATAAAATCTTGTTCCAATTGACCCTGTTAATTTGCCAACCAAACTACCCTGTTAGTTTTCCAAAGCTTAATTTTAGCTGACGCACTTGGAACATATAATGGAGTTTCCGTCAAGCTTGAGGACTTTACATAGTGTGAATCAATCAAAAGTCCAACGAGTTTACGCGTCAACAACAGAACCATGACTTCTGTGTGCCTGTTCAATGGACCCTTCTCCAACTCCAAATTGACGTGACACGCCATGACTCTTACTTGACAAGCTTTTACAGAACAGTGGATTAAGCACAACTGTAAAAGAGATCATGCTGCAGATGACATGATGTCTGAACCTACTCGGAGAGTTAGGAGGTCATGATAGAGGCAAGAGACCTGTATGCAATTGACCCGAACTAACAGATTCGGATCACTGGACGAAATAATAGAGAATAGATTGATATATATAATAAGAAATTAAAGATTGTAAATACTGGTATTAAGCAGATTGATACAATTACATGACTAGGCAACAAGGTCATTCTACAGTTGGAAACTGGATACAAAGCTTGATTGCTTGTGGGAAATCAGTATATGTCAAATTACAGAATATTATTACAATGCTTATTGAACAATGTCAGTAATCTAGGACTACAAAGAGTTAAGGTCAGGGGTTGAAAGCTAATTCAATGTAAAGGTTGAATTGTACCAGCAAATAACAATACATTGCTCACCTTGTCTCTTGCCCTGGTGAATGCAAGCCCAATGGTTGAACAATTCGGGATCTTCGTCTCCTCTTACCGTCAGGAGTGCACCTCACACTGCCAATCTTTCCCAACTTCTGGGAAACTTTGGAGTTTGGTTGTACAGACATAGTTGCTGATCCACCTCGTAAAGATGTATCAAAAGTTGGAGATCTTTCTCTTCTAAGTTTGTTCCTACCACCCTTCTTACATGCTTTCTTTGGTGAGTTACCTCTCTTTGCCAATGGAAGTTGAGCTTGCGTCGATCTCTTGTCATGGGTAAGTCGAATATGGAAAGGATTGGTAGCTGTATAACAAATGGACTCACCATCAAGTCCACTCCGATCCAAATCAACATCTCCATTGTTCACCTGAAAATGAAAACCAAGGGACATTTTTTATGCATTTTCAAGACATATTTAATTCATCCCATACTATACAGTTACAAAAACAAGGTGTTTTTGAATGTGTTCTGAGGTGGTAATGTTGGACATGCAACTAAGATATTGCACAATGGAACTCCGGTGCCTAAACTCTTGTTAGCGTGAAGGATAATTGCATTTTTGTTTCATTATTTTAAAGTGAGAAGCTGATCCTAGTTTTGAATTATCAATCACTTGCCAGGGACAAATGTCACAAAAATTACCAGCTGAAGTAGAGCAGAGAAGGTTCGAGCAACTTCAAACTTTTCTTGTCCGGTTACTACATCGGCAAAAGATATAGCACTTTCCATGTGCGTTTCAATAGATATCTTCTCAAGGATTCTTTCACCATAGGCATGAATATCAAATGGAGGGTGTGAATCCTATCAGAAAATAAGTTTTCCTTCACTTACTATCAATCATTATAAAAATGTTGAAAAAGCTAAATAGAACAAAAAACAACTGAGGCAATCATCCATCAAGATTAAAATAGATTTATAGTATGGAAAAGAAGATATGGAAGTTACTTGCTCTTCCAAGTTGTGCTCAATTTTCTGCTTCCACGATGATACACGAGCAGCTAATTCTGACTGCTTTTCAGTTTCAGCTATGTTAGCCAGTAGAGCATCCTGTATGACACAAAATGGGTAACTATTCCACATGCTTCCAAACTATGCTGGCAAAAGATCTTGTCAAGTAAATGCACAACTAAATACAAAAATCAAACAGACAGGTTGATCTATAGGATTGGCTTAGATTTACAAATTATATGAAATGTATAACTGTGTGAACATGCAATAAAGAAAGCAATAGAGAAAGGCCACTCACAAAGACAACACACAGAGACTACAGCTCTTACTCATAGTTGCTTCTTGTATATTTTTTAAGGAATTCACAAACGGAACAGAGATGGGGAGGAAATGAGAATTTCCACAACTTACTACTACTTTTAATAGTATAATACTAAGCACATAACCAACTTGCAGAAATAACTTTAAATTTGGATAATTGAAAAATGTGATCCTGCAGTACAAGCCCATGTAGATCTAAGCATGAAGCAGAGTAGAAAAAGGTTTCTCACCATGCCCCACATCAAAAGAAGTAAATAGTAAGAGTGGATTGATAAGCTGAAATACCATTCAGAAATTACAAAAAATAATGCTTACTAGGTGAGACTGACAAAGATCCTCTAGGCTTGCTTGAGAACTTGGTTCTGCATATCCCAATTCTTCATTGTTGTCCAAGTGAGCAGGAAAATCATCATGCTACAAAACATCAAAGAATAAGAGATCTCATATATCTTTCCTAGTAATCAAACATAAAATCGTAAGCTTGCAGACCTTTTCGTGATTAAAGGGTAAATCTTCATCCATGAACACATTTTCTTGCATATTATCTTCAGCATCCCCAAAATCAGGGACTCCATCATCAAATGCATTATCCTCATTTTTATCACCAGAATGAGCAAATCTGTCACAGACATTATGCCCTCCACTGGCAAGGGATTCCCTCAGCTGAAATAGATAGATCAGGAATCTATATAACACGGCAACAGATGCGCAGGTAGATTAAGATTTCAGGAAAAAAGGTACCTTTTCATATAATGGAGGAGATTGAGACTTGTCACTATTCTTTAATATCTTACAGTGTGCTTCCCACATTTCTGTGAGCTCTGGACTAATCGGACCATGCAACTTTGCAAGTGGAAATAGCTTAGTGATGGAAATATGCTTGATAGAGGCAGAGTTTGCAAGATTCCTTCTGAAAGCTTTCACTGCTCATTGAAAAAAAAAAAGAAGTGAAAAATAGGTTGTGAAAGGCTATTAGATGGATGAAAAAGAGAACAAATTGACAAGCCTGAAAACAACCTTTCTTAAAGGGTTTCACTCTCAAGCTCCCAAGTTCATGGGGATTTAGAGGTTTCCAAGGATCATCCTCGTTGTCATTATCCAAATCTTCCATGTTACCTGGTTCTTCATGCCCACAATTCACATTAAATGCATTATGACTGTTTTCAACATTTCCAGAGACTGGAGAGTCAGGTCCCAATTTACATTCATTGCCTCCAAAACTGCAACCAGCTCCTGGTGATTGATTGAAATTAGCATTCTGCTTCTTTCCATGTGATGACTTATGAGCAGTTCCTCCAGACCGTCTCGTGGGGGATTGGAAACTCTTACGACTTGAATTGCCTCTGTAAGTACTATTTTGTCCTTTTCCAGTCACTTCCTCCAAAAAATCATTTACAGACAGTGCATCACGATGGTCTAACAGTATAAAATCACGGTAGAGATCATTAGTGGCTAACTGCAATCACACAGAAAAAATTGTTAGCATTACGTAGATAACAGAAGTATTATGTCATTTTAGAGGATGATGTAATGAGAAGGTTAACGCAAATGTAATACCAGATATGACTCTAGTTCACCATTGTCACCTGTGTTGTCTAAACAATCCCCTTCAAGAACAACAAGATTCGCTGGTGGTTTGACGAAGTGATGGAGGGAAGCATCCTTGCTGGTGGAAGTGTCCAGGCGGTTTCTTGGTTCCACTGGAATAATATGACATTTAGACCAACATTGTCATTGCAATTTAGCCAAGATGGTTTACAATGCTCAAGCTTACCTGGGACATCATTTAATCCCCAGAACTGATCATTCTCATCAACAGAAACAGCATGAGAATTACTTTCTTCTGGTAGGATTGGTGTGTCCTCCGATTGCTCTTGCTGCCTGCCAAAGAGTTCATAGAAGTTAAATGTCATTTCATGGCATAAATACATGCCCAGTTCAGATAAGTATATATCCGGTCTTCAGATGATAAAAACATTACAAATACCGAACGATATGTAAATGAAGAAGCTACCAAATCCTAAAAGTAAAATTGAAATTATAACAAAGTACAAGTTAACATTCTTTGGTTTTTTTTTTTTCTCAAGGATTTTGAAATAAAAATTGATAATTGGAAAATGACATCATGTCTATTACTCACTCTTAGGGTCCAGAGTTAAATTCTTAGCTATTTCCAGGGGTAAAGCCATTTCCTTTTTCTGCTTGAGTCCATATCTTTGACAATGTCAACAAAGACCTTACTTTCAGATCTAACTAAACAATTGAAAAGAACTAAACAGCTATTTTTCTTCTTTTCCAGCCAAGTTTGAAAATCAGTTTTGGCACAAATTGCTTTGAAAATAGGTTTCCAAGTTCCCAAAAGTTCCAATACTCCACGGCATGATTATGATAGAATTCCAGAACCAAGTAAGAGTAATCTGTAATCTGAATGCTTGTATTAATTGTGTTTAATTGGAAGACAATGCAAAACTGGATTCGAGGTCCAGCACCTCCAGCCTATGGCTCTATCTTAACAGAATATGCAATGATCCTCTCCTTGCGTCTATTCTTATTTATACTAAGAATACCTAGAATTGGTTAGCTGACAACCAATCATTAGGTTGTCAGCTTCCCCGCAACTAACAGAATAACAGAATATATATATATATCTGTATATATATGTATTTACTATATGTGTATACTCATTTCTGCCCTTCTGCGCTCCTTTTCTTCCTCCTCACATAGACTTGTGTTGCCTTGGCTCTATCAATACTCCCCCCCAGCAGTTTCACCTTGTCCTCAAGGTGAAAGTCAGGGAATCTAGCAATCATGTCGTCATATAACTCCCAAGTAGCCTCGGAAGTTGGCTGATCAATCCATTGTATGAGCACCTCTAGATCTGAGTTAGTAGTGTTGTGCCGTGTTGCCAATAGGGCAGCTGGATATACTGGTGTAGCCTCGAACTAATAGGTAATCTGGAATTTCTGTGGCTGTATCAGCAGAACCCAAAACCTTCCGCAGTTGAGAGACATGAAAAACAGAGTGGATTCTAGCTGTTGGAGGTAATTTCAGTCGATAGGCAACTGGTCCAATGCGTTGTAGGATTTCAAAAGGACCAAAATAACGTGGAGCTAACTTACTATTACTCCTGGCTGCCACTGATTGTTGACGATAAGGAGCCAGCTTAACAAAAACCATATCTCCCACCTGAAACTCCACATCCCTTCTTTTCCCATCTGCTGTCAACTTCATCCTTTGCTGTGCTACCATCAAGTGCTGGCGTAGTTCAGCCAAGTTCTGGTCTCTCTCCTGCAGCAGGGTATCTACAGCATCTATAACAGAAGATTGAATTCTGTATCGAGTGAGAGTAGGTGGATCACGACCATAGAGGACCTTGAATGGTGTAGTGCCCAAAGCAGAATGAAAAGATGTATTGTAACAATATTCAGCCCATCCCACCCATTTTGCCCACTGCTGAGGCTGCTTACTAGTGAAACATCGGAGGTATGTTTCGAGGCATCGATTAACAACCTCGGTTTGTCCATCCGTTTGTGGATGGTAGGCTGAACTATACCTCAATTTCGTTCCCTGCATTTGAAATATCTCCTTCCAAAATTTGCTCAAAAATATTTTATCCCTATCGGACACAATTGAATTAGGATAGCCATGCAAATGCACTACTTCTTGAACAAACAGAAAAGCAACTGATTGTGCAGTGTAGGGATGTTTTAGAGGAATGAAATGGGCATACTTACTAAGTCTGTCCACTACCACCAAAATGCTTGAAAACCCCTAGATTTGGGCAGCCCCTCTATGAAATCCATTGAAACATCTTCCCAAACCTGATGTGGTACTGGTAAGGGCTGCAACAATCCGGATGGTGACAGTGAGAGATACTTATTCTGTTGGCAAATGGAGCATTCAGCCACAAATCTATAGACATCCTTCTTCATCCCTTCCCAAAACAACTCGTTGGCCAATCTCTTGTATGTTTTTAAAGCACCACCATGCCCCCCAATATTACTTTGGTGACTATCCGTGATAAGGGCTGGTATGATAGCTGAATTCCGCGGAATTACCAAACGATCCTTGTAAAACAAGCGACCTTGGAGTAATGTATATGGAGGGTGTGCTCCACCATCAGCTAGAAGTTCCTGCTTCAGTTTTGACAACCTTGGGTCAGCCTCACTCTCTTTAATGACCTGTTCCAAATCCAATGCCCTGATTGCCATGACTGCCATTATTTCCACCGAGGAGGAACTCGAGATAAGGCATCCGCTACTCTGCTTTTCCCTTCCGCCTTGTATTCAATGCTGAAAGTATACCCCAACAGTTTGGACAGCCATTTCGATATTCCGGTGCACTTCGCTGTTCCAAAAGGAATTTCAAGGGTTGCTGGTCAGTCCTAATAATAAATTCATGGCCCAAGAGGTAAGAACGCCATTTTTAACAGCTAATACAATGGCTAACAACTCCCTTGCATAAGCTGATTTGTGGCGGCTGAAGTGGACAAGACTTGGCTGTAATAAGCAATGGGACGATTGTCCTGCATTAAGACAGCTCCTATGGCAATGGCTGAAGCATCTGCTTCCAAGATGAAAGGTCGACCAAAATCCGTAGGATCAACACCGGAGATGAAATCATAGCTTGTTTGAGGTGTTGGAAAGAGGCTTCACTTTCTTCCGTCCACTTAAACCCCTCCTTCTTAAGTAATTGGGTTAAAGGCCATGAGATCCCTCCATAATTCTTCACAAATTTCCTATAATAACCCGTCAACCCCAAGAAACTCCTCAATTCCCTCACATTTTCGGGTCTCGGCCAATTAATCATCACTTGAACCTTTCTCATGTCGGCTGCCACCCCATCTTTGGATATGATATGTCCAAGATATTCCAATGTCCCTTGGCCAAAAAGACATTTCTTCTCATTTGCATACAGTTGCTGGGATAAAAGCACCTTGAGGACTGCCCTTAAGTGACACACATGCTCCTCCTCATTGGGCTGTAAACAAGGATATCATCAAAAAAAACCAATACGAATTTCCGAAGGTAAGGCTTGAAAACCTGATTCATGAGGGATTGAAACGTGGCTGGCGCGTTAGTCAATCCGAATGGCATAACGAGGAATTCGTAATGCCCTTCATGAGTCCTGAAGGCTGTCTTTTCTATGTCCTCCGTTTTCATTCGGATTTGGTGGTACCCTGCCTTTAGATCAATCTTCGAAAAGATAGTAGCTCCCTTCAATTCATCCAGTAATTCATCTATAATAGGAATAGGAAATTTATCCACGACAGTTACCTTGTTCAAGGCACGATAGTCCACACAAAAACGCCATCCTCCATCCTTTTTCTTAACCAATAGAACCGGACTAGCATAAGGGCTAACACTAGGCTGAATAATTCCCGACTCTAGCATTTCCTTCACCAACTTCTCAATTTCATTTTCTGAAATCAGGTACTTATAGGTCGAACCGCGGATCGGATTTGCCCCTCTTTGAGCACAATTGCATGATTCTTACCCTTTCCAAATGGTAGTGTTTGAGGCATGTGAAAACCGCTTGAACTCTTCCAAAACAGCTCGGAAACATGAGTCAATTGGGTGAGCACCACTCACCCCTCGCCTCCGAAATTCCGATTGCGAAGAATATACCGAATCCTCCCCGTAATAAGTGTGCACCAAACTTTTCAGATTAATAGGCGTTTTCAATAGTGTCGGATCCCCAGAATTGTAAGGGTTTGATATCCTTGCCGGACCTCCATTGTCATCTTACTCCAATCGGTCACCACCTTGCCCAAAGTTTGCAGCCATTTAACCCCCAATATGATGTCACAGCTACCCAACTCCATCGGCAGATACTCCTCGTGAATCACCAATCCTTGCACCGATAACACTACCCTCCGCAAATTCCTTCTCCTTAAGCTTCATCCATTCCCATAGTTATCACATACTTCTCTTGCGGCTAATTCATAATTGTGGAATTCACTAACTCCCAAGAGATGAAGTTGTGTGAGGCCCCACTATCTATGAGTATGATCACTTCTCTTCCTCCCAAATCCCCCTTCACTTTCATTGTTTTCGGGAAGGTGAATCCCAAAACCGAACCAGCAGCTAATTCCACTGTCTGTAATGTCTCCTCCACTTCTCCCTCATCTTCTTCTTCTGCTGGTTCTGCTTCCTCATCCATGGCTGCCAGGACTTGGAGCTCAACCCTTTTGCATCGATGGCCTGGGCCAAATTTCTCATCACATCTAAAGCAAAGCCCCTTAGCCCTTTTCTCTTGTAGTTCACTCACTGTCAACCTTCTAAAGCCTCCCATATTCGAACTTCTATTCCCTTCCACATTCTTATGCCTTGCATCGGTAATGGGCCGATGACTGACTAGCTTTTCCCTCTCTTTGTCCACCCTGGTGCTGTCGGTCTTGGCCCCCAGGTTACTCATCCTGGTGCCTGTCCCCCATCGGTTCCACCTTAACTCTCTCATCCTCTTAAATTTCTCCTCCACCTGTTGGGACAGCTCCATCATCTCAGCTAGATTTCTCGGTTTAAAAATCTGCACTTCCAGTCGAATGTCTTCAGTCAATCCGTTCATAAAAGTACTTTCTAGCACAGCATCTGGTAGCTCAGGGAGAGGAGCCGCAAGTTCTAAGAACTTACTAGTGTAGTCCCCCACCGTTCCCGTCTGCTTTACTGCCAACAACCGCTGACACTGAGTACCTTCATGGGCGGGTCGGAACCTCTGCATCATCAGCTTCTTACACTCCTGCCAGTCTACAATGGGCCTTCGGCTCTCTACCCAACGAAACCAGGTTAATGCATCGCCCTCCAAGCTCATACCCACTAGCTCCAACTTCTCTACCTCCGTGAACCGTCCGACTGAAAAAAAACGTTCAGCCTCAGAGATCCACCCATCGGATCGGTTCCTCCGAAGGTGGGCATTTCGATCCTTCTTGTGCGACAGTCACGCCGGAACTCCCCCTGATGCGCGAACCCTGGGGGTGGTTCAACGCGGTAGCTAGCTCCATGGCGCATTTCGTTGCTTCCGTGGTATTCCTCTGTCCCCACCGGTACCTTCCCCAGATTTCTACTTCGACTGGGCTCGGGTGGGAGTTCTTCGGGTGGATGCTCCACGGGTCGGGTCTCTACAGTACCCCCCACCTCCTTTTTCCACGTTTGCAACACTGACATCATCATGCTTTTTATTTCGGACCTCAGTCTTTCTCCCATTTCTCTATTGACCTCCTCCATCTTCTTCTGGAGCTCAGAGCCATGGTCTTCCAAATGACGCTGCCATCTTGATGGGAACGACTGAGCTGTCTTTCAAACTCTTGGTGAGCTTGACTTATCGACCTCTGTACCTCCTCCCCATCTCTTCGCCTCTCCTCCCGAAGGAGCTCTAAATCCTTCTCAATACTTTCTAACCGATTGTCCGCCTTTTTCGCACGCCATGGTCCAGAACAATCGCTCGATACCAAGTGATAGAATTCCGAACCAAGTAAGAGTAATCAGAATCAATGCTTGTATTAATTGTGTTTAATTGGAAGACAATGCAAAACTGGATTCGAGGTCCAAGACCTCCAACTATGGCTCTATCTTAACAGAATATGCAATGATCCTCTCCTTGCGTCTATTCTTATTTATACTAAGAATACCAGATTGGTTAGTGACAACCAATCATTAGGTTGTCGACTTCCCAAGAACTAATGTAATAATGTAATATATATATATATCGTATATATATGTATTTACTATATGTGTATACTCATTTCTGCCCTTCTGCGCTCCTTTTCTTCCTCCTCACATAGACTTGTGTTGCCTTGGCTCTATCAGATTATTGGAATTCATGCTTAAGAAGCCACTCACTTTGCAATTTACTACCTAACTATGTCCATGAAGTAAGCTTCTTTCGCACTTAAGTTGATACTTACAAACTCCTGAGCCAAGAAATGATCAAAGTCTTAGAAATGACAGCTCTTGCATAAGTCTTTGCTTTTCTCCATTAAAAAATCAGCAACTGTTGTCTATATAATTCCAACTTTCCAACCAAATTACAGGCTCCACTTTTCACATCCAATATGTTGAATGTCAGACATCTAACTTCGCGAAACGTATCAAACCAAATCGGCTGAATGGAAATTCAGTGTACGCCACCACTTGTCCCATAAGGTTCACTTAACTCACTTCCAAGAAGCCCCAACTCTCAGTTTCCTCAAAAATCCATTTTCAGTACACTCGTCACTGAACCTCATTCTTTACCATTAATATCCTTTAGGGCCCCAAAATTTTAAACAAAACAAATACGTTACTCAAATTGAAAAACAAGGAGAAGAATCAAACCTCTTGTTGGAAAGGAAGTCCAAAGCATGCAAGACCAAGTTGTATAGATACTCAACCTTTCTGCTGTACACTTGAACCGAACCCTGAACCAGTAAAGCAGCTACATTTCCCACCATACAAATAAATGAACACCAATTGTTCGTTTAATAAAAAACCCGTTATCCAAAAACCAAGAAAGAGCAAAATTAATTGAAAAAAAACAAGACTTATCAATAAAGCCCTAACCTTCAGCGAAATTCACGGGGAAGTGGCAGGTATCCTCTTCGCCGCCAGTAATTTCACCAGAGCAGATCTTGAAGAGGTACTTTTCGAGTTTCTTGGCGAGATCGACCTCCCAATTGGCCTCCAGGTCACGCTCTGCTTGCACGGTGTGGAACTTTCCGGGTTCTTCTTTGTTGTTGGTCATTGGGAGAGTAGCGAATAGAGTGTCAAAATATTGTCGTGGAGTTGGGGTTTCAACTGGGGTTTTGATGCACCATATGGGTTTTGGATTTTGAGTGGTCAGAAGTTGAGAGATGTGAAAAGAAAAAAAAGGTGCTTGGAGGTTGATTGGTCACCTGGAAAACGGGAGAGAAGGTTTGGGAAAATCAGAGAAGGTCTCGTTTGGTTTGGAGGAAGGGATTTCAAATGCTTGTGACTTTGGTCGTTTTTCCCGCTCCCAAACGTGGGCTTTATCTTTGCAATGTTGTAGAAAATTGGGCCGAACCAAACGTTCCCTAATTTATAGTTTCATATTAATTATTATATATATGAAATCATTTATTTAAAATTAACAAGAGGCCTTGTGATACTCCGGTTCAACGCGAGAAGATAAATTTCTGTGACTACAAAAAGTGAAAAGAGAGACCTTACAAGACTTGGAGGGAGGTGATCAAGAGAGACATGTTAGCGTTGGCCCTCACCGTCGCAGTGACTAGAATTAAAACAGTTTGGCGAGATAGCATAAGAGTAAACAACATAACATAAAGTTTTTTTCAGGTGTACGGGGAGATTCCTTAGATTGATACATAATACAATGAGATTACCGCACCCTTAGGGCATTGACCAAGGCAAACGTTTAGAGTATCTCGCTCTGAGGAAAGCTGGTCTTGACAAGTTGCCAGGTAATATCAAATTATGGTCTTCATCAGGTATGTATATGGATGTACTTTCAATCTTTACGTATTTATTCTTTGTACCCTATATCACTATTATCATGTCACATATACATGTGAGCTTATTGGAAACAGTCTCTCTACAATGTAGGAGTAAGGTTGAGTACTATCAGGCTCCCCAGATCCTGCTTCATTACGGGACTTTTCAGGGTATGATGATGATGATGATGATGATGATATATAAATTGATAGACGATATTAATATTTTCATGTATAAAATTAAATTAATTTTTTAAATTGGTGGGATAATAAATTTATCTTGTAATCTTTCATGTTACAAATTAGAAATGCATTAAAATTATGAACAAAGAGATAATTTAGTACCATATTCTCTTTAAATATAATTTTATTACAACTATATTTAAAATATATAACAATATTTATATTTTATCTTTATAACATTTAGAAGACTAAATATTAATTTATGTAATTACAATAAAATTATGATTTTAATTTATTTTTAATGTTAATTAAATCAGTTAGATTTTAATATATATTCTATTAATATAATATAATAATATATGTTATTATTGGATAAATTTATATTCAACTAATTAAATTTGTATATATATATATATATATATATATATGTCATTGGTTATTATCTTTATCATTATTTACATATGCTTGTAAAATAACCAAATATTTGTATATTTATATATGAAAAATGCATGATTTTGCAAAATAGTTATTACCTCCATCATTATTTATATGCTTTTATAAAATATCAAAATAACCTGGATCTAATTTCACATCTTTGTTAGAAAAGAGTACATCTATGTATCATTGAACCTTCTCGAACTTTTCGTTTCAGCGGAACTCTCACTTAGTGTTGTTGCTTTGTTTATTATCTCTATCATTATTTTTATATGCTTATAAAATAACCAAATATTTACATATTACATTATCATTATTTTATATATGCTTATAAAATAACCAAATATTTTACATTTATATTATAAAAATGCTTGAATTTGTAATATAGTTATTACCTCTATCATTATTAATATATTTTATAAAATAACAAAAATAATTGTGTATTTATATTCCAAAACTTGCATGAATTTGTAATATATTGATGACAATATGTGAGACCAATATTACATCTTTGGGTTCTCCTACTATGCATTTACAACACGAGTTTACGCAGTACTCATGAAACCTGGAGAGTAAGGAACACCGGTGGCCGGAATCCAGGTATTTCCGAGGAAGAAATTGGCGGCGGTGTAACCTTCGGCTTCTTGTGGAGTGAGCTTCTTAATACTATTCCACGTTACTCTCTTATCCAAAGCCGCACCAGGTCCTCTGTTGTTGTACTCGGCGTAGAAGGAGGTCTCAAGCCCAAAGTTACCGAGCCATGGGAGCCAACCTTCGGGATCAATCAAGTCATCGATCTGAGATTCCATAATAATGGTCTTCGAGTACTCCTTCCATGGACGTCCCAGATAGGCTTTGTTGATGAACCTTACTGGGAAGTATTCGGGGTCGGCCATGAAAGTGCAGTTTTGGATAACGAAGCCAGTTGGTTGATGAGACTCGTTCCTTCCGTGTGCTGTGACGATGCACCTTTGATTGTCCAATGGCTTCCTCACCACCATCTTGCAGTTCTGGAAGACCGTCGCGGAGTTTCCGAAGACGAAGTCGATGGTTCCGGAGATGGTGCAGTCACGGTAGAATTGGCGGTTGGTGTGTGCGTAGAGTGTGTCTTGGTAACCATCGATTTGACAGTTGTAGAAGACGGACATGTCAGCTTGTACCCTCAGCGCCACCGCCTGATGTCCTATAGCTCCGGCGGTGTTCTCAAATCCGATGTCTTTGGCCATGAAGTGGTTCCCACTGATTGCTGAGACAAAAAACACATGAATCAATCGTCAGGTTCTAAACTCCCAGATCAACAGGCTTTTCACAGAGATACTTACAGACTGTTGAGGTTTTGAATGTTTGTACTCCTTGAGTATAACTAAGATCTCCGGTGATCTTTGTCTTTGTGGGGCCATCTCCGATCATCATAATATTAGTCAAGCTCCTTGATAGGGCCACTACTTCCTTATAAACTCCTGCCTTAATGTACAACACAAAGGTGGTGTTTGAGTTCTTGGAGATGGCATGAACAGCCTCGTTAATGGTTTTAAATTGGCCACTTCCGTCCTGAGCTACGATCATGTCAGGCTTAATGGTTGCCGGAGTAGCTTGCAAGAGTCTTCTCTTCTCCGGGGTAACCCAGGTCGGGAATTTGTCGTCAGAACTCTCCAAAAGCCTACGGTTCATTCCGGCGAAGTTCATACTCTTGAAAATGTCGGCGAGTCCAGTAACCATAGCTAACGCATTGCTGGTCAGCTGACCGGAAGCAACCAAAATCTCCTTCATTCTGTGACCAGCTTCACCGGTGGTGTTCTCGAACCCGTCTAAACAAGTTTGTTGGTAAGTGATGGTGGCACTTAACCAGATCCTAAGACTCTCCACAAACTCGTCCATCTTTTCGAAGTGGAATTCTCCGAGAGAATTGAAGGAGTTCCTGAGATCTTCAATGGCGTTATCCAACAGTTCTTCACAGTTGTCAAGAGCTTGCTTTGCCATAGGGTCTAAAGCAAGTTCCTTCACGGTTGAAGAGTTCTTGGTGGCTTCTTCTAGTGCTTCAATGGCGGCCTGAAAGCCAATCAGAACAAGCTTTTGAGGGTCGGTGACGTTACCTGCAGCTTTCTTCAAGCTATTCTCACAGGTTTCTTTATAGTTGGTAGGTTGGCAAATGCTCTCAATGGCTTTATTTGAAGTTTGTAGCTGACCACTGTCACCGCCACCTTTAGGAGGAGCCGGTTTGTCGTCTTTATCGTCGGTGCCACTTATACCAACCGCCACACCTACCACGACGGCTACCAGAAGCACACAAGAAACACCAATTATGGCGATCTTCTTCTTCTTCTCGGAGGAGGAGGAGCCGCTTTCAAAAGACATATTGACAGGATTTTTATTTTTCTGTACAAAATATTAAAAAGCACAATATGTTATTGGAAAGCAGAGCCCTAAAAGCTCTTCTGGGCTCCGATCTGAGTGACGACAATGGTTGACAACATCTTATATAAGGTTTTGGAAAGACTAAGATTAGCAAACTCAAACAAACTTTTGGTTTCTGTTCGTAAAAATTTGTGGTCTGAAAAAAAAATACCACCAGACTCTGCGTGTAATGTAAAACATGGTCTCCACTCTTTTCGGAGCATTTCCAAGATTATAGGAACTATATTTTCTATCTTGAATTGTCCCAAAATTAATCTGACCGTTATTTCCAGTCTATAATCTTTTGATTACAACTTGTTACTTTCAAAGTGCGATTTAACATGTTTTTAAATTGATCAAGACACTTAAACCAGCGTAAGAAAAATCAAATAAAAATTAGAATAAAATTTAAAAAAGAGAATTAAGAAAATATGTATTTGTTAAATTATAGTTATTAAGAATATTTTATATTAAAATTTATATCTAACCTTAAATTCTATTGAATAATGTGAGATATTTCATTTAAAATAAATAAATAATAAAGATAAACAATAGTAACATTAATAATAAAAATAATACAATGTATATTTTCATTATATACATATAATGTTATATTTATAATTTAAAATATTCGACTTTTCATAATTTTTCAAAATACTTTTGATCAACCTAAGTTTAAGTTAAATTTTACGTTTAAAAATGTATCATATTCCTTTAAAACATAGTTAACCAATTTATGAATTAATTTTTCCTTATCCAATTAAAATATCTTATGGATCAAAATCTAAATGCACGTAATCGAAAAATAAAGATCGACCAAGCCTATCAAACATGCCTATCAAGAAGCTAGATCGTGCACAATCACAACATATTTGATGTCGAGAAAAATGTCATTATATAATTCAAATATTAAATATGATATGATATGAATTAATTAAATTTGTTTAAGTTAATAATTTAAGATAATTATAAAATGTTGATTTGAATCAAATTTCGTTAATTTAATCTAAATTGAAAAATTGCATCAAATAAAAATATAAAATTAATTCACATCTTATATTTATACGTGTACTTTATCATTATTTTCTCCTAAATTTTTCATCTCAGCGAGATTAACGAGATTCATACTAAATGTTCTTATTATTTCATCATTATTTTATATTTAAAATCTTTTTTTTTCAAAATTGAAAACTAAAAAAATTCAAAATTTTAAAAATCAAAGAAATTTTCTAAATTTTTAAAAATAGGTTTGTATCTTTTACAAATAATAATAAAATTTGCAATACTATCAAACCAACCTCTATTTCACACGTGTCAAGCCACCATATTTAGACTAGGCAATTCCGACTTAAGTCCAAGCGAGTTAAAACTCCCTTCACAAAACGACATCATTTTAAGAAAAATCTAACGCTTATTTAAGGAGTTGGGCTAGACCGGCTTAGGGGCAAACCCAATCTAATCCAACCTATTACTCTTCAAGCAGTTACCGATACACTTTGCACATGTCAATTAAGTGCAGAAACATCACAAACAATGCTATTATCATCTTGAGGAAACCTTGTCACTGAGTCATCTGTTTTCTTCCATGCACAATCCCAAAAGAAAAAAAAAAAACTTGGATTTTATTTGTTGTGACCGGTATTCGCATATCGGCAACAAGACCGCTATACCTTCCGACGAACTGTTTCCTTTTCTCGTTCCTTCCTCATTCTCCCTTATCATCCTCTTTATGTGAGTATTGATCAGCCTATGCTATTAGCTGTTCAAAGTTTAGCTTTCTGCAATTCTAACTTCGCAATTGTACCAAGGTGAACTTCATCAGGACCATCTGCAATTCTTAAAGTTCTTGCCGTGGCCCAGAGATGCGGTAGAACGGTGTCAGATGATAAACCCGCTGCTCCGTGTACTTGCATAGCCATATCGAGAACCATCAGGGCCATGTTTGGAGCCGCAACCTGTTCCACGTAAAGAATATTATTCAAGCATGATCACAAAGACAAAAGTGAAACACCTCATGCCGAAAAACAAGATTTACCTTTGCCATTGAGATAATCCCGCGAGCCTTCTTGTTTCCAAGTCGATCAAGCTGATCCGCTGCGTCGAGAACCAACAATCTAGCTTTCTCTAGCTCAATTCGACACTGCGTATGAACGTTTAAACTTAAAATTAAAGCTTGCTACATCTTCCCAAACTATGCTTTCTAGTTTTAACCAATTGTATGTCAGAATGATATTCCAGTTGATTTCTTCAAGCAGTTGATTTAGACAGAATCATACTTTCTTCAAGCAGGAAAAGGAAAGAACTTGAACAAAAAATTGAATAATAAGAACCTTGGCAACATCTGATCTAAATGAACCGTGTTCAGCAATCAATTTGCCAAATGCTCTTCTACTAAGAGCCCTCTGAACCATAAGCTGCATACCGCGCTCAGCAGCACCGATCAATCTCATGCAGTGGTGCAGTCTTCCAGGGCCTAGTCTACCCTGCAGAAGTAACCAGAAACGCAGATTGTAATTGCAGGAAATTAACCAGTTGTTTACCTTAGAAGAGGTACGGATTGACATTAAGCCCTTGATTTCTGTAAATACTCAGAATTGTGCCAAACGTTAAACTGTGGGAAGAGAACTGACTTTACCTGGGCAATTTCAAATCCACGTCCTTCTCCCAACAGAATATTTTTTGCAGGTACGAGTACACTTTCAAAGGAGATTTCGGCGTGGCCGTGAGGTGCATCATCAAACCCAAAGACTGTAAGAGGTCTCTTAACATGCACTCCCGGAGTCTGAATATCAACTAAAATCATGGACTGCTGCGTATGCTTAGCAGCAGTAAAGTCGGTCTTTCCCTGCATAATTTTGTCAACCAGCTTCTTAAAACTTCATGAACCTTAACCAACATTCTTAATCCAGCATTTGGAAGAAACTAACCATGAGTATAAGAACTCTACATCTTGGATCCATGGCTCCACTCGTCCACCATTTCTTCCCGTTGATGACATAGGAGTCTCCTTGTCTAAACAAGGAATCAAAATAGAAAAGCTGATGACTGATATTTACTTTGGCCGCAATAACACAAGTATCAGTTGAAATATGAAAAACAATATAAGCAAACATTTAGACCTTGCCTTACATAGCCTATCTGGTTCAACACAAATTTGATAGAAAAGGATTCTTCTTTCTTTTCTTTATATAGTTATAGCCTTTGCTAGAATAACATCAGGAAACAGAAAGAAACAATATGAAGACATCAAACTTGCTGGTCATCTGATAGGATGGTCTCTTTCTTTAACAAACATCTTTTCTTCAATACCCAGTGATATGGAACCAGAAAATAAAATGTAATGGCAAACAGAACCCCATCTCCCATGGAAACTACGTCACTTGGTTAATCAAATAAGTTCCTATACACTAAATGCAGGGGAAAAAAAATATGCGCGCCCAACTGTTCAGTACGATACCTTTTGATAGAACATTCGATATTCGTTGCATCTGATGAAGCAACCTGGGGTTCTGTCATCGCGAATCCAGAACGGATCTTTCCTTCAAGAAGTGGGACAAGCCATTCAAGTAATTGTTCTTTGTTTCCATAGCGCAATAATACCTGTAAGGAAAAACATAATGCAACAAAGGAAAAACATAATTTTCTTTTCTTTCGTTCGCAACTTCCAAACGTAAAAAGCTATCATCTATAGCTTGCTTGATTAAATAGGAGGAAACAACAGTTTGTGAGGCTAGTACCTCCATATTTCCAGTGTCAGGTGCACCGCAATTAAAAATTTGCGGTGCCCAAATGGAACGACCCATGATCTCACAAAGATATCCATATTCAAGATTTGAGAGCCCAGCACCAAGTAACTGGTCATGTGTACTAGAGACCACATGATTTCTTCCATCAAAAATGAGTTTTCTCGCTCTTTCAGCACTATCAAACTGCGTGAAGCACAAAATCTCAAGATTTAAACTGTTACAGCTCTTATTTTAAGAGTAACATAGCACTTAAGGGATAAAGCATTATTACAGGTATCCATAAGTTCCACAGCCCTTCTTTTTTTGCCAACTCCTTTAACCTTTCCTCCTCTGGGTGTACCGTCCAACGCGAAGAAGATTGAGCAAGCTTGTAGAACTCGTTTTCCATGGGGTATATATGATCTTTCATAAACTTGATTAATCTACTCCTCAGGTCTTGAACCTTTTTACTAGGAACAAACTTCCCACTCTCATTTGAAGAGCCTTGATGAATGCTCTCACCATATTGTTTCATATAATCTCGTGCAACTGGAAGTCAATAGCAAAAGAGAAAAGTATCTTAAGCAAAAAATTTGATTAAAAGGTTCTATTGTCTTGATTAATAGGTGGATGTTGTGTACGAATAAATTAAGCACACTTCATGGTCCCTTGATTATGGCCACAAGTGACATAATATAGGGAGATCCAAAATCAAAGTCAAGATGTTATTGATAACAGTTACAACAAGGAAAAACTAGGCAAATTGCTGTACTTCCTGTCTGCTTCCCTCAACAAATATGTAGATGCAATCCATTTTGAAAGGCAAATGTTTCACATAGAAACATGTCGAGACTTAAACTTTTGTACTCCAGCATAAAACACTCCGCCCCTTCCCCATCTTCAGAAAAGGAGAAGGATAAAGTGAAGAATAGTAAAAAGAGAGTGACATAGGCAAAAATCCCATAAAGAAGACAGCTCAACCAAACCTATACTAGCTCACCTTATTATTTTAGATACTGCAGTGTGGTAAATCACCTCATTAAGTCAGTTTTATGGACATATTTCAATATGGTTTTCTACATCAATCACTAAAGCAGAGTAAAACATCATAAATACTATCTAATACCAAATGGACGAAGATAATTGTAAGATGGAAATGATTTAAAGCATTTGGCAAATCAGATACAAGTGAGACGCAAAGCAATGAAGGCACTTAGTTAATGGTAGAAGCTACCAGATGGAAGGTGATCAGGAAGCACAGACTTTCTTGCTATATAATCCAACGCAGAGTCTATAAGACAATTTGCTAGAGTTCCTGCATTTTGAGCACGCTCTGCTCCTGAAGCATTACCCTATAAACAGCATAGTGATCATTATTGTGTTAATGCATTGAACTTTAATGATAAAAATGTCTGTATCAAAATTTGGATAAAACGTCAAATTTGCATCTAGAAATTACCATAATCCAACGACTATGTATTCCAGCACAGATTGATGCACCACGGAACATACCAAAGGCAACATAGAACTTCCACTTATTGGCAGGCCAAGCTTTACCCTTCAGTGCAAAAGTCCAGTAAAAGTAAAAAATAACAAATTTAGTTAATTTAACATATATCAGAAAAATACCATAAGCCTCTACTAGAGAAAAATAATGCCAACAAAAGACGGGAAAGCCTTCACAATTATATATTAAATCATGGTATACTAATCTTGGAAGCTCACAAACACTTAATGTGAAGAGAATGTGCGGAAAAGAAAAAAAAAGCAGATTTGGAGCAAATAGCATGTGTACAAGTCCTTTCCCTGTGATCAAAGGTTCAAAAGAAATGGAGCATGATAGAACTCTAGTCTTAGATCACTAGAGATTTTTGTATTAATTCAATAAAATGTAATTGATGCAGGAGCATTTTAGATTCCTAGTTAATATTGGATTTCTTACTATTTAGTACTTCTTAAGTTATTTGGATTCCTAGTTACCATAGGATTAGCATATTACTTCTTAATTAGGATTTCCTTTTCCTATTAGGACTTCTTAATTAGTATTTCCTTTTCCTATTAGGAGTTGTCCTATACTAGTATAAATAGACAGCCTATGCTTGATTTTTAGGTATGTCTTTTATCAATCAAATAATTTTATGCTTTTAGAGGTTTTTCTACAAACCCTAAGCTCTATTTTCAAGTTCCAGCTACAATCTACTTCAATTATAGCCTATTCTATTCTACTTATCTTTGTTTTTCCTTCCCACACTACGTCAAATTGGTATCAGAGCAAGTTAGATCCTTAGATTTTGATTGATTAGCTATGGTTGGACGCGGTAGAACACGTGGACGTGGAAATCAAGATAACCAAGGAGAGATGGCTGAGTTGAGACGTATGATTGCAGATTTGTCGCGCGCTGTGCAAGATTTGCAGCAGCGACGGGAACCAGTGGCAGCCCGAATGGAGATTCCGGAAGGCGACCACGACCCCTCGGATGTACCGGAAGGTAGTCTTGAGGCTGAAACTGCAGATTCAGTGGATGACAACCCCTTTCATGCAGCTGGACCCGCAAACAACGTGGTAAGAGGTGGATTGGAAGAGAGGTTAGTGCATGCCCTTGAATTGAATGGTGGTGGAATTAGAATTGAAGTTGCTGATTTTCATGGAAAGATGCATGTGGAGGACTATTTGGATTGGGAGGCAAGTTTAGAGACTTATTTTGAATGGAAACCTATGGTTGAAGCTAGAAAAGTGTTGTTTGTTGCTTAAATTGAAGAGCTTGCACTTCAATGGTGGAAGCGAGTTGAGGAGCAACAGACACGACAAGGCAAGCCTAAAATTAGCACTTGGGAACACATGAAAGCGAAGTTGCGCAAGCAATTTTTACCGGCTGATTACTTAATGGAATTGTATGAAAAGTTCCATTCGTTGAGACAAAGGAGCTTAAGTGTGGAGGAATACACGGCTGAGTTTAACAACCTCTCAATTCGAGTAGGGTTGAATGAAACTAACGAACAATTGACCTCTCGATATCTAGCAGGTTTGAATCAATCACTTAGGGATGAGATGGGAGTAGTTCGATTGTTTAACCTTGAAGAAGCAAGGCAACATGCCTTAATGGCGAAAACGAGTCCGGAGGTATGGTTCTAGAAGGCCTTTGTTTGGAAGAACCAAGGAGCTATTCAAAGCAAAGATCTTGGAGCTATTCGCAATGAAAGAACAGGTCAATCAGCCCCCAAAGTCAGTCGCGAGAGTGCCAACATGAGCAGAGCTAATGGAGGAAATATGGGTAACATTGAAAAAGGGAAGGCTTTGGTGAAGTTTGGAGCAACAAACATCTCTAATCCTAATAATTTTAAAAATGGCAGCAGCTCACAGATTCAGTGTTTTACTTGTGGAGAAAAGGGTCATGCTTCTTATGCTTGTCCGGAGCGAAGGGTGAACCTTGTTGAACTAGAAGAAGAAGAGGAGGACGTGTCAGATCCTGTGGATGATGATGGCGTGGAAGAAAGTGAGGATATAGATGTGTACCCAGTTCAAGGAGAATCTTTAGTGGTTCGACGAGTAATGACAATCGCTAACAAGTGCGAAAGGGAAGATTGGAGATGTCGTAGCATATTTCGAACCCGTGTTAATTGTGGAGGTAAGGTGTGCAATCTAGTTATCGATGGAGGTAGCACGGAGAATGTTATTTCAAAAGATGCAGTAGAAAAGCATAAACTTACCACTGAAAGGTATCCTCGTCCTTACAAGATTGGTTGGCTTAAGAAAGGTCATGAGATTCCAGTCACTTCTAGATGCTTGGTCAAATTTACTATGGGTTCA
Organism: Erythroxylum novogranatense; assembly: GCA_029891385.1. Lineage (NCBI taxonomy): Eukaryota > Viridiplantae > Streptophyta > Magnoliopsida > Malpighiales > Erythroxylaceae > Erythroxylum > Erythroxylum novogranatense. The sequence goes on from CM057228.1 coordinate 136,000,178, forward strand.
AATCTAGATGATGAAGCTTTGTGTGATGTTGTGCCTATGGATGTTGGCCATACTCTTGTGGGCAGACCTTGGTTATATGACCATGACATGGAACACCTCACTAAACTAAACACTTACACTTTTCGTAAAAGCAACAAGACTTACACCTTACACCCTTTAAAGGAAGAAGCCAAAGAGACCTCTAAATCTTCAAAAGGTGGCAAGGTTAGTGGATATACAGCAGCTGAAAGGTTTGAATCAGAATGTGAAGAGTCAGAGGTGGTGTATGCTCTAGTTAGTAAGGTTGTGAAGGATGACAAAGTCGGAAATTTGATTCAACAACCTCCCGAAATCCAAAGAATTGTTGAAGGAATTCAAGGAGTTGGTCGCAATGATTTGCCCCAAGTTTACCGCCATAAGAAGCATTCAACATGCTATTGATTTGGTACTGGAGCACCTCTATCTAATTTGCCAAGATATAGAATGCCACCTATGCAACGTCTCGAGATACAAAACAAAGTTGGTGAATTGTTTAGTAAGGGACCAAAGTGCGAGAAAGTAAAAGTCCTTGTGCATGTCTAGCTCTACTTGCTCCAAAAAAGGATGGTTCTTGGAGAATTTGTGTTGACAATTGCGCTATCAACAAAATAACTGTCAAGTACAGATTTCCTATTCCTCGTTTGGATTATATGCTTGATCAACTAGGTGGTTCTAAAGTGTTTTCAAAGATGGTACATTTTATTCCATGTTTCAAGACTTCCGATGCTACACATATTGCTGATTTGTTTTTCAAGGAAGTGGTGAGGTTACATGGCGTACCAAGTTCAATTGTTTCCGATAGGGATGTGAAGTTTATGGGACACTTTTGGAGGATTTTGTGGAGAAAGATGGGGACTGAATTAAAGTATTCTAACACTTGTCATCCACAAACAGATGGCCAAACTGAATCTATCAATCGGAGTTTGGATAACATGTTGAGATGTCTTGTTGGGAATCATCTGAAGAATTGGGATTTTGTGATACCACAAGCTGAATTTGCTTTCAACAATTCAGGGAATAGATCAACAAAGAAAACATCCTTTGAAGTTGCCTATGGATTTAAGCCACAACATGTGCTTGATTTGGTGCCATTACCAAAAGAGGCTAGAGTTAGCGATGATGGTGAAGCCTTGGCTGATCAAATTCGCAAGGTTCATGAAGAAGTAATGGAAACTTTGAAGGCTAGCAATCAATCCTATGCTAGAGCAACAAATCAACATCCTAGGGAGAAAGCGTTTGAAGAGGGAGACTTGGTATTAGTATACTTGACGAAAGAAAGGTTTCCAAAAAGTGACCAGTTACCAAGGGTGCATCCAGATGTTATTGAGCGTGTTTTGGATGTCAAAGAAGTGTGTTTAAGGAGGGCAATCAAGATGCAGATAGTTCTTAGTCCAAATGGTTGGATAAACCAACTAGTGAAAGCACTTGGATAACTGACGAAGAGTTAAAGAAAGTTGCTCCAGAGTTGCATGATGAAGTTTTAAAGGTTTTCTCGCCAGAGTCGAGTCTTTCAACCCGAGGGGATTGATGCAGGAGCATTTTAGATTCCTAGTTAATATTGGATTTCTTACTATTTAGTACTTCTTAAGTTATTTGGATTCCTAGTTACCATAGGATTAGCATATTACTTCTTAATTAGGATTTCCTTTTCCTATTAGGACTTCTTAATTAGTATTTCCTTTTCCTATTAGGAGTTGTCCTATACTAGTATAAATAGACAGCCTATGCTTGATTTTTAGGTATGTCTTTTATCAATCAAATAATTTTATGCTTTTAGAGGTTTTTCTACAAACCCTAAGCTTTATTTTCAAGTTCCAGCTACAATCTACTTCAATTATAGCCTATTCTATTCTACTTATCTTTGTTTTTCCTTCCCACACTACGTCAGTAATGGATGTAGCTCATTACAGTATGATATTCGTATGTCTTCCCTAAACCAGAGCAAATCGCTCCTCAGCAGGTATTTCTCTCTGCTGTCACAAGTTTTCTTACTTTGTTTCTGCCTACCTCCTGTCCCTCTCTATCTCTCACAAATATTCCCCTCTCCCGTACATTCTGTTGGCTAACAACTTTTGCCACCTCAGCTGATACTACTGCCCTCCTACACTACCCTTCTGCCCTTTGTTCTTTCTTCTAGAATATACCTTCCACACTACCGGTTTATCCCTTCTTCTATTATGCTCAACTACTAAGTCATCCTCTCCCCTATAGGTTCTATCAGAGCATGGCCCAGGGAATATTTCAACACACAAATCACATCATAGAGCAAAGTTTTGCAATGAGTCTTACAGATGCAGAGCAGTATTCAGCCAGATATTCTGCTAGGGAAGGAATCCCTTCTGGAATTCCAGTGACTTCTAAACCTTTACCCAGTTGCTCTTTGGAAAAATCAACATCCACATTATAGTGCTGCCAAGAGAAAGATGAAAAAAGGAAAAAAGTGAGCTTGGAGTTGTCATTAAGAGGAACTGAAGCTTTTGACATCCAAGGAACAGTTAGATACTTGAAAACCAATCAAGAAAGCAAGATCTGTAAAATTTTAGGAAGAAGAGAGTATAGAAAAAATACTTCTTTAATTGAAAAAACATAAAATTTTGAGTATTAGTTCTGTTCAGTACCATGCAGCTGTATGCAACATCACACATTTGGTTTCCAAGGGTAGATAACTCCCAATCAAGAATCCCAATCACTCGATCCTGGAGCATGTATAGTATCATATCAGGTTTACTTCTCATTATCATTGAAGCTGTTTCTAGTCAATTACATAAACTCTAACAACAGACCTCAATAGGATGAAATACAACATTATCAATGCGAAAATCTCCATGAACAAGGCCAGACGTTGCTCCTGAAGAATCCTCAACAGGAATGTGATTCTGTAACCATTGAGATAGCTCCAACATCTTAGGATATCTTGGAGATTTGCCCTCTCCAGTTGATGCAACGTATTGTTTGGTCCATCTGTCCACCTAAAACAAAGGCCTAGAATATGTAGCTCTTTCATTAAGTTGATAGCTATGCCTCAGAACATGAAATTGTAATTTACCCCTCAAATGCTGATCCATCCAAAAACCCGAAATACAAAACTAAATGAACATATGTGGAAACTCTAATTACAAAGCAGTCACTTCTCGTAACCAATGATCAATCAAACACTTAAGTGAAAGTTCACACACCTGTCGCTTGCAATAATTGTTTCGCAATCCATACTTCCCCAAACCAATAGTATCAACATCAGCAGAATGTAGAGCTGCCAAAGCTCTTGACATTTCTCGATATAATGCACCTCTCCTCTCAGGTGGCACACCCTGGTAGAAAGACATTTGATACAGCTCATCAACACCGTAGCTTGCATAGCTACGAATTGTAAATCCTAGGGGGCAATGTCATTCCAGTTCAAATTCTGAAACACCAACGACTACTTTACAGGAGAAATTGTTCATACCGGTAGCTTTGGGTCTATAAAAATACGTCCTTCCAAGAACTCCATGATGTAGAATTCAGTTCCAATAACACTCCGATCCAAACATAAACAAAATACTTTGGGAACTGGAACATCTGTGTATTCACCCAAAGCCCGAAGAACCTGTCACATCCCACATAAAAACAAGAGGAAACCTTTCAAAACTCCAACTAAAATACATGTCCTAAATCCCTCTTTTGTTCTGTGATTCTCTGAAAAATCAATAACAAAAAACCAAGTAAATCCACCATAAACTACCTGATACTCTCTGTCCACGGCGTGAGCTGAAGGCAACAAAGTCCCAGGAGGCTTCTTCCTCAACACATACCGCTTCACCAACTCTCCAGTTCCAGCTTCCAACAGAAAAGTCGGGTTCGATTGTCCATGCCCAAACTAAGAAACGCCCACAAAAAAAGAAACGATCTTTAACAAAATCAAAACCGACCCACCAATCCACAGATCAAGCAACTCACTTAAAACCATAAGAAAATCCAAAAAGCCACAATATATACCTGTTTGACGATAAAACTGGTGGAATTCGCAGGAAAACCTGAGACATGAACGGAGGCATACCGAAACAAGACTTCGGGGTCGAACTTGTGAGCTGTTTGGACTTGCCCGAGCAGATCAGATGTACTGGTCGACATGTTCTCGGGTTCCAACTTCTCAGATAACACAAATCAAACTTGTGATCGTTACAAGAAATAAACAAGACAGAGAGAAGAAATTTACGGGTTCCAACTTCTCAAATACTCCTCCTCCTTATGAAAGAAGTTAATAAAATTATAGATATATTTTTATTAATATTTTTATAAAATTACATCGATAATTAATATCTTAAATATAATTATGATCTGTATAATTAAAATGAGAGAAATAAAAAGTTAATTTTAGAAAAAAAAGTTATAAATATATATATAAAATTAAAAATAATATTTATTTTAAATAATTAAAATATATCTAAAACGACTCTTATTAAAAATAAAAAAGAGTAATAAATTTAGTAATTATTTCAAGAAATAAACAAGACAAAGAAAAGAAATTTAAGACTCTCTGTCAGTCCGACATGACAGCGGACTCCTTTACTGTAACCATGACCTGACAATGATTTTTATGATTTATGTTTTGTCTTGGTCTTGGAGATCAATTCACTCAGTGTGCTGTGTCTTCTCTGTCCATTCATCCATTAATATTAATTCTATCCATACGTTGATTTGCTTTTTGCCATTTGGGCAGTTCAAAGTGAAGAACTTCAGCTAGGCGAACTGATTTGGGCAAAGGTGTAAGCCATAGATAGGTTGTTTACTTTCTTTCCTGGAATCGGTCCTACTTTTTTATTTGAGATTTTCTTTGCCGGAGTGATTATTGGAATATATTATTATCCTTTAATCTAAACTGGTTATAGAATTTTGGTATGATGACACGCAGAAGAAGATGGACTTATCCTTTAATCGAAGAGCTTGTGAATGATGTTGTTCTTTGTACGTTGTTTGCAACCATGAAAAGGACATCAAGTTTTATAACTAACAAACGTATTTAAGAGGAACAAGCAAGCATCTTTATTTTAGTTAGGCACGCAGAAAAGTTAACAAACATTAGTTATGAATTAATTCAATTAGATTAAAACTAGTATGATAAGATATTATTATTTTAATTATAAGCGCTTGGTTTATAGAAGGCAAGGAGAATAAGAATGATAATGAATATAGTAAAAAATGAGAATAGATATAATTATTATAATTATAATGATTGGTTAAGATGAAGGAATGATTACTTTTATTAGTGATTGATTTGTTAAAAATGTTAAAAATAAAAATTGTTAAAATTTTGTTTTATATCAAATTCTAAATATATTTTAAATGATTATTTTTAATTTATGTATCATAATTATAATGACATAATATTTAAAATCAAGTATATAGTAGTTTTTCTTTCCAATAGCTCTTGAAAAAATACTCTAGTATTTTCTTACATCAACGTATCATTACTTACTTAATATCCTCAAAATATAATTTAATCGTCCAAAATATTGTGTAATTCATCGACACAACTATAATATTCACCATTTCATTACTATAGTAAAATCAAGTAACATAGTTTAATATAATTTACATTCCTCGATAATACAAATGATGTTATATTTTAAGTAATTAATGAATAATATTTTAATTAATAATAATATAATTAACTATTTAATTAATTAGATTTTAATTAATTAGTTACATTTTAACTAATTACATATTAATTATATTTTAATCAATTATATTTTAATTATATTTTAATTAATCATTTAATTAATTATATTTTAGTTAATTAATTATATTTTAATTAGACTTTAATTTATTAATTATATTTTAATTAATTAATTAGATTTTATCTTAATTAATTTAATTATATTTTATATTTTAATTAATTATATTTTAATTAATTACATTTTGATTATATTTTAATTTAATTATATTTAATTAAAATTTAAAAACATTAGTATTAGTAGGAATCAAACCCATTCCTCCCACACATAGAGGGTATGGATCATTACCTAAAACTTGGGTATGAAAAAATTATTAAATCAATCATAATAACCAACTAACTATTACCTTTCATTCCAGTCCTATTGATTTATTCTCATACCCCTAAATCAAGCATCTCCTCAATCTAATTCAATTTAATATTGTTCTCGATTTGAAGTTAATAGGTTAATTTAAAAAATTTTAAACTTGGACTTGAACTTTGATAATTATTAGGAAGTTTGATTTTAAATACCCTCGCATTAAAATTTGTTGATTTTGTTATGACTAGGAATAACAATAGGTTGACTCATGAGTATAAATTTAGGTATCTTCAATGAGTCAACTCTTGAGTCAAATTAGACCCAAATCGATTAAAAGTTCTACTTTTCTAAGTAAGTATAAGAGTTAGATATCTAGTAGGCTTTGATTTGGACAATTCAGTCTCAGACTCAATAAAAAAAATGTTGTTTAGTGATATTCACTCGTGAGCTTGTTCATTATCATCCTAATTATGACTAATTTAAGTTCAAGTCAAATTTAAATTACAAAAATTCAAATTCAACTTAACAAGTATATTTAGATTTTTTGAATATACTGGAAACATGGACTTGCACATCTTTTAGCCTTTTACTTACCCAAACTTAATTAAATTGGACTCAAGCCCAAGCAATCCAAATTTTTTTAAAATTTATACTTTGTTTGATATTATTATTATTGAAAATTTTTGACAAAGACTTTTTAAGTGATATTGTGCAACAGTTCTCTTAGTTAAACTTAATGAATCAAATCTAAGTCTGAAATTAATCTAAGATTTTGCATCTAGGCTAAAGCTTAAAACTTTAAGCTTGAGTCTAAATTGAGTTTGGGTGACCTGTAGTTCAATTGAATCCAGCTCAAACTTAATAAATATTTTTAAAAATTAAAAATTTAAAAATTTAAAAATTAGATTAGATAAGAATGAACAATCTAAAATTGAATCTATATTTAAACTTAAAAATTTTTAAAGCCCAAACACAGTTTCAAGGTTGAACAACTCGAGGGATAAGGTTGGGCAATTATCACCATTATTATCCTTAAGTTAAGCTAAGAGGGAGGCTCGATAACCATTTCGTAATACCATTTTGACTTATGATCCTAACTTATTGACATCTCTAGTAGGACCAGGGTACCAAGAGAGAATGAAAAATTAAGTTGCTTTTAGCCCGACCTTCGGTTAGGGTGGCCCGTGGCCTGATGGGCTGACATAGGTCAGGTTATGGCCTGACCCAATCATGGGCTAACAGGTCTGTGGGCCGACGGGCCACAAGCATGTCGAGCCAAACCCGACCCACCATATTTTTAAAAGAAAAGCATAAAAAATAACGTCGTTTTTGACAAAATGATGTCGCTTTTGAAGTAATAATCTAGCCATAGGCCGACCCATTACCTCAACTTGTGGCCTGGTCAACCAGGGCTAAAATTAGGCCAGGCTGGGCCCTTTTTGACATCCCTATATACTACTCTAGTACCTAATCATTGACACAGTTTATCCCCAAGACTCAAGATATCCTGGTATCACTTCGGTATGTAGTCATCAACACAGGACATCGTCAGGATTCAAGACATCCCAGTATTTGCTCCACAGACATATATCTAGCCACCACTCATTCATCTTTAAACAACCTATCAATTTAAGACCATCGAATGTAGCCTATCCTAGGCAAGCTACCGATTCTCAATTTTCACCAATTATTCTCAATCTATTGTCAACCCTTCTTTGTTTAAAAACACAATTTTGCCTAATTAACAATCACTACACTTCAATATACATAACAAAATATAACATAAAACACCTCATAATTCATGTATGAAATCATTAATAATTAATTTGATTAGTGACTAATTCAAAATATAATTTATTGATAACAAAACGATATTTTATTTTAAAAGCAAGTCCAAGATTATCCTTACCTCGAATTCGGACTCAACTAATTGACAATCCAAATTACCCCTTAATGGAACCTTCAGACCTAAAATTTACAAAATTTTGTTAGATTAATTTATGAAAAATTTCTAAGCCAATTACTCTTAATGATGCAACGCTATCTCTCATCTAATTTTTCCCTAATTATAAAAATTAATAACCTTACTAACCTAACCCCCCATTTACTAAAATACCCTTAAGTAAATAAAAATCCTATATTACCTTCACTCATTTTCATTAATACCAAAAAATGCCATTTATGTAAGTAAATTCCAAATTTACCCTTCACTTTTTGCATTTCTTATTTTGTCCCTATATATAACTGTTGGAATTTTTATCTAAGTGTAAGGCACTAGGGGGTTGTCAACCTCTACAACTCGCTCCAATTTTTTTGCAAAACAAATACAATGAGAGAAACCTCTGAGGAAAGTGTTACATGCAGAAAGTAGTGCATTTTGACACACTTACCAGCTGGAAAAGTAGAGAGAAAAGTGAAGAAGAAGGTGATTTTCGTATGTGTTATTCTAATTTCCAAATTCCGGTTGTTTATACATGTTTAAAGGTTTGTGGGTTGGGCTGGGATATGGGTCAATTTATGATAATGAATGGGCTTTACAAATCTCCCCATCTTAAAAGAATTTTGTCCTAAAAATTAAATTATGTACCTAAGGATCCAAATAAATGAGGATATTGACGTTGAACTTTGACCTCTACCTCTCAAGTTGCCTCTCCTAGAGAACGATGATGACTCCACAAAACGCACACCATCAGAATCTCTCGACGATGTTGATCAACATATTTCTTTTATTGATTCTGAGCTGCCTTCAAGTGTTGCCTTACCATCCCTATTTTCTATAATCTCTTGAACCAACTCCGATCTCTCTAACAATCTAGCACCCTTTATATCCCAACATATCGGATTTCTATACCGCCTATCATATAATATCTCAAATGGTGCCATATCGATGCTAGAGTGATAACTATTATTATATGCAAACTCCATCAAAGATAGATATTTATCCTAGTCACCCTCAAATTTCAACCAGTAACTCTATTCCACCAATCCTTAATGGCATTTTCCTTCTTACACTATTTACTACTACATAGCTACTACTGGCAGCAACACTCTTAGATCATATCCTAAATGACTAAACTCTCCCAAAACTCTAGAGCAAACTTTAAAGAAATATAAGAGTATGTAGATCCTGGGTTTACTAACACATAAGCTTTAATGTCAAATAATAAAATTGTACCAAAAATGACATCATTGGTTGCCGGTGTCTCCTCCCTCTTCGTGTGGTATATCCATGCTTGAGTTTGACTCTGAGTCAAGATGTCCCACCAGTACCCGTGCCCATTGCTAATCCACGTTCGACTCCTCTACCACCACCTCTGTTACTAGTTCTACCTGAATCTCTGCTCGAACCAAAGACACCACTCTGACCCTGCACTATCTCCTCTACCCTCACTCCTGACCTGCTCCCTACAGTGGACAACTCCTTTGTAAGTATCCCTGCTCTCCATAAATATAACATGCTTGACTGATCCTAATAGGTCCCCAACATGGTCCTTTGTGAAATGTAACATCTTGTTACTTATCATAAGATTAAAATAGTGTTTATAAGAGGTTAATGAGAAATTAGGAATCATAATTCATGCTTATGAATAATGTGGCATACACACACACGAGAATATTGATTTTTGCACATTAATATGATTGTACATGCATTTATTGACATTTCTAGGTAAAATTATTTTTTTATGGGAATTATGGATGTTTTTATCTTTAAAATTAAATTAGAGTATATTAAATGTGATTTGGCAATTTTGGTAATATTTCGGGTATTTTGAAAATTTAGAGTATTTTTGGACTAGAAAAAATATTGAAATATGGATCAATCATTGTGTGACAAATGGGCTAGTAAGTTGATGACAAATGATATTGTTAATAAGTTGACAAGTGGCCTAATATAAGTGTTACAATTGGCAGCATAAATGGAGAGCAAATGAGAGTCATGCATTGGAGACATGTGTCAATGCATAAATGAGACACCTAGTAGCTTAGGTGTTAAGTTCTTGTAAAGAAATTTCTGCAACCCTCATTTTGTTTTCTCCACCGAACACACCATTGCTATGTTCTGAATTTTTGCATCAATATTACACGAAGTCTTTTTCCAAACAATTCATTAAGGGAGCTACTTCATGTTATCCTTTATGTTGCTGTCTCTATGGTGTGAAGATCATCTTAGTTCCACCTTGACTTTGAAAAGGTTGATATAGTTGGATATTTGGAGTACCGATTTAGAATGATTTTTGAGTTGGGATTAGAACTAAACAGGTAAAAGATTAGTGTTTATGGCATGTTAAATGGTTTGGGAATGATGTTTGAATTGGACTGAAATGTATGTGATATTGGTGAAGAAGAATTGCTGGAACATGTTAGCTGTAGTGTTCTCTCTAAACATCCTTTACTCTTTTTGTTATAACTTCTTCTCCTGACATCCAAATGATACAGGACTTGAACCCATAAACTCGTAACACATTGTTCTTCATCTCCAGCAAAATTTATAAACATCTAAATCCATTAGGAAAAGATTGATGATGATGAATTAGGATGAAAATAATAAGGTGTGCTAGAATATGATAATTGGAATATTTTACTGAATATGCTTCGGTATTTTGATTATATCTTGATATGTAGAATTCTAAATGAGTTTATTCTTAATTCAGTTTAAACTTGAAACATAAGTCTATAACTTTCTTGAAGAAGTAGAATTTTAATTCTGTCTTTAAGACTTTCAAAATTGGCATGAATTGAGTCTTGGCTTAGGCTGCAGCACTACTAGGGACAAAAATCATATCCTGTTGTTATTGAATAAATTGTATTTATGTAGGCTGAATTAGACTAAGGTATCTTCACCAAAGTTATAGCTTATTCTCTTAGCTTTAAATTGATATAAAGTTTATAATTTTTAGATATTGAAATTGAGAGATATGAGTTGTACAACTTGAATGCATGATCATGCACTAGCCCAAATTTTAAATATACTCAGTCTATACTATTTTAAGCATAACTTATAGAATAATGAATCAAATTATATGATCTTGGAGTCATTAGAAACTTAAGGACAGGGGAACAATTGTCTAGAAGAAAGTGTTACAGAAATCCATCATTTTCTTGATTTTATTGATTATGCAAAGTTGACCCGAAAGAGGTGCTTTCAGCAAAAGCTGGAATAGTGAATGAGTGTGTGAATTTTGGCACAATTGAAGTACATCAATTTGTTACAGAAATATACCCGAGAATTTGTCATTGTGCATGTGTGATACATGATACATTTATACATGTGTTTATTCAATTACATAAGCAGTATAGTAATGTGAAATTGTGTTAATGTATATAAGAGAGCAAGTAGCGCGACCACTTCCTGATATTATCGGAACGTCAAGGCAATAGGCTTAAGGGAGCAATTATGAGTAACCTAAGATGGTCTCACCTTGACTTGTTTTGTTTATTACTGAACTAAATTTGAAATTGATGAAAGTGTACTGAATTCTGGACATGAATTATTAAAGGAGTTTTAATGCATATGAATATTATTAGAAGTTATACTTGTATGTGAATGAGGCCGCTGAAGTGATTCTTAATTAAAAGTGAATGAATGTTATAACTGTTTGTATTGATTGAGATAATGTGCATGAAAGTGATTGATTGTATTGTATGAATTGTGGCATGCATTTTATTTCAATATATATAATATAAAGGCAGTTGTGACTGGTGTTGCTACTGACTGAGACTGCTACTGAAAAGGGTTTAAAGCTCAAACATACGTGGTTAGAGTCTAAAGCTCACTGTGATAAACGAGCCCGATGAAACAGGATACTGAAAAGATACAAAGTCACAACAATGTAAAAATGAACGCGAGTCTCATACATATAGCATTCACATATGATTTGAATCCATTGAAAGATTTGCAAAGCTGTAAGAATGTTACATGTTTGAATACATGGTATTAAACTAATGATTGTGTTTTATTCAAGTGTAATGATGTGATAGTTTGATTAAATTGTTTGACTGAAATATATTGGATATGTATTTAAATAAGAATGGGATATGTGAACATATTGTAAATATTTGTTTGAATGAGATTGGATTATTTGTGTAAGTGAATGTAAAACGTATGTGACTCAACATGATACATTGCTAAAAGTGATGTAAATTATGTGGTTATATGTACTGAATGTGTATTGTGATTGAGTGAGCCATTGAGGATGATCACTCACTGAGTTTGCAAAAACTCACCCAAACTTTGCATTAATTTTCAGGTTTAGAGGGCATATTCAGTTAGGCTAATTAGAGTATAGCCACAAAAATCAGTATGGACTAAAGGTTGGGATCAGTTTGCATCTACATATGTCTCAAATGATTATTGTTTTGAACTATATTTCTGCAAGTATTGTACAACGAATATGTAAAAGATTTGGTAATGAAATGACATTATGATTACAAGTGTTTTGTATCTGAAATGGGCCCAAATGGTTGTTGAATTATGATGTTTTGTAAAGTGTTTGTAACACTTGTGACTAGAAATGTTTAATAATAAAGTGGGCCCGATTTGATTATTGATTTATCATATGCATACATTGTTTGGAAAAAAAATTTGTAATGAGTTTTGACTGAATGACTGTTCTAACATGTTATCCTTGGGAGTACATACTCGAAAATCGCTCAGGATGTCGAGAATGTTTCTTGCAAGAGTGGGGTGTTACATGAAATCTCCCGTAGGTAGCACAACTTTGAAATCCTTTGATTCCTCTATCAAAAGATCCTTTGAACCTCTGACTTACACCCTTATCAGATCCAACTGATGGTACACTAGTAGTGCTATGCTGTCTTGAATCCTTGCAAGCTCCTCGATCTCCACCAAATAAGTAGAAACTACTTCTTCTGCTCAATGTGTCATCTGCTTTACTAGATTACCCTGTACCAGTATGAGTAGCTCCCTTCTTCACAAACTAACTCCCCTCTCCATGCTAACTCTCTGGTTGCCTCTTTAGCTCTCTTCTCCTTTTGCCTTATTATATTACATCCTCCACTCTAAGTGCAGTCTTTAGTAGCTTCTTGAAATCAGAGGTAGTAGCTCCCAAATCCAAATGAATATTCATTCTTAAACCCTACTCAAATCGATAACATTTGTCTTCGAGATTTGCCACAACCTCTAATGCATACTTAGACAAGGCTGTAAAGTGAGCCTCATAATTAGCCCTTGACATCTCTTTTGTGTTGAACCAAACTCATGAACTCCATCTTTTTTCTTCTCAATATATCTACGAAGTGTATTTATTATCTCTAAACTCTCTCTGGTACTTCTACCAAGCCATCTCTCTGGTCTAAGATGATCTCTTCACTGACTTCCACCAAGTCAGTGCATTGCCCTGGAATAAGGAAATAATGTACTTCAACCTTCTTTCTAAGGTATACTCCAAACGGTCTAAAATTATCCCTGTCTTTTACCACTATACCTCAGCCTCCTCAGGATTTGTATTACCTCAAAACTCTACTACACCCATCTTACGGATCCACTTGTAGTTACGATCGAACCTAAGTTCAAGTTAAATTTTACATTTAAGAAATGTATTATTTTCCTTTAAAACATAGTTAACCAATTTATAAATTAGTTTTTTTCCTTATCCAATTAAAATATCTTATGAATCAAAGTCTAAATGCACAAAATCGAAAAATAAAGAACGACAAAGCCGATCAAACATGCTTAGCAATAAGCTAGATCGCGCACAATCACAACATATTCGATGTCGGGTAAACTATAACTCTCGCATAATTTAAGAAACATTATAAACTTTTTCTCATCTCTTGACTGATCAAATGTCATTATATAATTCAAATATTAAATATGATATGAATAAATTAAATTTGTTTAAATTAATAATTTAAGATAATTATAAGAAATTGTTAGTTTAAATCATTTTGTTATTTTAATTCAAATTCAAAATTGCGTCATGTAAATAATATAAAATTAATTCATGTCTTATATTTATAGTGCGTGTATTTATCATTATTTTTCTTAAATTTTGCACCTTAGTGAAATTTATACTAAATGTTATTATTATTATTTCATCGTTATTTTATTTTAAATCTTTTTTCAAAATGAAAACTAAAAATTTTAAAAAATTAAAAATCAAATCAATTTTCTTAAAATAGGTTTGTATCTTTTACAAATATCAATAAAATTTGCAACTACTATCAAACCAACCTCTATTTCACAAGTGTCAAGCCACCATACTTAGACTAGGCAATTTCAACTTAAGTCTAAACGAGTTAAACTCCCTTCACAAAACGACATCATTTAAGAAAAATCCAACGCTTATTTAAGGAGTTGGGCTAGACCGGATTAGGGGCAAACCCGATCTAATCCAGCCTATTACTCTTCAAGCAGTTACCGATACACTTTGCACATGTCAATTAAGTGCAGAAACATCACAAACAATGCTATTATCATCTTGAGGAAACCTTGTCACTGAGTCATCTGTTTTCTTCCATGCACAATCCCAAAAAAAAAAAAAAAAACTTGGATTTTACTTCTTGTCACCGGTATTCGGATTCGGATATCGACAACAAGACCGCTATACATTACGACGAACTGTTTCCTTTTCTCATTCCTTCCTCATTCTCCTTTATCATCCTCTTTATGTGAGTATTGATCAGCCTATATTATTAGTTGGAAGAAGTGTGTTTTATTCAGTAGCTATTCAAAGTTTAGCTCTCTGCAATTCTAACTTCGCAATTGTACCCAGGTGAACATCATCAGGACCATCTGCAATTCTTAACGTTCTTGCCGTGGCCCAGAGATGCGATAGAACGCTGTCAGATGATATACCAGCTGCTCCGTGTACTTGCATAGCCATATCGAGAACCATCAGGGCCATGTTTGGAGCTGCAACCTGTTCCACGTAAAGAATATTATTCAAGCATGATCACAAAGACAAAAGTGAAACACCTCATGCTGAAAAACAAGATTTACCTTTGCCATTGAGATAATCCCGCGAGCCCTCTTATTTCCAAGTCGATCAAGCTGATCCGCTGCGTCTCGAACCATCAATCGAGCTTTCTCTAGCTCAATTCGACACTGCATATGAACATTTAAACTTAACATTAAAGCTTGCTACATCTTCCCAAACTATGCTTTCTAGTTTTAACCAATTGTATGTGGGAATGATATTCCAGTTGATTTAGACAGAAACATATATTTTTCAAGCAGTTGATTTAGACAGAATCATACTTTCTTCAAGGAGGAAAAGGAGAGAACTTGAACAAAAAATTGAATAATAAGAACCTTGGCAACATCTGATCTAAATGAACCATGTTCAGCAATCAATTTGCCAAATGCTCTTCTACTAAGAGCCCTCAGAACCATAAGCTGCATACCGCGCTCAGCAGCACCGATCAATCTCATGCAGTGGTGCAATCTTCCAGGGCCTAGTCTACCCTGCAGAAGTAACCAGAAAAGCAGACTGTAATTGCAGGAAATTAACCAGATGTTTACCTTAGAAGAGGTAAGGATTGACATTAAGCACTTGATTGCTGTAAATATTACAATCTACTTGTAATTGTGCCAAACATTAAACTGTGGGAAGAGAACTGACTTTACCTGGGCAATTTCAAATCCACGTCCTTCTCCCAACAGAATATTTTTTGCAGGTACGAGTACATTTTCAAAGGAGATTTCGGCGTGGCCGTGAGGTGCATCATCAAACCCAAAGACTGTAAGAGGTCTCTTCACATGCACTCCCGGAGTCTGAATATCAACTAAAATCATGGACTGCTGCTTATGCTTAGCAGCAGTAAAGTCGGCCTTTCCCTGCATAATTTTTCAACCAGCTTCTTAAAACTTCATGAACCTTAACCAACATTCTTAATCCAGCATTTGGAAGAAACTAACCATGAGTATAAGAACTCTACATCTTGGATCCATGGCTCCACTCGTCCACCATTTCTTCCCGTTGAAGACATAGGAGTCTCCTTGTCTAAACAAGGAATCAAAAATAGAAAAGCTGATGACTGATATTTACTTTGGCTGCATTAACACAAGTATCAGTTGAAATATGAAAAACAATATAAGCAAACATTTAGACCTTGCCTTACATAGCCTATCTGGTTCAACACAAATTTGATAGAAAAGGATTCTTCTTTCTTTTCTTTATATAGTTATAGCCTTTGCTAGAATAACATTAGGAAACAGAAAGAAACAATACGAAGACATCAAACTTGCTGGTCATCTGATAGGATGATCTCTTTCTTTAACATACATCTTGTCTTCAACACCCAGTGATATGGAACCAGAAAAGAAAATGTAATGGCAAACAGAACCCCATCTCCTATGGAAACTACATCATTTGGTTAATCAAATAAGTTCCTATACACTAAATGAAGGGGAAAAAAATATGAGCGCCCAACTGTTCAGTACGATACCTTTTGATAGAACATTCGATATTCGTTGCATCTGATGAAGCAACCTGGGGTTCTGTCATCGCGAATCCAGAACGGATCTTTCCTTCAAGAAGTGGGATAAGCCATTCAAGTAATTGTTCTTTGTTTCCATAGCGCAATAATACCTGTAAGGAAAAACATAATGCAACAAAGGAAAAACATAATTTTCTTTTCTTTCCTTCGCAACTTCCAAACGTAAAAAGTTCTCATCCATAGCTTGCTTGATTAAAAAGGAGGAAACAACAGTTTGTGAAGCTAGTACCTCCATATTTCCGGTGTCAGGTGCACCGCAATTAAAAATTTGCGGTGCCCAAACGGAACGACCCATGATCTCACAAAGATATCCATATTCAAGATTTAAGAGGCCAGCACCAAGTAACTGGTCATGTGTATTAGACACCACATGATTTCTTCCATCAAAAATGAGTTTTCTCGCTCTTTCAGCACTATCAAACTGCATGAAGCACAAAATCTCAAGATTATAACTATTACAGTTCTTATTTTAAGAGTAACATAGCACTTAAGGGATAAAGCATTATTACAGGTATCCATAAGTTCCACAACCCTTCTTTTTTTGCCAACTCCTTTAACCTTTCCTCCTCTGGGTGTACCGTCCAACGTGAAGAAGATTGAGCAAGCTTGTAGAACTCATTTTCCATGGGATATATATGATCTTCCATAAACTTGATTAATCTATTCCTCAGGTCCTGAACCTTTTTACTAGGAACAAACTTCCCACTCTCATTTGAAGAGCCTTGATGAATGCTCTCACCATATTGTTTCATATAATCTCGTGCAACTGGAAGTCAATAGCAAAAGAGAAAAGTATCTTAAGCAAAAAATTTGATTAAAAGGTTCTATTGTCTTGATTAATAGGCGGATGTTGTGTACGAATAAATTAAGCACACTTCATGGTCCAATAATTCGCTTATCAATTATGGCCACAAGTGACATAATATAGGGAGATCCAAAATCAAAGTCAAGTTGTTATTGATAACAGTTACAACAAGAAAAAACTAGGCAAATTGCTATACTTCCTGTCTGCTTCCCTCATCAAATATGTAGATGCAATCCATTTTGAAAGGCAAATGTTTCACATATAAATGTGATGTGACTTAGACTTTTGTACTTCAGCATAAAACACTCCGCCCCTTCCCAATCTTCAGAAAAGGAGAAGGATAAAGTGAAGAATAGTAAAAAGAGAGTATCATAGGAAAAAATCCCATAAAAAAGACAGCTCAACCAAACCTATACTAGCTCACCTGATTATTTTAGATACTGCAGTGTGGTAAATCACCTCATTAAGTCAGTTCTATGGAAATATTTCAATATGGTTTTCTACGTCAATCTCTAAAGCAGAGTAAAAACATCATAAATACTATAAAATACCAAATGGACGAAGATAATTGTAAGATGGAAATGATTTAAAGCATTTGGCGAATCAGACACATGCGAGACGCAACGCAATTAAGGCACTTGGTTAATGGTAGAAGCTACCAGATGGGGGGTGATCAGGAAGCACAGACTTTCTTGCTATATAATCCAACGCAGAGTCTATAAGACAATTTGCTAGAGTTCCTGTATTTCGAGCACGCTCTCCTCCTGAAGCATTACCCTATAAACAGCGTAGTGATCATTATTGTGTTAAAGCATTGAACTTTAATGATAAAAATGTCCGTATCAAAATTTGGATAAAACATCAAATTTGCATCTAGAAATTACCATAATCCAACGACTATGTACTCCAGCATGGATTGATGCACCACGGAACATACCAAAGGCAACATAGAACTTCCACTTATTGGCAGGCCAAGCTTTACCCTTCAGTGCAAAAGTCCAGTAAAAGTGAAAAAATAACAAATTTAGTTAGGTTGACATATATCAGAAAACTACCATAAGCCTCTACTAGAGAAAAAAATGCCAACAAAAGACGGGAAAGTCTTCACAATTATATATTAAATCATGGTATACTAATCTTGGAAGCTCACAAACACTTAAGGTGAAGAGAATGTGTGGAAAAGAAAAAAAAACAGTTTTGGAGCAAATAGCATGTGTACAAGTCCTTTTCCGGTGATCAAAGGTTCAAAAGAAATGGAGCATGTCCCAGGGAATATTTCAACACACAAATCACATCATAGAGCAAAGTTTAGCAATGAGTCTTACAGATGCAGAGCAGTATTCTGCAAGATATTCTGCTAGGGAAGGAATCCCTTCTGGAATTCCAGTGACTTCTAAACCTTTACCCATTTGCTCTTTGGAAATATCAACATCCACATTATAGTGCTGCCAAGAGAAAGATGAAAAAAGGAAAAAAGAGAGCTTGGAGTTGTCATTAAGAGGAACTGAAGCTTTTGACATCCAAGGAAAAGTTACATACTTGAGAACCAATCAAGAAAGAAAGATCTGTAAAATTTTAGGAAGAAGAGAGTATAGAAACAATACTTCTTTAATTCTAAAAGCATAAAATTTTGAGTATTAGTTCTGTTCAGTACCATGCAGCTGTATGCAACATCGCACATTTGGTCTCCAAGGGTAGATAACTCCCAATCAAGAATTCCAATCACCCGATCCTGGAGCATGTAGAATATCATATCAAGTTTACTTTTCATTATCTAAGCTGTTTCTAGTAAATACATCAACTCTAACAACAGACCTCAATAGGATGAAATACAACATTATCAATGCGAAAATCTCCATGAACAAGGCCAGACGTTGCTCCTGAAGAATCCTCAACAGGAATGTGATTCTGTAACCATTGAGATAGCTCCAACATCTTAGGATATCTTGGAGATTTGCCCTCTCCAGTTGATGCAAGGTATTGTTTGGTCCATCTGTCCACCTAAAACAAAGGCCTAGTATATGTAGCTCTTTCACTAACTTGATAGCTATGCCTCAGAACAATAAATTGTAATTTATCCATCAAATGCTGATCCATCCAAAAACCCGAAATACAAAACTAAATAAACCTGTGGAAACTCTAATTACAATGCAGTCACTTCTTGTAACCAATGATCAATCAAACACTTAGGTGAAAGTTCACACACCTGTCGCTTGCAATAATTGTTTCGCAATCCATACTTCCCTAAACCAATAGCATCAACATCAGCAGAATGCAGAGCTGCCAAAGCTCTTGTCGTTTCTCGATATAATGCAGCTCTCCTCTTAGGTGGCACACCCTGATAAAAAGACATTTGATACAGCTCACCAACACCGTAGCTCGCATAGCTACGTATTGTAAATCGTAGCGGGCAATGTCATTCCAGTTCAAATTCTGAAACACCAACAACTACTTTACAGGAGAAATTGTTCATACCGGTAGCTTTGGGTCTATAAAAATACGTCCTTCCAAGAACTCCATGATGTAGAACTCAGTTCCAATAACACTCCGATCCAAACATAAACAAAATACTTTGGGAACTGGAACATCTGTGTATTCACCCAAAGCCCGAAGAACCTGTCACATCCCACATAAAAACAAGAGGTAACCTTTCAAAACTCCAACTAAAATACATGTCCTAAATCTCCTCTTTTGTTCTGTGATTCTCTGAGAAATCAATAACAAAAAAACCAAGTAAATCCACCATGAACTACCTGATACTCTCTGTCCACGGCGTGAGCTGAAGGCAACAAAGTCCCAGGAGGCTTCTTCCTCAACACATACCGCTTCACCAACTCTCCAGTTCCAGCTTCCAACAGAAAAGTCGGGTTCGATTGTCCATGCACAAACTAAGAAACACCCACAAAAAAAGAAACAATCTTTAACAAAATCAAATCCGACCCACCAATCCACAGATCAAGCAACTCAATTAAAACCATAAGAAAATCCAAAAAGCCACAACATATACCTGTTTGACGACAAAACTGGTAGAATTCGCAGGAAAACCGGAGACATGAGCGGAGGCATACCGAAACAAGACGTCTGGCTGTAACTTGTGAGCTGTTTGGACTTGACCGAGCAGATCAGATGTACTGGTCGACATGTTCTCGGGTTCCAACTTCTCAGACAATACAAAATGAAACTTGTGATTGTTACAAGAAATAAACAAGACAGAGAAAAGAAATCTAAGGCTGTGTTTGGTTACCGTCTTCGGACGTGTGGACGGATGACAAGGACATAAATATTCTGTCCGTATAAGTGTTTGCTTACCGTCTTCAAAAATTTTGGGCGATCTTGATGGACAAGGACAAAATTTTATGTCCAATCCTAAACTATGGTACAGAAGAAACTGTTCGTTGGACAGATTACTGAAATGGCCAAAATGCCCTGATATTTTTCCTCAAGCCGAACCCACCTCTCCTTCGGACGAAGCAAAACGCAGTTCCCTCCTTGTTTCTGAAACAACCCTCTTTTCTCCATGTCTCCTTCTTCACTTTGTTGCATCTCCGTCGTGAAAGGTTTGTTCTTTTCCCCTTGGCACGTCCGCACGTTGCGACCGGTGCTATTATTTCTGTTTGTCTTCCACCAGATCGTCTTCGCTAACGTCCAGTCTCCCCCGAAGCAAAGCCGTCGTAACCCATTACCATATCTCTTTTCTGGGTAAGACTCTTGTTCCATGGGTATTGTTTTCCTGTATGGGTAATGGGTTTCGAATTGGTGTTTGAGTGAGACGAATGGATCTGTGTTATTGATGGGAGTGGAAGGGTTAGGGATTCGGAGTTGTTGATGGGTATGCAATGGGTGAGGCATGAGATTCTTTTTTGTTGTTTTTTCATCAACAAGACCGCCTGGAATTAGCCTCTTCTTTGCTTATTCGGAAAACAAAACATCTGTTGTTGTTTATGTCAGATTTCATTATTGTAACTAAGTAAGTCGCATGATCAGCTCTGTTGATGCTATTTTTGTTTTATGTTGATGATGTGGAGCTCTAGCATTTACATACTTTCGCTCTCTTTATAGACAAATTTGTGATCATTTTGTGGTCCTTTGTTCTTCTTCACGCCTTGATTTTTGGGTGGTCAAGAATGTGAGTGGTCAATTTTAGTTGGTCTTAGGTGGTGGAATGAAATTAATGATCTGGGTGAGAGCGTCGGAAATTTGAATCCCTTGACCAAGAGGTTAGATTAAGTTCATAGCACTTTGATAATAGATAATCTCTTTGCAAGTTTTATGTTCAAATTGTTTATGAATATTTGCTTTACATTTGGATTGCCCAACTCTTACACATCTTCATCATGATTTCTTCATTAGTCATTGGCAGTTGAACAAGAAAGATTCATGGTACATTACGGTGGAGTCTTTATCTAACAGTAAGAAAATACACATCATGCTAGAGATGATTGTATATTTAACATATTGCATTAATTGAGAAGTCGATATTTACATTACATGTTTGATAACTATTATAACGTCTTAGAGGCTTCCACTTCTTTATGTAAGGTGAGGTCCTTCCGGAAAATCGAAAACTTATGGGAATGGAAGCTTAGAAATAGATTAATTGACTAACATGTAAAGTTTGTGAGGTTTGCAATAAGTTGGTGATAGTTGAGCAGTGAGGTTTGCAATAAGTTGGTGGTTTATGAAACAAACTTGAGGCGAGCCTCGGTTTTTATTATATTCTTGAAATCATGAGGCCGCCACTCGCCTATTAGATAATACTTACATTATTGAATTAAGGATTATCCGTTGATATGATAACCCAAACATTACGTGTTCCTGTAGATGCTAAGAAGCGGCTTCAACAATTTGCTTCTCGGACCCTTGCAAATCATGTCTCATCTACCATACAATCGGCATTTAGTGTTGTATGAGCCATTCAAGATGGAAGGTGGCCAATGGGCATGAATCGGAAGGGTACCTTCCGATAGACATGCTAGAAATACGGAATGTACAAAATATGCGAGATTGAGTTTCATTATTCTTTAATCTGCGGTAGGAATACGAGATAGCATCTTGTGTATCAAAATTTGAAAAGTCTAAATGGTTTTGTGTCAAGAACGATGGAAAAAGGTGATCAAACAAGAAGAACAACTTTACTTTTGACTTGGAGTGAAGATATTTGCTTTGCAGGATCTCTCCTCTTTCTCCATCGCTCACAAACGACCTCCACCTAAGAGAATGCCTATTGCGGGAAAGTTGTTGACATTGTTGTGGTTAGGCTTTTGTTTGTTCAAGAATTGGTATGATTTCGTGAATTTTAACTAATAGCAAAGCATTTTGTTTCTATCACAATCAAACATTGGTGAATCATTGGAGAACATTTTCTATGAAAATTTCTTCCATGAATTTGCAAGCATTGTTACTAATTGCCATTGGAGTAATTTTATAAGCATTGTTACTAATTGCCATTGGAGTAATTAAGGAAACATTATCAAACAACATTACGGACAAATTTTAAAACTTTAATGTAATTATTTTTATGAATGCTTTGATGTTTAATTAAAATATTATGTATTAGGATTTCTTTCTTGTCGACTTACTTGAACCTATTATGTAATCAATTATATGAATGCTTAGATGTTTTATTATATTATTTTGCCTCAATAATGTTCATAATAATAATAACAAAAATTATTAATAATAATACTTATAATAATCATTAAATTATTACCATACCAATGATAATGATGATGACATAATTTTACTTAATATTAATATTCATATTAATTTTATAATTTTGGTGATTCCAAATTATAATAATAACATAATAATTATTATTAGAGTTGCAAATAAACTTAAAATAAATATTCTTACACTTATAAAAGACAATTATACTAACAACAATTACAAAATTTAATATTAAATTATATCAATAATTAATTTTAAAAATATATAATTAATAAGATAATTAATGTTAATACAGTTGCAAATACATTTAATATAACTATTGTGTCAATAGTTATGAAATAACCATTTAAATACATCTTTTAATACATTATCCGCGAGGTATTGTTGACATTTAACACTATTTTTGTTACGTAAATTTCTATTAAACACATTTACATTCGCAGGACGAAGACAATTTTCTCTGCTCTCGTCTAATCGCAACCAAACATCTCATTTGTCTTGATTACAGTAAATACTTGTCACGCATCACTTGTCGCATGTCTTGTCTCTGTCACTACCATTGCAGACGGTAACCAAACAGAGCCTAATACTCTCTAGTACTCCGACATGACAGCGTACTCCCTTAAGGGGTATCCATGACCTGACAATGATTCTTATGATTTATGTTTTGTCTTGGTCTAGGTGGTTTTTACGGGAAAATCCAAACTGCACCTACAAGAGAGGGTTCGAGGGATAATCTCGCAATAGCGCGTGAGTATCACGCTGGTTGAGAATTGCTAGTAAGTAAGGAGGCGTGTCACTAACAAACTGACCGATATTGTTATTGTTTATGTTATTGCTGATTGTGGTGGGGTACAGTACAGATCTTCGAAACTCCTATTTTGTACCTTTCTGGATTCCTGACTTTGACATACCGCGAGCTTGAATCCCTCTCTTTTCGATTTCGGTGATGACTTGATAATAATTAAAAAAAAAAAAATTCAATTGAAACATGAAAACGCAACTGAATTTATCCTAATTACTTTTCGGGATGAAGTGGAGGAAGGGAAGAGTTTCTCGAACGAGGTACAGCTGTATTTAGATTAAAGGAATATAGTATTATCCTTTAATCTAAACTGGTTATACTGAATTTTTGGTATGATGACACGCAGAAGAAGAGAGACTTATCCTTTAATCGAAGAGCTTGCCAATGGTGTTGTTCTTTGTACGTTGTTTGAGACAGTGAAAAGGACATTAAGGTTTATAAATTATAACTAACAAACGTGCTTAAGAGGAACAAGCAAGCATCTTTATTTTAATTAGGCGCATAGAAAAGTTAACAAATATTAGCTACGAATTAATTAGATTAGATTAAAACTAGTTTGATAAAATATTATTATTTTAATTATGGGCCCAATAAAAAATTATGTCGATCTAATTCAATTTATCATCGATCTCGATTTGAAGTTAATTAGTTAAGCTAAAAAATTTAAAATTTGACCTGAACTCATAATTATTAGGAAGTTTGAATTTGAATACCCTCGTATTAAAACTAGTTCGATCAAAAGATCCTCTAAATCTCTGATTAGCCCCTTTATCGAATCCAACAAATAGTGCACTAGTAGTGCTATGCTGTCTTGAATCCTTGTCAGCTCCTCGATCTTTACTAGATTGGTAGAAATTACTACTTATACTCTGTCATTGGCTCTTTTAGATACCCCTGCATCGGTATGACTAGCTCCCCTCTTCATAGTCTGACTCCCCTCTCCAAGTTGACTCTATGATTGTCTCTCTAGCTCTCTTCTCCTTTTATCTTGTTTTATTGCATCCTCCACTCTAAGTGCAGTCTCTAGTAGCTTCTTTAAATCAATGGTAGCAGCTGCCAAACTCAAACGAATATTCGTCCTTAGACCCTACTCAAATCAGTAACATCTGTCTTTTGGATTTGCCACAACCTCCAATGTATATTTAGACAAGACTGTAAAGCGAGCCTCATAATTAGCCGTTGACATCTCCTTTGTCTGAACCAAACTCATGAACTCAATATTTTTTGGATCCCGATATATCCGTAAAGTGTATTTATCTCTAAACTCTCACTGGAACTCCTACCAAGTCATCTCTCTATCTCATATGATCTCTTTATTGACTTCAATTAAGTCAGCGTATTGCCTGGAATAAGGAAATAATGTACTACAACATTCTTTCTGAAATACACTCCAGACGGTCTAAAATTATCTCTATCTATTACGACCATACCTCAGCCTCCTCAGGATCAGTAGTACCTTGAAATTCTACTGCACCTATCTTACGGATCCACTCATAGTTACGATCCACCCCAGAATCACCTTGGGTTGGAGCCACAATAATAGCCTGCTCCATAATCTATGATGGGATTGACACCTCTCCTCCTATCCTATTTGCTTAGACATCCCCCTGATCCGACACATCTGGAGCACAAGTCAAACTCCCCGATTCCCTGGGTGACTCAGTTCTAGCATTATTCTCTCATTAAGCTATCCTATAAGAGATAAGAACACATCATTAGTTTTTTTTCCTCAATACGTCCCTAAAAATATAAACTCGCCCTGATACCACCTAGTATGACACTCCCAAAATTCTTAAAGCATAATTAACCAAATAATTCCCAAAACAAATCATTAACCGTCAAATTCATCATTAGTTCCAAAAGAGATGATTGTTTGTCAAACACAAAAATATTGCATACAATACAACTACTCCAATTGTCACATTTGAAAATATACATATACATTCCAATAACTATACAAAAGTAATCTACTGGCCTAACCTAATCTTCACTTTGTCAATCACGTACACTAGGGTTATCATCAATCACTGGATCTCCTAAACAAATAATGGCCAGGTGTAAGCTACCTACTCAGTAAGAATAATCGACCATACCCTTAAAATCAAGTGACTAAAAAAAAAAAATTATACGACATAGTCAACCAATTCAATCATACATATAATACGTATATACACATAACACTCAGTCTAATCCAAACAACTAATAAACATCTAAAAAATTTTACCAAATTATGATTTACGCAAATATTAATTATAATTGTCATTTATGCTTTAATTCAATATTTAATTGAATTGCCTCAGCCTGGATTAACCTAGTAGGCGTACATCCAATAGTTTGTAGGCTCATCTTATCATAAGCTTTTATAAGTGGAAATGTAATTAAATGTATAAATATCGGCATAAGGTGCCATAATTTCTCAATCTTTCTAGGTACCCCGGTACTACTCTAGTATCTAGTCATTGGTACAGGATATCCCTGGGACTTAAGACACCCTGGTATCTGCTCCATGACAGATACGTAGTCATCACTCACTCATATTTAAACAACCTATTAATCTAATACCATCGAAAGTAGCCTATCATAGGCAAGCCAACAATTCTTAATTTTACCAATTATTCTCAACCTGTTATCAATTTGTCTCTATTTGAAAGAACAATTTTTTCAAATTAACAATCAATAAACTTCAATATACATAACACAATATAAACATGAAACACCTTCTAATTCAAGTATGAAACCGTTAATAATTGATTTAATTAGTGACTAATTAAAATAATTTATTAATAACAAAAGGTACTTTATTTTAAGAGCAAAGTCCAAGGTTATCCTTACCTCGATTTCATACTCAACTAATTGATAATCCAAATTACTCTTTAATCGAACCTTCGGACCTAAAATTTACAAAATTTATTAAACTAATTTATAAAAATTCTAACCCAATTATTCTTAATGATGTAACATTATTATCTCTTCTAATTTATTCTAATTGTAAAATTAATAACCTTAGACTATGTTTAGTTGGGGTTTATTAATGGAATGGAATGAAATGTAATATTATTCTATCGTTTGAAAATAGGGTTTATAATGAAATGGAATAAAATGAAATAGAAGAGGTGAGTTTCATGTTACACCCATTCTATCACAAACAGTGAAAATGAAAAATATTCGATTTGGGGAGTTTATGATGGAATATATAATAATAAACAATTCTATACTATATTATATTATAAGTCCTTTATCTAAATAATATTTTACTATATTACATTATGAACCTTACATCATCTCAAACAACAATTTTTAATATTACATTTATTTACATTCATTCCATTGTAAGCTATTCATTCAATTCTATTCTATTAAAAACTTAACGTTTAATCAAATATAGCCTTACTAACCTAACCCCACAATCACTAAAATACCCTTAACTAAATAAAAGTCTTATATTACCCTCACTCATTTTTATTAATACCAAAAATGCCCTTCATGCAAATAAATTCCATATTTACCCTTCACTTTTTGCATTTCCTATTTTGCCCCTACATGCAACTTAAATTTTCAAAAGATGTCATTGTCTTCACCCTCTCATCTTCTTCTCTCTTCTCTTCTTTCATCATTTTCTAGCCCCATTTTCTCCACTTTTATTCCTTCATACAACTTCAATTATTGTACCAAAGAAGCACAACATGTAAATCAACTATAAACTAATGTAGGATGATCAAAATCACGAAAATTTGACACAATATAGCTGCTGAAATTTTACGTAAGTGTAAGGTACCACGGGGTTGTACCTCCACAACTCCCTCCAACTTCTCTACAAAACAAACACAATGAGGGAAACATACAAGGAAAGTGTTACATGCAAAACAAAATGGTACATTTTGACACATTCACCAGCTAGAAAAGTAGAGAGAGAGAAGTGACGAAGAAGGTGATTTTCGTATGTAATTCTAATTTTTTTATGCATGTTTAAAGGTTTGTGGGATGGGCTAAGCTGTGAGTCAATTTATATTAATAAATGGGCTTTACAGTTTATTTGTCATACCCTAATTTATCTGCAAAACCATGTCAACGACCTTGATTAGTTAGCTTAATATCTATAATTAAGTTTTATATGCGTAAGTGCTTTTCAGTTCGTGGTCTTATGTAATTAAGATCTAATTAAGTTTATCTTTGTGTTTTTTGGCTTAAACAGCTGTTATATGCTGCATCTATAGGTATTGGCCAGTTCTCTTGTTAGGTGGTTGAAAATTATAATAAAGATGCTATTATCTAACTGGTGTTTATTCTTTTACTAATTTTAGTTAAATGTACAAATTTTAAAAACTACATAATTAAATTCAAAATAATGTGTCTAAGTAATATATTACATGAAAATTGATATTTAAAAGTATTACTTGACTTTTTAATTTTATAATATAAAATTTGAATTTTACGTGACAAACACATTAGTAATTATTCATTCGGATTACTTAACATTCAAACTTTATATTAAAAAGAAAGTGTAATCTTTGCTTGCTTCATTAGCATAAGTAAAATGTTAATAAAATAATTTTTACTGAATTATTCTATTTTTAAAATTTTGAATAGCATCGAAAATTTTAAAATTAAAACTTTAAAATTTTATAATTTATTATCTCTTATTTTAAAACTATAATGAATTCCCCTAGAAAAATCTAGTTGTGATAATATTTAAATGAATATAAGGAAAATAAAATAATTTGAATGAATGCAATGACTTTTAAACCTAAAATTTTAATTGAATAAGTAATGTTTAAGGATAGATAATAAAGTAATTTTAAGAATAGATAATAAATAATTGTTTCATTCTTCTTGGATCGAAATAAGTAATATTTCTAGTTATTAGTTACATAATTAATAATCAAACTTTAGTTTAGATTCTTCGGATTAAAAACAAAGAAAGTAAGATCTCAGGATTTATTAGGTTAGCATAAGATCAAGATTACATCATTGTTCTTTCTTTTTAAATCGGAAGGTTTCTATTTAATTTAGGTAATTTGGATTTTTAAAAATAAAATTTTCTGATAATTTGTTAGATTTTTTTTTTTTTTGAAATCAAACAAAGGAAACTGCATTAATAAACTTTGTCCGCAGTTAACACTGAAGAAATATAGGATGGGAAAGATAAATCCCAATAAACAAGACCTGACATAGAACTAACATTTCTCGCAAGGGTATGAGCTGCACAGTTCGCAGATCTTTTATAAAAACCAAAATGAACATCATTTATGGAATGACAAAGAAATAAGCAATCAGTAACAATGAAATCAACGTCCGAACGATTGCGCCTATTGGAAAGTAAACTCTGAATAACCAATTGTGAATCCAATTCAATAATAAGCGGTATAAATTTTCATTTAACTTGACAATGCCTCACGAATACTTATAGCCTCGTGGTTGTGGATTTAACACTCCGAAAGATATTACTACCGGTTGCAATCTGATCACGTTGCTATTCGAACCACTGGCTGGTACCGGTCATTCCTAGCTCCTTGAAAATAATTTGCATCAGTGTTAATTTTTATGAAACCAGCGGGTGGTTTCTTCCACACAAGAGAAAAAACAAGATTGGGATGTAAATCTGCTGAATGACATCGCCTGGCATTATTCCAATTCCGCAACATCGAACGGGTGAGAACAAGTATAGCATTAGCTGAGTGTTGTATTGCATGCCAAACCCAATCATTCATATTCTTCCATAAAGCCCAACAAATAGATATTGCCAAACACTGATTCTTAACAGTATAGTGGTGGGCAACAAAGGAAAACCAATCGGGCAAAACAACATAGGTGGAAGGGTAAAAGCCCAAGTGAGAAAGTGACCATACCTCCTTAGCAAGACAGCACTCAAACAAAAATGTGAGACAGATTCAGTCCCAATACCACAAATAGGACATAAAGGAGATATCACGCCTTTATGTACAAGAAAAACTGTTGGCAAGCAATTATTTAAAAGCGCCAAAAGAAATTTTTCATCTTAGCGAGGATATGCAACGACCAAAACTTCTTCCAAAAGGAGAAGAAAGAACAGGAATCAAACCTCTGAGTGCGGCATGAATAGGCGATAAGCACTTTTAACCGAATACACACCTTTGTTATCATAAGCCCAAACCCAATCATCGGTCTTTGCGATGTAAGCTCAGAGGAATCTGGAGAATTAAATCTCTATCTCGCTCATTAAACAAAGCTGAGAGTAAAGGCAGATTCTACTGTTTAAGGTCGTGAAGAATCAAATCCGAAACCCGTAAATTTAGCCAAGCATCATTCAGGACCGAAGTGACAAAAGGGTTCTCCACATCTGGTAGCCAAGGGTCAGAACAAATGCTAATTGTACTCCCATTTCTGACACGTTTCCGGCATCCCCTTTTAACCAGATCAATGCTAGAAAAAATGCTGCTCCAAGTATAACTAGGGTTAGTACCACGTTTTGCATCCCATATTGTGATTCGCGGAAAGTAGCGAGCTTTAAGGACCCTAGCAACCAAAGAAGATGTATTTGTTAGATTAATATTAGTTTCAATGGTCTTTTATTTTTTTTCAATCTTATGAGTCATATTTTTGTATATAACTTATTTCATCTTTATATTTCTTTTTAATGCAAGATTATTTCATTTAGTAAATTTTCAACTTCTGTTTATGAGTGGGTCTATCTACATCGGACTAGTTTCCCTCAACCCATAACTAATGAGTTTACTATTTAACTTAGTCAAATCATTAAATTTGTATTTATCGACTTCGATTTGACTTTGATATTTATAAAGAGTTTTGAAGAGATTGGAAGCAATTGAACAATTCCAAGTGAGATCGTGTATAATTAGAATATCATATCTTAACCTAAATATAGTTTGTTTACCTGAACTCAATTCCAATTCAAACTCAAGTTTTAGGGTTTTCTTGTTGGTTGTTATCTTCCTTTTTTTTACAAGGAAAAGAAACAAAAACAATTAGCACTCGAATTCTATCCCCCTACAAATGTAGGGTTTTACGGTAGAGAGCTCCATTCACGTCTTGGTGTAAGACTTAATGCTCGTTGCAGGTTCTTAAAGGATATGCAGACCCAGTTCTGCTGAGGAGGCTAGATTACTCAATCTATCTACACACTGATTCCTTTCTTGATATATATGCTTAAGCTGCACCTCTCATGTTCGACATAGCAACCCTCATATATTTGTCACCAAAAAATTAATATCAATCATATTTTTAATGGATGTGGAGAGAAAGTTAATAACTTTTAGTAAGTCCACTTAGACTATCACACGGCGGTATCCCCTCTCCCACATGCAGCATGAGTCCGGAATGCACTCTTCAGAGTTTAACAGTTAGAGAATCGCCTACTCCTATATTCGGTAAGAAACCTACACACCAATGACCTTAGCAGTTCCTAATAACGCCGCCTACTGATGTAATGTTGCATCCTGTTTTCACCACTTTATTCGTATTAATTTTTACCCACCCCTTCATAGGTTCGGTCCAGCATACTAATGTATACGGTTACGCGATTTTAATTGAAGCATGCGTTTAGTTTGGATCCATGGTGGTTGCTTTTGTGATTAATCAAGCGTGAAGATACTGCAAAACAAAGAAGGCGCGTCGAGGGTTGTGTCGATTAGCCCTCAACGCTTCAAGTCAATATTTTGTGAAGGTGAGGTTGATCAATGCGAGAGAAAAGCTAGGTTTTGATTGTGTACCTCTGTTATGGGAGAATTATACCTTATATAGGGATGGGCGCTAGGGTTAAACCTTTACGTGTTTGCATGGGAGTCTCTTACATGCGGATGGGGTGAGAAGAGCATGGATCGGGCTTGGAGTGCATCGTGGCCGTTGGGTTGAGACTTGTTCTATGAAGAATGGATCGATCGGCCCGAGGTTGTCTTGGTAGGTGCAGGCCCGGCATTGCCGACCGACCATAAGCCCCTACTCCTCGAGTCGAGCAAAGAGAAGGGTCGGAGGGTATGTAGAGGTTTATAGCTTCGTGCTTAGGATGGCTCGTGATTAGGGCGATCGGTCGGACATTGAGATATGGCTCGTCGTAGGTCGGCTCGTGAAATAATCGATCGGTCGGGCATTGTTGTGGTAGCTCGATCACGGGAAGCTCGGCGATCGATCGATCGATACTAACCGATTATGCATATTTGCTCGGATGTCGGCCGGTTGGCGTAAGCGATCGTTACGGGATCGATCATTGTGTGCCCGGTGATCGACCTCGCCACTTGTTGTCAAATGCCGCAAAAGCAGGTCGGATGGTCAACATTGGCGAAGTGTGAAAGTCTTGGAGCATTTATTATTTGTGGCGACGTCCTTTGGCATTATTCGAATCTGAAACGTATCATCCTTATGCAGTTGTACAGCTACCCGTGTGTCCCTTCAATGTGCGCATATACGGATTTGAACAACCCTAATTCCTATAGCTCGGATCATGCCGCGTGTCCAAGCATAGCTCAGATTTTCTCCACGTGTTATACTTTGATTGGATGGCTTGTCCGAGTGCCTCCCTATAAATGTTTATGGTCGACGAACCATTAGGTTTTCTTCACGCTTATTTCCTTCTTGCATACGCTTTTGCTTTCGTTCGTTCTTTCTTGCTCCCAGTTTTCGAAAACTTCATTCAATCGTCGTTCGATTTTCCTTTCTCCATCCAACAAAGAGGTACGTCCTTCCTCCTCTAAAGTTCTTTTCAAGAGCTCTTTTCTTGGTAATCATGTCGATGGGTAGTTCTAGAAATGCGGTAGGAGAGTGCAGGAAGTGTCGACGAAGGAAAGAAGGGGCGGGTTGGTTGTGGAAGCGTCTGAGAGGTGAATCGAAGATGAGGTTAGAGGCTACGTGGTGATCATTAGGTGTAACATTCCTCGTCACAGGGGCTAGGTTGGCCATCAGAACGAAGCGGATCTTCAGCAATCTGGCGGATATTTTCTTTGTATCGAGCTTTTTCTCTGTTGGCGGCATGAGGCTTCCGTCGCCCGATTCTTGACAAGGTGTCGCCTTTATGGTGATGTCGAGTCAGATCCCCGAATATTGGAGGTTTATTAATGGTTTGGCTCTGCTATGCCATCAATTCGGTTGTCCTCCGTCGGTTGACATCCTCCGCCACTTCTTAGAATGGGCGAGCCCGTAATTGGGGTGGGATTCCTCATTTCGATCTGAGGATGCGGTATCGCCGGATGGAACTCTGAGAAAGTCACTTCTTGGAGTCTGAAATACTTTTTGTGAAGCCCGAAGCCTCCTTGAGCTCGGCCAGTGGAGGTACCCTCTAACAAACAATGGAATGACGTGTCGACCATATCTCTTAGTAAAGAGGAGTGGGAGGTGGTCGGCCGTATAATAGAGCTCGGCGGAATCTGACTTTACTCGGCTCATGCGAGGTACTTGAGGTTTCGGCCAATTCATTTCTCATTGACCCCCCTCCTCGAATTAGCGGGCTAGGAGAGGAGACCGCCCCGTCCGGTTGACTCCTCGTGAAGATGGGAGATGCTCCTTGAATCCTCAAGTCAAAGAATTTGTCTGAGAAGAAGGGGCGGAGGCGGGGGGCAGTGATGGCGCCGCTTTGTCTATAGGGTTGGGCTCGTCCATAATGTCGACGGATGTTCCACCTGTCGAGGGCCGACCTTCTGATTTGGGGTCATTGCCAGTTGTGCCGGTAGGCGCGGGCCAGGTAATCCTAGCAGAGGAGGAGGAGAAGGAGGATGCGGGTCCTCCTCTTAAGAGGAAAAGATTGGTTCGGCTAGGGGATCTCTGTCGGCCCGGCAAGTCGGCCGGGGCCCATGGGAAAGGAAGAAAAGGCGAGGGGGCCTTGACCCCAAATCCTGGACAGTGGGAGTCTGCCCTTAAGTTGGCCAAGAATGCCACAATCGGGGACCTCGAAGTGTCCCGTTACATTGCTGAGAGGATTACTCCGCCTGTGGACAAGCGGTTCATGGAGAAGAGGAGTAACTTGGAGCTAGGGTCTCAGCTCGTTCGTCTCGGTGTCTTGAGTCTGCGACAGCGGCCTTCATGATCTTTGCGGCGTTTGGAGACTACTGGACCGAAGTCCGGGACCTCCATGATCGGTGAAGAGCTTTGAAGGCGAGCTTCGGAGGTGAAGGAGGAGAGACCTCCTCAGGGCTTAAACGCATCCTTGGAGGAGGAAAAGAAATCCCAGAGAGGAAGGTGGGCACTTTGTTGGCTCGGCGGCCAAGAGAGAAGGAGAAGGACTAATGGAGGAAGGCTGTGAGGCGGGCGGGAGCTTAACAAGAAACTTCGGCCAGATTGCAGCTCATGATGGAGGTAGGGGCGAGCCGAGGAGACCTTGCGGGGCGTGCGGCGTTACGTGAGGATGTAACAGTCGGCGATTAAGCGATGGAAGCAGCGGTTTACATGCGAGGAGAGTTTAGAGCTCGCTGGGCCATAACCCTCTCGGTTACGAGGAGGGCCACGAACTCTACACTCACAGGGGTCGGTGTGCCCTTCATTCGAGGAGTATCTGAGCCGCTTCTTCCTGCAGCTCTTGGGCTTTCTTTAGAGGAAGTCGGGGAGAAGGCGAAGGAGAGCAGGGGCGCCATTACGGGACGAAGAGCTGGATCTCGGCTCAGATGAAAACTTCCTACGAAGATATTCCTCGGTCGCTCCCGGGTCCTGCTCCTATTCCGTTGTGTCGCTCTCAGAAGGAAGAGCTTCCTTGCGAGGATATTTCTCCGGTTGCTCCCCCGGGTCCTGCTCCTACTCCCATTGTGCCGCTCCCTTCTGAGGCTTCTCCTGCTCCTTTAGCTACTTGTTACTCCCCTTCTCCCGAATTCTAGAGCTCACCTGGTTGAGCTTGTGGCCAGGGTAAATTTAATATGAATGAAAATCTCTAGTTGTGTTTTATTTTCTCGAAGTTATTTTTTCGAAGTCAATTTTTGTGTTTATGTGCTTTGTTTCGGACGTATAGTAGGGTTAGGTGTTACTCGTGATCGACCAAGTCGAGGTTCCAAGGATCTTGTCTTGGCGCCCGTCGTAGTAGTCGATCTATGGAATATAGCGAGTCACAAGGATCTTGTCTTGACGATCGATCGATCGTAGTCGATCTATGGAATCTGGCGAGGTCCCAGGATCTTGTCTTGGCGACCGTCGGCCATGATCGATCTATGGAATCTGGCGAGGTCCCAGGATCTTGTCTTAGCGACCGATCGGCCGTAGTCGATCTATGGAATCTGGCGAGGTCCCAAGGATCTTGTCTTGGCGACCGATCGGCCGTAGTCGATCTATGGAATCTTGAGTGAGGTCCCAAGGATCTTGTCTTAACGACCGATCGGTGTAGTCGATCTATGGAATATCGGCGAGGTCCCAAGGATCTTGTCTTGGCGACCGATCGGCCGTAGTCGATCTATGGAATCTGCGGCGAGGTCCCGAGGATCTTATCTTGACGACCGATCGTAGTAGTCGATCTATGGAATACCGGCGATGATTGATATGATTTTTACTTTGCCACAATGGAATTTTTTATCGCCAAGAAATCTGAAAATCCCTTTATTGATGATAACGAGGGCGTGACCCGTTAAAAAACCTGCCTGGCTGGGACAGGAAAAAGATACCCACAAGTGTTGTACAAAAACATTGTTGAACTAACATTAATAAAATAAGACTTATCTATTGGTAGAACGCCTTTAGGTTTGAGAGTTCCTGACCTTGGTAAAATTTTCCCTTCGCATCACGTGGGATGTAAAGCCGTGCCGACACTTAATCACTCGATAAGGTCCTTCCGCGTTTATCGAGCTTTTCGGGATGCTTCGGCCGCCTCGGCCTTTAGTATACGTAACCACCTACCTTTACATCGCTCGACTTGACCCATACATTGTAGAATTTGGTAGCCTTTTGCTGATGGCTTCGAGCGGCGGTGCCCTTTCTCTATCCTCGCGAGGAGAAGCGAGTTCGCTTCTTGAGCTTCATCATTAGTTCTTCTTCATAGTCAACTGACCTTTGATTATGCAATGCCACCTCTCTTTGGGACTAGGGCTTCTGCTCCGAAGGTCATCCTGAACGGTGTTTCCCCTGTGGCTCCGTTCGGTGTGGTTCTGTATGCCCACAACACTTCGTCTAGTTCTTCCACCCAGGTCTTTCGGCCATCTAGGCGCTTCTTGAGGGCACTCATTATCTTTTTGTTGGTGTTCTCCGCAAGTCCATTGCTTTGGGGATGAGCTGCCGAAGTCAACTGTAGTTTGATTTTTAGTCGATTCGTAGAAGTCTACGAATTTGTCGTTATCGAATTGCCGACCGTTATCTGTAACCAACACCATAGGCATCCCGAAGCGACATAGTATATTTTTCTTTACGAAACTTTCTACTTTTCCCTCGGTGATTGTAGCGACCAACTCCGCTTTTACCCACTTAGTGAAGTATTCCCTTGCCCTTATCGAATTTCTTTTGTCGGGATCGAGAGGAAGGGCCCGAGTATATCCATTCCCCATTGAGCGAAAGGAATAGGGTGACTCACGATTTGCATCCTCTCGGTCGGCTGATGAGATATGCTGCTATTTCTCTGGCAGGCCTCACATCGGCCGACCTTTTCTTAGCAGTCTTTTCTCATCGTCGACCAGTAGTACCCCTGTCTGATCAGTCTGTGAGCCAACATTCTGCCTCCTACATGATTTTCGCACATCCCTTTGTGGACCTCGGTCATTGCCTTTCGGCTTCTTCTTCGTTCAAGCATCAAGCGGTGACGGTCGTAAGACCGCTTATATAAGTACCATTACTTGTTGTATACTCATTGCCTTTATTCTTAGTTTCTTGGCCTCCAATCGTCTTGGTTGTTTTCCTTCTAAAAGTCTGCCTTAATCGATTCCGTCAACCGACCAAGCCGGTACTCATGTTGTGAACTTCCTCGGCTTTTTGAATGCTAGGTCGGCCCAGTCGTTCAATTAGAACATTGTTTATTGCATCACGGTCGGAAGCCATTTTGGAGAGCGCATCCGCTTTAGCGTTTTGAGCTCGTTCTATTCTGATGATCGAGTATTGTTCGAAATTGCTTAACTCCTGCTTTACCAGCTCCAGGTACCTGATCATGTTGTTCCCCTTGGCCTCATACTACCCGGTGACTTGGCCGACTACTACTTGGCTATCACTATACACCTTTAGATGCTTTATTTCCATCTCCCTAGCCAACTGGAGGCCGGTTATCAGGGCCTCGTATTCTGCTTCGTTATTGGAGGCCTTGAACTCAAGCCGAAGGGCATATTCCACATTTTCTTCTTGGTGCGGGATGATCAGCACTACTCCTGCTCCGCATCCATCGGCATTGGACGACCCGTCAATAAACAAGTTTCAGGCAGGGAGCTGCTCGTCCTTCGAGCTTGGTTGGCTCATCTCTGCGATGAAATCTGCCAACACCTGCGCTTTGATGGTCGTGCAGGGTTTGTATTGTATGTCGAACTCCCCCAGCTCTACCGCCCACTTTATTAGTCGACCTGAAGTTTCGGGCTTTTGAAGGCATTGCCTAAGGGGTTGGTCGGTCCATACCTCAATGGTATGATTTTGGAAGTAAGGCTTTAGCTTCCTAGCTGCCATTATCAACGAGAGGGCTAGTTTTTCTATGGGCGCATATCGCGTTTCCGGTCCGTTCAATACTTTACTGACGTAGTAAATAGGGTTTTGTTTGCTTCCCTCCGATCGAATAAGTACCGCGCTTATAGACCCCTCCGTAACCGCCAAGTATAAGATCAGGTTCCCCCCTAGGGCTTTGCGGGATAGGTGAAATTTGGACAAGTATTGCTTTAAGTGTTGAAAAGCTTTCTCGCATTAAATCCGGCCATTGGAATTGGGTTCGTTAAGCCTTCCTCGAGATTTTGAAAAATGGGAGACACTTGTCTCTAATCTGAGATGAACACCTTAGAGACTATCAGGCCATCGACACTGCACTTCTTTTAAGCATTTCGGTGAGGGCATTTGGATGATGGTTTCGATCTTCTCTGGATTAGCCTCAATCTCGCGTTGAGTGATCATAAACCCTAAGAATTTTCCGGATGCCACCCTGAAAACACATTTTTTCGGGTTCAGCTTCATCTGAAATTTATTCAGGGTTTGGAAAACCTCCTTGAGATCTTTCACATGCTCCGTGGTCGTCTTACTTTTGACCACCATATCATCCACATACGCTTCCACCGACCGACCAATCTGTTTTTTAAAGACTTCCATGACGAGTCGTTGATAGGTCACCCCCGCGTTCTTCGAGCCAAAAGGCATTACTTGATAGCAATATGTGCCTTGATCGGTTATGAAGGCGATCTTTTCTTCGTCTTCCAAACTCATTTGAATCTGGTGATAGCCCGAGAAAGCGTCCAGGAAGCTGAGGAGTTCATGCCCTGAGGTAGAGTCTACCAGCTGGTCGATCTTGGGCAATGGAAGCTATCCTTTGGACATGCTTTGTTCAAATCGGTGAAATCTATACATTCTCTACTTCCGTTCTTCTTTTACTAAAATCACATTGGCGAGCCACTCGGGTACTTGACTTCTCGGATGAACCCGGCCTCGGTAACTTCTCTACTTCTTTCTCGATCACCTCCTGTCGCTCCTTCTTCGTGCCATCGCTTCTTACATGCGATCGGCATGTAGTCGTCTTAGAATTAGAGTGCGACGGCCGATCGAGAAATTCGAGCATGTTGCTCGACGCATGGCGAACCGATCTATTTTCACCGGACAATCTGTGATTTCTTTAACTAGGTCGTGCTGCAGCTTGGAGCCTAGGTTTGTGTATTTAGAAGGGTCGGTTTCGTCCAGTTCGACCCGCTGTGTTTCTTCCACTGGGTTCATCCTATCCATGTCCTCGTCGACTCTCACGTCAAGGGAGCTCGTCAGGACCGCCGCCCCGTCTAATATCTTCGTTTACGCTAAATAACATTCCTGGCAATTCTCTGTTGGCTCTTGACAACACAAACTCGTGGGGTGTCGGGAACTTCATAACAGTAGTAGGTAGAGAGCAGCCGTCGAGGCGTTTGAGTAGCCGCCCGTTATTGCATTATCGCCCTTTGAAACTTTCGACCGGGAACTCGGCGTCCCTTTCTATTTGACACGACTTTTGTCCGAACTTCACTTTCAAGTGCACCGGTAGACGGATGGTGAGGCCGATTCGCCTTTGATGGGACCGTCTGCAGGTAGTAGTCGATCTTGGTACCTTCATCACTTGAAGGCCTCATAGTACAACAAATCATTGATTTGCCGTATCAATCATCACCCGCTTCACCTCGTAACCGTTCATGTTCAAATTTACCACAAGTGCATCATCATGAGGGCAACTTACTCCATCGAGGTCGGACTCATCGAATGATATCGTCCCGTCGTTCTCCCTCGGCTTTTTGGTGGATGAGTCCCTGCCGACCTGTTTGACGTATCTTTTTCTCCCTTTAGTGGTGGATCCTTCTGCTGCATTTCCACCGAATATCATGTTAATGACTCCAGTCGGTCGGTCGTCTTGTTGTCCGGTGTTTCGGTCGTTTCTTTCCCTCGATCGCCCTCTCTCTTCGATTATCTGTGGTCGCATTCTGCCTCCCCCCATCATTCCTGTCATTTCGCCTCGAGGGCGGTGCGCCTATTGTCTTCTTGACACGGCTGCTGTTGATTATCGATCGACATTTTGTTCGTGCCTCACAAATCGGCCTAACCTTCCCTTTGTATGAGGAATTGATTTCTCTTTTCAGCTGCCGACAATCTTAGTATCATGGCCGACCTCTTTGTGGAAGCGACAATATAAATTGGGGTTCCTATCCTTGTAGGAGGTTTTCATTTTATTGGGTTCTCGGATAGTTTCCCATCCGCTTTCATGGCGCGAACTTACGCATATCGCTTTGTTGGCGGGGTGAACTCTGTTGATTTTCTGTTGATCGGTCGGCCTTCTCATTTCGAATGACCTTTTGCGCTTATGCGAATTGTTAAGCCCTATCGTTTGGCGGCGATCATCCGTCCGCGCCTCGTATTTTTAGCACTTCTTGGTGAATATACCTATCCGCCTATTTCTTATTTCTGAGCGGATCGGGGTTGATCGAGGCTAACGACTTCTTGAACTCCTCATCCTCGTATTATTCATAAGCGGCCAACATGGGCGAGCAAGTAAGTCGGAGACCTCGTAACCGTTATTGAATCAGTGATGAATTCATAGCTTTCATTCCTTCCTTGGGTAAGTTGCATCACCTCAAAGTCGTCTTCTGC
This sequence comes from Erythroxylum novogranatense, assembly GCA_029891385.1. NCBI lineage: Eukaryota > Viridiplantae > Streptophyta > Magnoliopsida > Malpighiales > Erythroxylaceae > Erythroxylum > Erythroxylum novogranatense. The sequence goes on from CM057228.1 coordinate 136,040,115, forward strand.
GACCGCTTACTAGTGGCGAATTGGTTGAGAATAACAACTGAAATCTTGAGCATGTGATACAACACAGGGTAATTTGTTGAACCATCGCTAGCTCCCTCTTGGAAGGCGTGCTGAAAGCCTTACATTGGATAGCGTCCGGAACCTGATGTAGATTCATCGTGGATTGGAAATGCGCGCAGTAATCGAAGTCGGTCTTCCAGTGTATTTCTCGGGGTCGGTATTTTTGTGCGGGTGCGGGAGGCTATCAAGATTTCAGTGAAGGAGAGTCATCTTTGCGGCGTCGAGCGATCTGGCGGAAACTTCATAGTTCGTTAATCCGATCGTCGGCGATTTTTCTAGAAACTTCGGTTGGGCGATGATCGGTCATCATCTTTGGTTTGTCGGTGACTTGCCGATGCGGATAGCTCTTTATTCTTGTTGGTTGAGGCTGCAAAATTTGGCGGATCAGCGGATCGTGACTTCCTCGATCGATTTGAATTCGGGGTAGTGTATACGATCGGAAGAGGATCGCACGGTCGAAGTTGGATATTGGTGCGTATTGGTAGCGGCGTTATCCTCAGCTTCGCTCTGTTCTTCTTGTTCCAGGTTTGAGGCGTGGTTGATCGTTAGGATCGAGGATTCGTCGTGAAACATGTGATCTGAATGACGAGTTGTAAGTGGTGAAAACTATCGTTGCATCGCTAGGCCGCGATAAGCGGCTTATCTCGAGGTTCGTCGCCGCACTGACTTATCATGTATTTACGGGCGTGGTACGAAGTCGGCCCCCGGTGGGCTCAATTGGTTACGCGATTGCATTTGAGCTATGCGTTCCGTTTGGATCCATGGTGGTTGCTTTTGTGATTAATCCGGCGTGAAGATACGCAAAACAAAGAAGGCGCGTCGGGGTTGTGTCGATTAGCCCTCCGAGCGCTTCAAGTCAATATTTTTGTGAAGGTGAGGTTGATCAATGCAGAGAAAAGCTATGTTTTGATTGCGTACCTCTGTTATGGGAGAATTATACCTTATATAGGGGATGGACGCTAGGATTAAACCTTTACGTGTTTACATGGGAGTCTCTTACATGCGAATGGGCTGAGAAGAGCATGGATCGGGCTTGGGCCTGTCGTAGCCGTTGGGTTCGAGACTTGTTTTATAAAGAATGAACCGATCGGCCCAAGGATTGTCTTGACTGAGTCCGAGTCCAGTATCACCGACCCGACCAGTATCCAACAGCAAACCTTGAACTTAGAAGACCTAATTTTTCATCTCGCTGGCCCGTACAAGCCATGAGGAAAGAATTATTACAAGAGGAAAGAAGCATTGCATCAGAGAGGTTACGTCATGTCGGTTATTGGATATATCCATTGGATATTGAAGTGCTGTGGAATAAAATCAAAAAAGGGTAATTTGGAATCAGTTCAACCATATCTGTTTAACCAAAAACTCGGAAAAAACTGAACCCTGGTCCCATGCAGGATTAGTTCTTGTCTACTTCCTTTCGTGTCTCCTTTTCACCGAGACTAATAAGAACATAAAGCTTTGGTTCTTTTGAACATGTCTTAGCATATATGTATGCTACGAAAGATTTGAAACATCCCATGTTAGGAGAAAGATCATAAGCATCTCACAAAAGGTTTAATGCTTTTTGTAGTTATGCGAAAAGAGTGTAGTAATAACCACCACTATTCTCATCCTCTTTCGGTTATCATATAGTCGATGTTCTTGTTCTCAATCATGCAAAAGTAGGGACAATATTCTCATTCTCAATCATGCAAAAGTGGGGATAACAAAAACATCTTACTTAAAGTTAACGAGCTAACGATTGAGGAGGTTCAAGTTATGCTCGATGGGTTGTTATTAACATTTTATAAATCCCGGATGAAGTTAATAAAAGTTCTCAATAAATATGCAATGTATAGATGTATAAATTTTAAAAGCATATTTTTGTTATTAAAATTTTTTAATTTCGAAAACATGTTAAAATTGCAATGTTTGTGAAACAAATTTTATTATATTTTATTAAAAATTTAAATTAATTTAATATTATGTTAATTTAAATAAATATAAATAAAATTAAAAAATAAATTTTGTGACACTTAAATAATAATATAAAATAAATAATACTTTTTTAGAATACAATAACTAAAATAACAAAGTCAATAACTAATTTATTTAATGATATATTTTTTGAGGTGAATTATTCTTTGAGTGTAATTTTCAAGAACTTAGAGAAGTGTTTTGAATACTATTTTGTACCGCTCGATATTGGTTGGACGGTATCGTACCGGTCAAAAATAGAATAGTATCAAAGGTAATAGTAATGGCGGTTGGTATTGGCTAGTATCGGGAGTTTTCGTTTGGTATTGGTCGGTATTCAAAATACGGACCATATACCGACCGGTATCATAAGTTTTAAAAAATTGAGAGACTATTTAGCAATATTTAATTTAGATCCTCTCATTTGAGATTATTACACTTTGTAAAATTGCAAATTCTACTGAATCTATCCGTATCAGATTAGTTTCTCCTCAATCCATAACTAATGAGTTTATTATTTATATAACTCAAATTTGTGAATTTTTATTCATCAAACTTCGCCTGACCCTAATATTAATAAAGAATTATGAGGTGGCATGGCAATAAATTAGACTAACTCTAAGTGAGCACATATATAATTAAAACATTATATCTCAACCTAAAATTTTAAGAAAATAGGATATAATTATCCTATCTTTATATGTAAGTTACTGCTATTAAGTGATCATTTTATCACAATAGTTTAAGCTGTTGTGTGAGGCCAACTTAATTGATTTTATAAATTTACTAACACATCTCCTCCAATGAAAGCCTTTGGGCTTAAAACTTGCATAGATTCACTCTATCTTGTGCTAAATAACAGGTGGATGGTAGGATTCGAACTCACGACCACTTAATTACAAAGGCTTTGATACCATATTAAGTGACCATTTCACCATAATAGTTTAAACTATTGTGTGAGGCCAACTTACATATATGCATCTTGTTCCGAACATAATCGGTTTTGATACTTGATAGATATGCATCTTGGGGAATCACAGAAAGAATATAACAATTCTCAATTAGGTGTAAAAGTGTTGATAAGCCTAAACCGGCCTTTGCCTGGCTGGTGCCTATTTAAAGGGTCGTCTTGACTTGAAACAACATCAACACAACCCAACCTGAACTAGTAGTGTTGTTGACATGGCAACTCGGGTAAACTTAGTGGGTCGTATTGGTGAAGAAGACTGGGAGGCCATTGAAGAATGCACAAGAAGAATGAGGCAAGGAAGGGGTCAGAGTTCACAGCCAAAGAATGTTCCTCGCAAGGGAAATCAAGTTGCTTCAGGTGCAATAGGCAATATCAATACCTACCAGGCAGCTGAGATTTACGGAGGGAGAGTTGACTTGTCATACTCGTGGCCCCTCTTCAGAACCGAGAGGGCTACCTCACAGGCGAGCTCCAAACTCTCATCGTACAAGAACTGCCTCTTCCATCGCTTGATTGCTTTAATTCGCTGCTCCCGCATAGAGCACCGCACCTCCCGTAGGGTTTTCTCAGCTCTATCCCTATCCACCACGGCGGAATGGCAATCTTGGCGGCACTTCTTGTTGATCTCCCGCTCCGCCCTCACAGTCTTCCTCCACTTCTCTCTCTCCTTCTCCCTCTCCTCCTCTATTTCGGCCAGTCGAGCCGTCAAAGCTCTCATCTTCCCCTCCTGGGCCTTCTTCTCCTTTTCAAGGGACGCGTTTTTAGCCTGGAAGAGGTCTCTCCCCTCCTTCACCTCTGATAGCTCCTCCCTCAAACCCTTCATCTGATCATGGAGATCCTGGACTTCCTAGTCCAGAGTCTCCAAACGCTATGACCTGCAGACGCAAAGGGCGTCGTCGCGGCCCGCGTACCAAGACGAGCAGGCGAGAACCCAACTCGAGGTTACCTTTCTTCTCCATGAACCGCTCGTCCATTGGGGAGTAACCCTCTCGGCAAGTAGCGGGACACCTCGAGGTCCCCGTCGATACATCCTTGCTTGACTTGATGGCGGGCTTCCCTTGCCAGGCTCGCGGCTGCGCCTTCTCCTTGCCTTTCTTATTTTCTGCTTTCGGCTTGGCTGGTGAGGCGGGGTGGAAGGTCACCCAACAGAACCAACTTCTTCCTCTTAAGAGGAGGACCGCGTCCTCCTCCTCCTCCTCTACCTGCTTGGTACAATCGACAATGGATCCGGCCTTGATAGTAAGGTCCCGTGAGAGGAGCACCCGCCAACCAATCGAGGAGACCAACCCATGAGATGAAGCGGCGCCTCACGGTCTCCGCCTCACTCCCTTTCTTCAGAGAGGCTGCTTCCTTGACATAGAAGCTTGGCGGGCATCCTCACCATGGCTGCACAATGATAGATTGGGTTAGAGAACAAAACTAATGCAAAAGTTCAACAATTAATACAATCACGAGGAGTCAGCCGGACAGGCGGTTTCCTCCTTTAGTCATAATCTGAGGAGGGAGGTTGGCGAGAAAAGATTCGACCGAGGCCCCTGGGTATCCACGAATGAGTAGAGCAAAATCGTATCTGCCGAGCTCCTTGTCTGACGGACCACCTCCCCTCCTCCTCGCTAGGGACAAGGTCGACGAATCATTCCTTTGCTCGACGGAGGATACCTCCATGGTCGGCACTCAGAGGAAGATCCTGGGGGCTTCACAAAGAAATACTTGGTCCGCTAGGAAGAAATTTTCGAGGGTGTCCTGGCCGGGCCATACCGAGCGTCTCTATATTGCAGAAAGGGGATTCCAGCCCCGGAGCTTGAACTATGGCTCATCCTCAGGAAATGACGCAGAATGCCGACAGTAGGCGGATGGCCAAACTGATGGCATAGCAATGCCAACCCGTTTATACACCTCCAGCTGTTCGGAAGAATTTGGCTCGGCAATAACCCGAACATGGCGTACACCTCGTTAATAATCGGGGCGTACGGGAGCCTCACGTCGCCCACTGTGAAAAAACTCCCGGAGACGGCGAAGTATCCACTGAAGTTGCTGTAGATCCGCTCATTCCTAAAGGCCAGTCGGGCCTCCCAAGACGTAGGAATATTATACTTGAGAGTCAATTTGTTCAACTCCCCCACGGTCATCGACGATCACGGTCTTTAATGGCAACTCATGAACAAACCATCTTTTCTCTCTTTCATCGACATCTCCTCCGCACCTCAAACCATGCTCCCAGAACTACCGTAGACATGTTCACCAAGAAAAGACTTTTGGAAAAGAAGAGGAATGAAGAAAAAGGCGTACCTAGCGGGGGTTGAAGCGGGAAATCGGACGGCGAAGTGAAAGGAAATTTACGGGAACCATGAGCGACAAAACAGCGAAGACAAAGTGTAATTTGGAGAGCGAAAGCAAAAGGTAAAACCGCCACAACTTCGTCAACTATGAGTATTTATAGAGGGTGGCGGAAGGAACACTCGAAAGTGACCCAATCGGACTCGACAAGTGGAGAAAATCCGAGCTATGCTCGGACACCTGGCATGATCTAAGCCACAAAATTAGGGTTGTTGAAATCCGGAAAGGGCGGTGAGCGAAAGGGCGTCTGGGACGGTACCAAGCGGTTACAAGGACGATCGTTTGATTACGAGCGGTTGTCGAGAGCACGCGCCGTCAAATAATAAATGTTTCAAGTCAGCGTGCGCGATGATGGCTATCCGACCTACCATAGCGCGGTCATCGCGCGATAAGTGCGAGACCGATCGATCGGAGGCCCCCACTCAATCGACCCAATCTGACGATCGAGTACGACTAATCGGCACCAACCGTCGAAGCGCGAGCAATCCCATGGCCAGACTCTAAGGCCAATACGACCGATCGACCACCTACGGCGGTCTTGCTTACGAGCTTTGGGAAACCGACGAACGCCAACGTCGACATACTCCTTCGACCTGCTCTTCGCTCGGACTCGAGGTAGGGGCTTATAGTTGGGTCGGCTATATTGGACCCGAGCCCAATCCACAGCCGATCGGTCGGTCTCCGTCCACCAATTAATTGGGCCGACTCACATCCATAGCCCAACGATGAAGAATATCTCGTGCGGATCGTAAAGACCTAAACCTAGCTGAAAAACTATATAAAAGGTATTATTCTCATAACAGAGGTACGCACAATCATAAACCTAGCTAGCTATCTCTGTGTTTATCAACCTCACTTTCACCAGAGAACTGACTTGAGCGTTGGAGGGGCTAATCGGGACACAACCCCCGTCAAGCCTTCTTTATTTTCAGGTATCTTCATACTGAATTCACTGCAGAAGACAGTCGATCACATGGAGCACAACGGCAACGATCCATCCTGCCAGAATCCGGCAGAACCAAGTTCAAACCTATCTGTAACTCACAGAACAAATGGAATAGGGTTGGGAACAAAGGGGGTAAGAATCCAACTTGGAATTTCACTGCTTTTTAATCAAAACCTGGGGGGAAAAACTGAACCTCGGTGTCGTAATATCAGTGCTTGTCTACTTCCTTTCGTGTCTCCGATTAATAAGAACAAAAAGGTTTGGTTCTTTTGAACATGTATTAACATATATGTTTATGCTACGAAAAGATTTGAAACATCCCATGTTATGAGAAAGATCATAAGCATCCCGCAAAGGTTTGATGCTGGAGGTAGTTATGCCAAAAGAGTAGTAATAACACCCACCGCGATTCTCATCTCCTTTTGGTTATCACATTCGTCAATGTTCTTGTTCTCAATCAAGTCCTCAATCATGCAAAAGTAGGGACGATACTCTTACTCTCAATCATGTAAAAGTGGGGATCACAAAAATATCTTACTTAAAGTTAACTTAACCGATTAAACGATGTTAATTTGATCTAACGGATCAATTAGATTTTAGATTGAGATCAAACAAAATATTTTGAGCAAGTTTGGAAAAGTAAGACTGCTTCAACAAAAGAACTAAAGTGTACCCTATCAGGAAAACCAAGTTGCTTCAGGTGCAAAAGGCAATGTCGGTTCATGATCTGCTTTGAACCAAAAAGAATGATACCAGTTGGATGGTGAAGACTGAGGTGATGAGGAATAAAACCAAAAAAAGTGTGTAATTTGGAATCAGTTCAACCATATCCGTAACTTACACATCAAATGGAATAGGGTTGGCAATAAATTGGTAAGAATCCAACTTGGAATTCCACTATTTTTTAACCAAAAACTTGGGAAAAAAACTGAACCAGCTGGTCTCAGTTGTTGTCTACTTCATTTCGTGTCTCTTTTTGACCATGACTAATAAGAACAGAAAGGTTTGGTTCTCTCTCTTTTTGACCAAGACTAATAAGAACAGAAAGGTTTGGTTCTTTTAGACATGTCTTAACATATGTGTATATGTGCTACGAAAGATTTGAAACATCCCATGTTATTAGAAAGATCATATGCATCCCACAAAGGTTTGATGCTGGAGTTAGTTGTGCGAAAAGAGTGTAATATAATACCACCATTATTTTCATCATCTTTTGGTTATCATATACGTCGATGTTCTTGTCCTGAATCATGCAAAAGTAGGGACCATGTTCTTAGTCTAAATCATGCAAAAGTGGGGATAACAAAAAAAAGAAGACTTAATGAGTTAAAATTAAATGATTGGGATTCAAGTTGTGCTCAATCTTTGGAGGCAACTGAATCGACTTAAACTAGTCTAAGTCGGTTTCAAATAAAATGATGTTAGTTTAATCAATGACTCAATTAGATTTTGAATTAGGATCGAACCAAATATATATTTTGAGCAAGTTCAGATCAATTAATAAGTTCATCTAAATCAATTGAGGTTTAAGTCGTGCTCGATTTTAGGGGTAACTGATTTGACTTAAATAAATTTAAGTCAGTTTTTTTTTAAAGATTAGTCCCAAGATTAGTCCCTGCGGCAGGAACATCTCAAATCAAGGAGGGCTATCGCTGGTTCAGAAGTTTGCTGCATTTTTAAGAGTCGAATCCTCAACTTCTTGATTAAGCGACGAAGTTATGTGCCACAAACGTCAACCTCTCGATTATTTAAGTCAGTTTTAAATAAAACTATGTTTGCTTTAACATATAATGGATTGGATTTTGGAATGGAATCCAACAAAATATTTTGACCAAGTTCAAACCAAAAGTAAGACCACATCAAGGAACTAAAGAGAATAAAATTAATAGATTATAAATTGCACAGATTTTAGATTTTCAATTAAGTTTTAAATTTTTAATTAAATGATCAACTTTTCATAACTTTATTAGCTCGCTTAAAAAGTTACTTTGTTAAAATTTTATTGATTTTGCTAATAAAATCTTTTGGTCTTTGATATGTAAATGTTCATATAAAAATTAACAGTTAACGAACTATCTACGTGGGTTAAAAGAAATAATTTTTTGATGAATTGTTAGATTAATACTAGTATCAAGTCTTTTATTTTAAAAATTTTATGAATCTTATCTTTATATATAACTTATTTTATTTTTATATTTATTTTTGATGTGAGATTATAATTTATAATATCTCCTGCTTGTAACTTGTAAGTGGATCTCTCCATATCTTATTAGCTTTCCCTCTAGGTATGGCAACGAGTTGGTCCATGGCCCCAAGGGTCAATCCACGCCAAGTTTTTAAAAATGTTTTTTTTAATAAAAAATATAGAAAGCTTTATTTTTTTAATTAGATTAGGGTCTGGGTAACTCTTTTAAGTTAAATAATATTATTTTATTTATAATAATTAGACCTTGAGTTTATTTGGGCCTGACTCGTTGAAACTAAATTTAGGCTTGTGGGTCAAAAATTGTCATCCCAATTTTCCTCAACCTATAACTAATAGGTTTACTAGTTATCTCACTCAAGTTCATGAATTTTTATTCCTTCTTGTTTTTTTTTTTAAATGATATTTTTTGTTGCCTTCGATTTAATATTAATAAAGGGTTTTGAAGAGGCGTGAGATTATATTAAAATGAGTTCATATATAATTAAAATATCAAATAAATTATGAATCTTATTTTAATATATAAATTATCTTTATATCTTTTTCGGTAAATATGCGGTATTGATAAGATTTGATAGATATGCATCTAGAAGAATCACAGAAAGAATATTACAATTCTCAATTAGATGTTGGGGCCTATTTAAAGGGTCTTCCTGACCTGAAACAACATCAACAAAACCCAAACTGAACTAGTAGCAGTGTTCTTGACATGGCACCTCAGGCAAACCCACTGGATCGTATTGGCAAAGACGACTTGGAAGCCATAGAAGAATTCAGAAGAAGAACGAGGCAAGGGAGAGGTCAGATTTCACAGCCAAAGAATGTTCCTCGTCAGGGAAACCAAGTTGCTCCAGGATCAAAAGACAATATCGATAGCCAAAAGGCAGCTAAGATTTACGGGGGGAGAGTTTTCTTGTCATACTCTAATTCCTCTGCAAAACCAGCTCAACGACCTTGATTAGTTGGCTTAATATCTATAATTAAGTTTTATGTTGAGTGCTTTTCAGTTCCTGGTCTTGTGTAATTAAGTTTATCTTTGTGTGTTATGGCTTAAGCAGCTTGTATGTATATATAAATGCTGCATCTATAGCTACTGGCCAGTTCTCTTGTTGGGTGCATGGTTGAAAAAATTATAATAAAGATGCTATTATCTTACTAATTAAAATTTGTTATTTTTTCGGATTTTTACATTTTGGTATTTAGACTTTTACAGTTTTAGTTAAATGTATAAAATTTAAAAACTAGATAATTAAATTCAAAATATTGTTTTTGACTAACATATTGCATGAAAACTAATATTTAAAGAGATTAACCGGTTTTTATTTTTATAATATAAAATTCAAATTTCACATGAAAGATATGAAAATACATTAATAATTATTCATTTGAATCACAATTACTTGTTTAATATTAAAAATTTTATTAAAACGAAAATGTCATATATCTCATTTAAATCATTAGCATAAGTAAAATGCTAACAAAATATTTTTAACTGAATTATTATTTAGTTAATTGACATTTTAAAATATTAAACTCTAAAAGTTTTAAAACTATAATTAATGGCCTCCCTCTAGAAAAACAAGTTGTGATAATATTTAAATGCGAAATATAAGAAAAATAAAATAATTTGCTTGAATGTAATAACTTTTCAACTTAAAATTTTAATTAAGTAAAGTTTAAGAATAAATAATAAAGTAATTTTAGTAAAAAAAATAAAAAGATAAGGAAGAATAATTAACAGGAAAAACAGATTAAAACACAACCATCGTAGGTCCTACAAGAGAAGCTCTTTTTGCTTTTACAAATGGAATAATATCCTCCTGAAACCTTGAAATATCGAGAAAAAGTATTAATGGAATCTAATGTCATGCCAAGCCAATATCAAGAACAAGCTAGCTTGAAGTGGGATTAAGAACCTTTTGTTTAGGCAGTTGCAAGTGAGAATATCATATCTTAACCTAAATATAATTTGTTTAACGAAACTTAGGGCCGATCTTGGTCAAAGATAGGGTGGGCACAGGATCTATCCTTATAAATGATAAAATATGGTATATTTTTATCATTATAAAAAATAAAATGAAACAAAATAAGACCTATTTTTGACTTGAACAATAAAAAGACTTATATTTTATTTATTTTTATTTTATATGAGAATCCAAAAATAAGCAAAGTAGAATTTTTTTTCACTTTACCTAGAATCTATAAAATATGAAAAACGGCCCTGACTGAACTCAATTTCAGTTCAAACTCAAGTTTTAGGATTTTCTTGTTGGCTGTCATCTTTAATTAATACAAGAGGAAAGAAACGTTACGTATGAGAGGTTACGTCATGTCGGTTCAGATTTGCTTTGAACCAAAAAGAATGATACCAGTTGGATATACCAATTGGATGTTGAAGGCTGAGCTGACGATGTGGAAAAAAAAATCAAACAAGAGCTTAATTTGGAATCAGTTCAACCATATCTGTAACGTAAGTACGTAACTGAGACATCAAATGGAATAGGTTGGCAACAAATTGGGTAAGAATCCAACTTGGAATTCCACCGTTTTTTAACCAAATACTTGGGAAAAAAACTGAACCCTTGTCTCATGTATAGTATCATCAGTTCTTGTCTACTTCCTTTCATGTCTCCTTTTCACCGAGACTAATAAGAATAGAAAGGATTGGTTATTTTGAACTTGTCTTACCATGTGTGTACACTACAAGAAAAATATTAAATAGCGACGGAAAAATATCAACGGTATTAAAACCGTTGGAAATACCCATCGAAAAAGTGTTACCGTCGCTGAAATTGGTTGTGCGTTAAAGTTATTGCGACCGAAAACCATTTCGTCGCTAAATTTCATAAAATATTCGTACCGATGCCCATTTTGTTCAGTAAAGGCGTCGGTAAATACGTCGGATACGCGCTTTTCACTCAACGTAAACAACGTCGTTTTGGTTTTAATTTAAGCTCCTCTGCTCCTTCCTTCTCCTCCTCCTCGCGCAGTACCCTATGACTTTCACTTCCTCCTACGACTTTCTTCCTCCTTCATCTTCCTCCAAGGACGCCGCCGGTCGCCAGCGGCGCCGCCGCCGCTTCTCCTCGTCGTCTCCGACAGGTTAGTAAGTTCTCCTCCCTCTCCTCTTTCTCCGATATATCTGCATTTATATGTGGGTTTATAAAATGAAACCATTAATAATTAAAAAAAAACAAGAACTTTTTAAGACTTGAGTAATAGCAAAAGGGTATGATAAGTGAAAAAGGAATGATTATGATGAAATTTTATTTGTAATGGTTTGTCAAACTTCCATTAGGATTTTGATAGCATTAATAGCAGGTTTATATATGTAATTAAAGCATATAAAAGCGAAGACAACTTCTTTTCATGATGACTTAGAGGAACAAATTTATATGAAGTATCCTAAAGGTTTAATTAACCTAAAAGGAGCATTTCATTTATAAACTAAATAATTCATTCTATAGGTTGAAGTAGTCTCTATAAAAATAGTAAAAATATTTGACTTTTACAAATTTTAAATCGACTACAAGAAATGTGACTAAACCTTATGTATATCTTAAAAGTTTTGATAACAAACCACTTTTTTTACTACAATTTATGGATGATATATTAATTAATGCATAGAGTATACATGATGTGAATGAACTAAATTCTTTATTATGAAAGGAATTTGAGATGAAGGATTTGAGTGCTGCTAATAAAATACTAAGAATGGAGGTTCAAAGGTATTAAAAATCTAAAACATTAAGATTATCACAATCTAGCAATATTAAGAAGGTATTATACATATTTGAAATGAGCAAAGCTAAACTTGTGAGTAATTTATTAGTAATTCAACTTAAGCTTTTCCAAGCTCAAATCTCAAAAAATAGATAAAGAGGTTGATGATTTATCTAAGGTACCATATGATAAAGTAATTAGATGATCAATATATGCAATAATTTGTAAATGTTCATATTTGGATCATCTTGTTAGTGAAATTAGTAAGTACATACTGAAACTTAGAAGAAAACATTAGGAAGCAACCAAGTGGATATTCAAGTACTTAAGGAGAAAACCATGGCACTGTGTTTAGTAGTTAGTAAGGTAACCATTTGGTTTTGGTATATGTGCATTCAGATTATGCAAGAGGTTTTAGTTATATAAGGTATGCGTTTGCTTTTATAAAAGGGCCTATTTATTAGAAATCAAGATTATTGTCTATGCTTGCATTGTCTACAAGTGAAGTATAGTACGTGGCATTGGCTAAGGCTATCATTGAAGCATTATAACTTACAAGATTAGTAAATGAGGAGGGCATTGACCAATGTGGAGTTCTAAAACATTTTGATAGTTAAAGTATCATATATTTAGTAAAGAATCAAGTGTATCATGCAAGGTTTGAGCACATAGACGTGAGGTTTCACAAGTTTAAGGAGTTGATTGCATCTGTGTATATGTTGTTACATTTCTAAGAATGTAACTAACATGTTTAAAAAGCTAGTTACTGTGGAGGAGTTCAAGCAATGCTTGGAATTGATTAATGTCTCAGGGTCTTAGACATCGATACAAACCAACCAATAAAGAGTTATATTGGCCAAGGTGGAGATTGTTATATTTGGCTCATATACATAGGCATACAACCTTGAATTTTTAGGATGAAAGTAAGCATTTCTTGAAAGAATTTTGGGTAGACATGAGCATGGTCTACGATGTGCTCCTTTCTAAAAATTAGAGGTGAAAGGCATATCCTAAATATCCGAGCATATTAATATATTAAAGGTATTTCTAGAGGAAGACACAATTTGGGACATAACTATGTTATAGACCATATCTTAGGTATAAACAAGAAGATATGATCCATGGCTTAGGACATTTTCACCTCTTAATTCATGTCTAAGTATATAGAGAAGTAATAAAATCTATAATCCAGAAACAAGCGTGCAAAGCCTATATCATGTTTTAGAAAGAAAAAAAAGATCTAAAACTTAGGACATAATAGTGTCCTAGGCTATGTGTATAACAATCAACCTTATCTAAAAATACATATTGGTAGATTTTGAATTCTATAAGCATTATAGAACTCATTTAAGTCATAATTAAATTACTTTTTCCTTTTATTTCATTTTATTATCCTACTTATTGGAAACTTTTGTCAAAGCCAAGTAAAATAAATATAAATTACTTTTTACACAAAGGAATAAATTAGCTCCTAAGTTTTTGCAAAAAATCTAACTTGGCTCTTATCATTATCTATAATACCAAGTAATATTAGCAGTTACCTAATGGTACTCTTTCTACCCTCAATCTTAACTCTATTTGATTTTGTCAAACTTAACGATATGAGTGTTACATAAATCCAATTGGCTTGCCAACAAAACATAACGGAGACATGAAAATTTTTAATTAAATAATAATTTAAAATAATTTTAAAAAGTGTAATAATTATTTATACTTAATTTTATTGAATATTATTATATCTTATTTTAATAATTTATATTACTTAATGATCTAGAAATCTTTAACTCTTTAATACTCGACCATTATTTCAAACACTATAATTGAAATTCTTAATTCCTAAATAATATTTTTAGGATTAAGCTACAACTTTTAGGATTGTTTAGGTTTAGTATAATGAAAATTTCATTCATTTTCCTTACCTATAGGAATTGGTACGATTCTTGACTCTCCTCAACCTCATCTCACAATACCTCTTCAAGCTTAAAATATCGTGTCATCCCTACCTATGGAACCATTTTCTATTGAATTTCAATAAAAATCTTATCTTTGAAAGCTCTACAACTCCAAACACTACCCTACATCATTTTAGTCATCCCATAATATGTTCATCACATTTAAACCACATTTTCACCTAAATTCCTTAGACCATTAATAGTTCTAGTCTACTTAAAGAATTCAACTAACCACTGGATCCTATCATCGAAATTATTGACACTAGAATTCGATCGAACAAAGAGAGCGTTTTCAAGATAGATCTTAGATTCAATTCCAGTTAAATGGAAAGGTTTTATGTTCGTGATAAAGATATTGATGCAGCTTATGCTTCTAATGAAGACCTATTTAGAGCTTGTTAGTTTCATATTATTTAGGAGCCTACAAACGTGGAGACTTATTGAGTACTAGTCACTAAGAGACTCTGATAGCCTGAGACATACATGAATTTAATATTCATTAGTTAGTATTTATTCCTGGCCTTAACACTTGGTTGAAAAAGCTTCCTAATAGTATTGCAAATTAGGGATTCTAATAGTGCTTTCGAAATAAAAGTTGGTTGGACTTTCTTCGAAATAAATAAGGGGTTTCAATGAAATTGGGCATTCTTCAAAATAAATATGGGGTTTTGAAGAATGATTATTTGAGGATGATGAATGTCATGCATTGTGTAGCGCCCCCTCACCGTAGGGGTACATATCGGGAAACCCGAAGGTCGCTCAAACCGTATCCCCGATAAGGTGCCTACCGAACATTATCGATAATATCCACATGGCATCGCATGATAAGTAAAACCATAAAATATCACAATAGCATAAATCAACAAATTTGAATCCCAAAATAATATTCATCTAGTACAGTCATCCAATGTCATAATAGACAAGTCTATCAGTCTCTAACAAAACCAAAAGGAAAGCGATCAAGCATCTATCTAAGTCATCCTCAAAAGCTAACCCGGTGGACCGCACATGTGCCATCGCGCCTCTCGCCTCGCCTGACTCGGCGGCAGGGAAGAAGATCTTGAGCTAAGAGTCTACTCTAATGATCTGAAAAATAGATTGCAATTTTGGGTGAGTTTGCGAACTCGGTGAAAACCATCATCGATGGTTCACTAAATCATGCATTACGCAAATTGCGTCACAGACGACACACGATAATATCAATTAACGGTAGATATATACATTATGACAAGATTCTATAACGTTTAACAGCGATGAAGCGATGTCGATGGCAATAATACGATGGCGTAGAAACGATTTCTGATGTCGCATCACAATATCTGATAAATCATGGCATCACACGATTCGAAGAATCGTCACACAATTTAACAATTCAATCAATCATGTATATAATGCATATGAGACTCTTTCTAGTTATTGATGATTGTGCCCAAGTGCTCGATCGGTGTTGATGGGGACGCGTCGAGATTTCTTCCTCCGGGCTAAGCGGTCGATCGATGTTCGAGCTCGAGGCTCTTTTCGATGATAATAGCAACTTGGGACACGTCCATTATCTGATCATGCATTTATGCATGCAGTGCAATGTTCAGTAATTCAGTATTCAATGATTCAATCAATTTACAATATATGGCTATAAAGCCCAGTATATCAATTCCCAGTATCATCAAATGATCCGGTTCGATTCTGATAAAGCATGCAATTCAATCAATAAATTTGAGAATCATGCGATTCACCTTTGCAAGTAATTCATACGAGCATATAAACAATCGTGAATTTGAGAAACCAACTAGGTTACTCACCAGTAACAGAACTCTTTCACTCGAAGTCCCAAAGAATATCCGTAGAAACATCGGTCCAGCGGTACCTCTATAACAGTAAAATATAAACCATTACTAATTGCCCAATTAAACAGTTCAATAATGCATATGTCTCAGTGAAATGATGTACAATGCGTATTCACGACTTTCCGGCTCTAAAACCCAATTTCGGTACATTAAGCTCAATTCTATCTCTTTGTTCAATTGATCGCCAATAAATGGTCCATTCCTAAAAATTCAGTCAATTTTCCTCAATTCATACTCCTTATAACAATTCCCTATTCATTGGGTTGAAACCTATATTGTAATTTCCAATTAAACTCCAATAATCTCAATTTGCAACTTAGGTCACATTATGAACTCTAATTGACCTTACTTTCGATAAATCAATACCAATTAAATTAAATTCCAATTCTCTAATTATCTTCAATTGTAGACCTCTTCCCCTAGTTCCTAACAAATCTAGAATCGCCTCAATCGGAGGTCTACACCAAAAGTTATGCCCAATAAAAACCATTAAAACAACATTAATGCCATTAAAAGCTTACCAAATCGTCGATCGATCCTCAACCACCGTAAACCCTAAAATCCTTTGAAATCAACGATCCAACAATCTCAAAGCCTCTAACCTTCATCAATCACCATAGATATGTTAGACTAACACAATAACGAAGAAGCCATAAGAAGAAATCGAAGGATCTCACCGTTGGAAGAAGAATCGAATCACCGTAGAGGGAGAGAAGAAGAAACGAAATGCCTTAGGAAAATAATCCCAATTTTTCCCAAACCTAGTTATTTATAGGCATAGGTCTCTAAATCGGTCAAATTTGGTCTCTAAATTTCAATAACTCATCATATTTATTTCTTAACAATATAACTCTAAATTTTTCCATTGCCATCGGACCATTCTTTCAAGACTATCTGATCAATCGGTTGATCTCTCAAATATTTCCGGTCCGGGCATTTTCTCCTAAATTTTCCAGAAATTTCCTATAATCCACTATCAAATACCGGTCCTCGTAACCAATATTAAATCAATCATTTGAACCCAAAACTCCAATTTCTCAATTAATCATATTCCATCGATTCAATCGATTCACAATTTGATCAATTACACAAACCAGTCACTTGATCAATTTCAATTCACAATTAAATACCGAAAAATCATGAATGCATGTACCTATGAATATATGCATACGCATAAACCAGTTCTCTATAATTAGAGGCCAATAGCATACTCGAACAAGAATCTGAGAAACCGATCGATCGGTCCGATATTACCATTTTACCCTAGCGGCGGTAATGGGATGTTACAATTCACCCTCCTTATAAAAATTTCATCCTCGAAATTTCATATCTGATGAATCAAGAGGAGGAGAATTTATCCGCTCTTTTCTATCCTGATTCTCACTCATATCTTTATAATTTTTCGCAATCCATACATTCAGTACCAGAAACACATTTATCATATCTTACCACTGTTTCTTAATTCAGTCTATAGAACCACTTTACCAATCTATTTTCACCACGGTCACATAAAGGCTATCTAAAAACAAATTTAGTTCCTTATCGATTCGACTCATTGACATGAACTGGGATCGTTCAATCCCTTTTTCAGATTCAATTCACTTATCATCATTAACTCAAGTCAATCATAATCTTCGCTTTATGTTGAGCAATTTCAGCGGACTCTAAGGACATCGGTCTCACATTTGTCTCAACAATCACATCTATAATTATCTCCACACTTAGCATTCGATTTCACACTCTCGACCTTTTATTACTCTTCGGTACATTCTTGTTGAAACACAACGTTCGATGGATCTTAGAGATTTCTCTAACGAGTCTCTTTTGGCGGCAAAATACACACTTCACAAGATAGTCATAAATATCATTTTCTCAAAATTGACTTCCATTTAAATTTCTCAATACGGTTTGAAATTTTACGAATCGCCAATTTGTTTTGCCGATCCTTTTTATACACCATTAATTTGGAATTCTATAACTCATACTACTTTCTTTTTGCCCTATACCAATTTGACAATTATCATTTAACAATAACACATTTATCGCTTATTGAGTTTACTTGATCCATTTAATTTCATACTTGTCTTAACCTTGCGACTACTCAATCCTTTAATCTCTTTCGCGATCATTCAAATTCCCAAAATATCTCGATCATCATTGATTTGCATATTCATGGACATATCCATAACATTTTTATACAATTTATGGTCCCACGCTTTTTATGACACCACAATTTCGGATAATCAATCACAGTACGGTCTACGACATTATACTTGTCCTCAGATACGTTAAATCACATTGCACTATATCAACTAATTTCCTTGTAACCTTTACGGGGACATTCCACTAAATATTGCCAAATCTCCAATTTAAAACATTGTGATTAATAATGAAGCAGTGCAGTTCTCCAAATATCTCTTTCACAATTATCAGTCATACTTTTTACACATTTTCCTCGAACATTTTGTCAAAGCTAAGGCCAGGAAATCTTTGAAAATTTCTGGATGGATCCAGCACTCGGTAAATTCTCAATAACTCCAAATTCCGAACACATATATTCCTTATACCTATAGTTAATTTTTATAACTCTCTAAAGATCGATTGTCTCCAATGAGAAACATTGTTCTCATAACTTTCTCAGTTTCATCATAACACATTCTGACACATGTTCCTTTACTCAAATTTTCCTTTTCAGTTCAGTAAACCTATTACACAGTCAAATTCCTTACGTCAATATAATGCACATTTCCTTAGTAACAGAGTCCACCTCTCACACTTGAGTTCCACTAGAATCAGGTCTCCCAATAACGACTTTTATTCACTTCAATTTATTTCCAGTTTATCCTTTTGTTGCTAAATTCTTTAGTCATCATCATCCGATCAAATCTGGTATCCACTACGACCTCAGGACACTGTTGGCGCAACCAATCAGTCCATTCACAAAATCACATCTATCTTCCTATACAGTCATACTACCCAGAGGTGTACTCACCTCAACCCTAATCGTAACCTTTCTCTATCCACATACGATCTACATCTTGAATGCGATGCAATGCAAGACAATGAAAAGAATAAGTGGATCCAAGATCCAACAATGCATATGCTTCAAACAGAAATTAGAAGCATACCCATGACGACATCCGGGAATCTGGGTCTCTGTCGAGTCATGGCATAGACCACGGCACGAGGCGCTGCTCTCCTTTTCTGGTCTTCGACCTCAATCTTGATCCCTCGCTCGACCTCGGCCTCGGCCTCGGCCTCTCCATTCGGATCCACTTTACGGCTCTGCTTGTGTGGGGTATTGCTACCAGATCTTCCATCATGGCAGATCGGGCTCCCGATCTCGGGGCAATTCCTTACTAGGTGGTCCATCGAACCACACCTCAGCGAGCTCAGATAACCATCGACACTCTCCATCGTGCCTCTTGCCACAATGCTCACATAGAGGAATAGGCGCCTGAACCTCTAACACCGCTCTGTCACTACCGATCTGTGCAAAAGTGTCTCTGCCTTGCGAACTATCATCTAGCCCCTCCTGCGGACTGAAGGGCCTACTCGGCGCTTGTTGTATTCTCCGGCATTTTCTGGCTATCACTAGATCTCTTATGACGGGTCCCCGACCGGCCTCGGTCATCTGTTGTCTCAAGAATGCTCTATCCTTCATCTGCGACCTCACCAATGATAAATTACCCATGTCGAGACGGCCAAGAGGGTGCGGAACTCCAGTTGAGTCCGCCCTCAAACGCCGACACTTGTCACCTCGAAGCCACCAAAGTGAAGAAGCGTAAACCAACAACTCGTTGAAGCAAGACTCATAGTCGGCCACGGTCAAGCGCCTGTCTCACTCTAGAAACTCTTGTAACTTCATGTCGAGATAAATCTTGGGCATGAAATTGTCCTGAACGCCTCGGAAAGTCGGTCCATATCGATTATGCGAAGTGCGGTGGTGCTTGCCGGGACGGTCTTCCACCACCGATATGCAGAACCTCGTAATGAAAAAGCTGCGTAGTCGAAACGCTCATCCGGTTCACGATCCATCGATCGAGGACTCTCTCGGTCCTCTCTAGCCATCCTCGACCTCCGCAGGGTCGGATTACCATAAAAGTCAACTTTGTTTTCGCGATGAATCATATCTCCGTTCCGTCTCGCGAGAACTCGAGGAGGCAACTCCTCGAATGAGGCATCGGAGACTCCTACTAGCTCCTACCGATTCCGGTCATTTGGTAACTCAACTCGATCTCCCGAGACGGATGACCTAAAACAGACAAGAAATTCCGATCAATTCCACTATCCTTTCCAAATTTCAGCTTAAATTTCACTAATCCCAAAGATGCCAAACCATGCTCGATACCACTAAATGTAGCGCCCCACCGTAGGGTACATATCGAAACTCAAGGTCGCTCAACACGTATCCCACAATAAGGGTGCCTACCGAACATTATCGATAATATCCACATGGCATCGCAATAAGTAAAACCATAAAATATCACAATAGCGAAATCAAGCAAATTTGAATCCCAAAATAATATTCATCGATACGGTCATCCAATGTCGAATAGACAAGTCTATCGGTCTCTAACAAAACCAAAAGGAAGCGATCAAGCATCTATCTAAGTCATCCTCAAAAGCTAACCTGGTGACCAACTCATGTGCCATCGCGCCTCGCCAAAGAACTGGCGGCGGGGAAGAAGATCTTGAACTAGGAGTCTACTTTAATGATCTGAAAAATAGATTGCAATTTTGGGTGAGTTTGCAAACTCAGTGAGAAACCATCATCGATGGTTCACTCAAATCATGCATTACGCAAATTGCGTACAAACGACGACTGATAATATCAATTAACGATATTATATACATTAGACGGTATTCTATAACGATTTACAACGATGAAGCGATGATCGATGGCAATATCTGATGGCGTAGAAACGATTCTGATGTCGCATCACAATATCTGATAAATCATGGCATCACACGTTCGATGTCGTCACACAATTTAATAATTCAATCATCATGTATATAATGCATATGAGACTCTTTCTAGTTATTCAGTATTGTGCCCAAGTGCTCAGTCAGTGTTCAGTGGGGGACACGCGTCAAGGATTTCTCCCCTGGGCTAAGCCGGTCGATCTGATGTTGAGCTCGAGGCTCTTTTTCAGTGATAATAGCAACTTGGGATACGTCCATTATCTGATCATGCATTTATGCATGCAGTGCAATATTCGATAATTGATATTGATGATTGATCAATTTACGGTATATGGCTATAAAGCCCGATATATCGATTCAAGTATCATACGATGATCGATTCGATTCTGATAAAACATGCAATTCAATCCAATAAATTTTAGTAATCATGCAGTTCACCTTTGCAAGTAATTTATACAGAGCATATAAACAATCAGGAATTTGAGAAACCAACTAGGTTACTCACCTGTAACTTCCGAGCTACTGCCTGGAAGTCCCAGCAATATCCGTAGAACGACGGTCCAACGGTACCTCTATAACAGTAAAATATAAACCATTACTAATTGCCCAATTAAACAGTTCAATAATGCATATGTCTCAGTGAAATGATGTACAATGCGTATTCACGACTTTCCGGCTCTAAAACCCAATTTCGGTACATTAAGCCCAATTCTATCTCTTTGTTCAATTGATCGCCAATAAATGGTCCATTCCTAAAAATTCAGTCAATTTTCCTCAATTCATACTCCTTATAACAATTCCCTATTCATTGGGTTGAAACCTATATTGTAATTTCCAATTAAACTCCAATAGTCTCAATTTGCAACTTAGGTCACATTATGAACTCTAATTGACCTTACTTTCGATAAATCAATACCAATTAAATTAAATTCCAATTCTCTAATTATCCTCAATTGTAGACCTCTTCTCCTAGTTCCTAACAAATCTAGAATCGCCTCAATCGGAGGTCTACACCAAAAGTTATGCCCAATAAACCAATTTTAATCCAATGGAACAGTCCCTCTCGCCGCGGCATCGCGTCTCTCGCCGCAGCGCAGAAAAGCTCGCTCGCCGCAGCGAACGACGAGTCATGGCACGCCGCGAGGCGAGGGCACGCCGCGGCGTCATAATTAAATGACGCCGCAGCGAACGAATAAATATTCGTCCCGTCGCAGCGCTTGCAAGCCATGGCGTCTTGGCGAATTCCGCCGTCTTCTCCGATCGTTTCTTACTCTAAAACCACCATTAATACCCTCAACTACCTCAAATCAACCCTAATAACTGTCATAAATGCAATAAAAACCATTAAAACAACATTAATGCCATTAAAAGCTTACCAAATCGTCGATCGATCCTCAACCACCGTAAACCCTAAAATCCTTTGAAATCAACGATCCAACAATCTCAAAGCCTCTAACCTTCACCAATCACCATAGATATGTTATACTAACACAATAACGAAGAAGCCATAAGAAGCAATCGAAGGATCTCACCGTTGGAAGAAGAATCGAATCACCGTAGAGGGAGAGAAGAAGAAACGAAATGCCTTAGGAAAATAATCCCAATTTTTCCCAAACCTAGTTATTTATAGGCATAGGTCTCCAAATCAGTCCAAATTTCAGTCTCTAAATTTCAATAACTCATCATATTTATTTCTTAACAGTATAACTCTAAATTTTCCCATTTCCATCGGACCATTCTTTCAGTACTATACAGTCAATCGGTCAGTCTCTCAAATATTTTCGGTCCGGGTATTTTCTCCTAAATTTTCCAGAAATTTCCTATAATCCACTATCAAATACCAGTCACTCGTAACCAATATTAAATCAATCATTTGAACCCAAAAACTCAAATTTCTCAATTAATCATATTCCGATCGATTCAATCGATTCGCAATTTGATCGGTTCCACAAACCAGTCACTTGATCAATTTCAATTCACAATTAAATACCGAAAATCATGAATGCATGTACCTATGAATATATGCATATGCAGTAAACCAGTTCCTCTATAATTAGAGGCCGAGAGCATACTCATCGAAGAATACAAGAAACCGATCAATCAGTCCCGATATTACCATTTTACCCTTGCTGACAGTAATGGGATGTTACACATTGAGTATAATATGCCATGCCTTGCGAAATAGTTATTAGAAAATAAGGTATGAATGATTTTATTGTTGGATTTCATTCCAACTCTATCATCTTCATCGCCCATGAGATTCTTCATTGGCCGTGACGTACTTCAGGAACATTTCTTGGCATTTGAATTAAGGTCAGTGCCTATGCTTTTGTTACTAATTTTATCGCTTGGGTCATGATCTCGCAATTGAACTTCCCATAGCATGTCCCTGAATCTTTTATTGATGTCTTGCATACTGTGAAACTTGGCAACACACATGTAGTACGGAGACTGAATGTGCGGTATTATTACTGGTTGAGATAGAAGTGTGTTTCTTTTGCAGGGGGACCCTTATTTTTTAAGGAGGTGTTCGAATTATAGGGAAAATGTTGCCGAAATTTCAATAGGATCCTCGTCGTAGATGGTGTTTAAATTAGAACGTGAGATCATTAGTTTAATTATTTGAGGATGATAAATATCATGCATTGAGTTTAATATGTCATGCCTTGCGTAAAATATTTCCTATGAAGGTCTGACTGATTTTATTGTTGGGTTTCATTGCAGCTCTATCCTCTTCATCGCCCGTGACGTTCTTCATTTGTCCTGACGTACTTTAAGAACATTTCTTTGCATTTCAATTAAGGTCAGTGGTTATGCTTTTGTTACTAATTTTATCTCCTGATTCATGTGCTTGTTGCACTGACCTTAATCAATTTGAGCCATAATTTGATGGATGCTTTGTTCAATGAATATCTCTTAACCTGTAATATGGACATAATTTGATATGCTTATGTCAAATTGTATATGAACAACGAATTGATGAGAATAGGTGTTTACAATAACATTCAATCTTGTATGAATACTACTTTTAAATAGTTTGATATTTAAAATCCATTGAATATCACATTGTGGTCAACCATAATGTCGTGACATATATGTCTACAATCATATATGTTGTGTTCACAGTATAAATATTCCAGTAGCTTAGCTCAGACATGAAACGTGATAGCATGATGTTTAAACACATGTCTGTAATGATTTGGTTTATGATATGTGGCTAACATAGATGCCTAACTTTGTATTCGATCTTGTAGAATAACATTCCTCCAGTTTTGAGTTTCAGCGATAGATCTTGGATGCATAGACGTTTAACCGCTAATGGTTTCATTAATCCTGAATTTGTTGAGGGAGTTGACGCGTTGATTCATTATGCATGTTCGCAACCTGCATATATGGATGGGTCAAAGATCAGATGTCTATGTAAAAAGTCCAAACACAAATGTTTCCTTTTTATTGATGAAGTTCATTTGCATTTGTTGAGAAAATGGTTTGTTCCGAACTATTTCTTGTGGACCCGACATGGGGAACCCTTGGTTGCTAGCACCTTAAGGAGAACTCAAGAACATACGTCTATGAACTTAAATGAGAATGACGTTGAGGATGGATATGGAAGAAATTATGTTGATAGACCCGAAAACTCTTACAGGCAAATGGTGCACGATGGACTCGGTTATACATTTGAGCCAAATAGGAAAAATGTTGACGAAGAACCTAACCCACAAGCAAAACAATTTTTTGACTTACTACAGTCAGCTGACCGAGAATTGTGGCCAAATTGTGAGACAGTGACTCAGTTGTCATCAATTGCTCGCATATTGAACATAAAGAGTGAATGTCATATTTTGGATCGCATTTTTGATAGAATTCTTGATGGTACAACGAATCATTGCCTGCTGATCATACAATGGTTGATAGTTTTTACAATATGAAGAAACTTATTCGTGGTCTTGGTTTGCCCGTGGAAAAAATTCACTGTTGTCAAATCGGATGTATCCTGTATTGGGAAGATGATATGAACTTAGACCAGTGCAAATTTTGTGGTCAACCTAGGTTTAAGCCCAGAAAACGTTCAACGAAACAAAAATTAGTTCTATGGAAGCGGATGTATTATTTTCCTCTCACTCCCAGGTTGCAAAGGCTTTATGCTTCTGATGTGACTGCGTCTCACATGAGATGGCATGCTGAACACGAACAAGAAGATGGAGTAATGACTCATCCATCAGATGCATTGGCATGGAAACACTTTAATGACACCCATGTGGATTTTGCAGTTGACAATCGAAATGTTCTGATGGGATTGTCAACGGACGGATTTCAACCTTTTGGTCAATCCGGTCAACAATATTCTTCGTGGCCAATAATCATAACTCCTTATAATTTGCCTCCATGGATGTGCATGAAAGAGGAGTATATGTTCTTGACAGTTATTGTACCTGGGCCAACAAATCCAAAGCAAAAAATAGATGTGTTCTTACAGCCATTGATCTCTGAATTGCAAGAACTTTTGGACTATGGTGTTCAAACTTATGATGTATCTCATAAACAGAATTTTGTGCTGACAGCAACTTCGATGTGGACTATTAGTGACTTCCCAGCCTTTGCCATATTATCTGGATGGACAACCGCTGGAAAGTTGGCCTGTCCTTATTGTGACAATGATTCTGATGCGTTTTATCTACCAAACGAAGGGAAAACATGTTGGTTTGACAATCACAGGAAATTTCTACCTGCAGATCATACGTTTAGGCGCAATAAATATAAGTTTAGAAAAAATCGGGCGGTAAACACCCCTCCTCCTCCAATCAAATCCGGTGAAGAGATTTTGCAAGAAATTGAGGAATTAGGGTTGCTGAAAGTAACAGAATTAGAGGCCGATGAAGTTATTCAACCATTAGTCAGAACTTTGGTTGGCAGAAACAAAGCATTTTTTGGGATTTGCCATATTGGAAAACGAATTTGATTCGTCATAATCTAGATGTGATGCACATTGAGAAAAACATTTTTGACAACTTGTTCAATACCATAATGAACATTGAAGGGAGGACAAAAGACAATGCAAAATCTTGAGCTGATTTGCAACTTTTTTGCAAAAGAAATGAGTTACATAAAGATCTTTGCACTGGTAAATACTCGAAAGCATGTTACACTCTGAACAAGAGACAAAAGGAGCTTATTTGTAAATGGTTGAAAAGTCTTAAGTTTCCTGATGGATATGTTTCAAACTTGGCTAGGTGTATGGATCTAAGGAAGTACAAATTATTTGGGATGAAAAGTCATGATTGTCATGTATTTATGCAAAGGCTGATCCCAATTGCATTCCGAGAGTTGTTACCTTCTAAAGAATGGGAAGTTATAACAGAGTTAAGTTTATTTTTTAAAGGCTTAACCTCAGTTGAAATCAACATTGGTGAAATGGAAAAACTAGAACATGAAATTCCCGTAATTTTGTGCAAGTTAGAAGGCATTTTTCCTCCAAGCTTCTTTGACTGTATGGAGTATCTACCTGTGCATTTAGCACACGAGGCAAAACTTGCCGGTCCAGTTCAATATCGATGGATGTATCCATTTGAGAGGTAAGTGGACAAATATTATTGCAATAACCATTTACAAGCTTTATCAACTACATTCTAATATGTAATGTGCTTACTGTAGGTATTTGCATCACTTGAAAAAAATGTTAAAAACAAAGCTAGAGTTGAAGGTTCCATATGTAATGCCTATTTAGTGGAGGAAGCTAGTACATTTTGTGGGTATTATTTTGAGCCGCATGTTAACACAAGAACAAGAAAAGTTCCTCGTAATGACGATGGGGGACGAACGAATCATGCTGATGGAAACTTGTCCATCTTTTCTTATTCTGGACGTGCAACAAGAAGAATGTTAACTGAGGAAGAAACTGAGGCTGCACATGGTTATATTGTATTGAACTGTGAAGAGATTTTGCCTTTCGTTCAGTAAGTTGCACATGAATATTTCTATATTTACCTTTGTGTGTTGTTCATCGCTAAAAATAGTCATCATGTATTTAGATTATACGAGACATTGTTACGGGAGATAATGCCAGGCATGATGCAGGATGATTTAAATCAAGAAGTTGGAAAACACTTCCCTCGATGATTTGAGAGATATGTAAGTTTTCACTCTAAAGTCATCCTCCTTATAATTTGAAGTTATATTTTACTTTTCTCATGAAACTAAAATCTTTGCTATGATAAATTCATTTTTGTAGGCTTTAGAAAATCCAATCGAGAACAAGATGATTTGTGATCTTACAAAGGGACCTCTACGAACTGTTAAATCATATCCGGTGTATTTCATCAATGGATACAAATATCATACAAAATATCATGGACATAACATGTCAACTATAAACAGCGGGGTTTCAATACAAGGAGAAATGATGGATTATTATGGAAAAATTATTGAAATACTGGAAGTTGAATACCCTGCTTTGTCAGTCAAGCGATGTGTGATATTTAAATGTGACTAGTATGACCCGACATCAAATGTTGGAGTAAAGGTGCATAGACAATACAATTTAGTTGAAATCAAACACCGAAGAAGATTGAGACAATTTGAACCTTTCGTCTTAGCTGCGCAAGCTAAACAGGTTTGTTACATCTATTTTCCAAGCTTACGACGAGATAAGACAGATTGGTTAGCGGTTTGCAAAGTTAAACCTAGAGGTGTTTACGAATCACATGGAAGACGAGATGATAGTCTTGAAAGTGAGGCGTTTCAAGAAGATGTGTCTTTTATCAATGCATATGTTACGTATGACGATAATGAACCTTTGAACGATCCATCAAACGAATTTGTCGATATTTCATCTGGAGAGGATGACGAGGGTCTAAGATCTGACGAGGAGCTGGAATTTGATTCTTATTCTTCTGAAAAAGAAGATGATAATAATTTACCATTAAGTTTTGATAGCGAATGACTTGTCTTTGTAATTGCATATTTTAACTTAAATAGTAACATTATTTTCATTTAATTATATTATGTTTGGTTTTTCATTGAATTTCTTTGGAAAGGAATGTCGACATGGCGATTGGTTTTGGACGGTAAAAATTCTTTCCGTTGGGAGGAATGTGGCAAAATTGTCCCAGCCCATGGAAACAAAACTACAGAACATCTCGCCCCATCATACAGTACCAATCGTTTGCCTTTAATGGTTGATCTGTTACTTGAAGGTTTTTAGTATGATCTGCACGTCGACTCTTTCCGTGTTATGAACATCTCATATGATTTATTAAAGTTATCAAACATATTCTCATTTCATTGTCAATCTTACATGTTTAAGCATCCTTTAAACTTAAAGGGGACATATTTACCGATAAAGGTGATAGCAATGTCACGACAACTTATAACGGAATAGGAAGATCGGGTATTGTCGACTCCTCTACTATTTCGCAAACCTCGTCTGCACAATCACGTATGCATTAATATACCGTTTTCGTTACTTATATGGTTTGTTAATGTCACGGTTTCAGCATTTCTTCATTGATTATGTTTTAGGTAGATTTGTTCTTGTTAGTAGTTCATCCGGAGAATTAGTCCATTCTAAGACCGGGAAGTCATTCACTGTTTCCTCAACAAGTATAGCTATAGCTTCAAAACTATTGCAAGAATGTGATCAACAACGCATGCACGGTGAGCGAAGTTTCACTGTTTCCATTGGTGCGTTTGAACATGCGAGAACTCTTCTCGGGAACCCAGACATTGGGGACTCTTTTACCTTTACCAACTCCTATGTTATATGGAATCCAAAAAAATGATTATATCAACGTGCTTTTATACTGCCAGACATTATTACACTAAGCTTTCACGTTAATTTATTGTTGTATCTGTAAGACGTCGTTAAACAATGCATATTTATATTATTGTTAAGGTTCATTTATTGTTGATAACAATATGTTAACCTTCAAATTTGCCATAGTTTCTTCTCTATGTGTTGTGTAAAATATTGCTTTCAAATTATTAATTGTACATGTAGTGAATTGGGTAAAATTGAATTTCAGGAAAAGAATGAGACCAAAGAGACAATGTGAGGTCATGCAACCGAGGTTTCGAGCCATGTTCGGAGGAGCTTACAGTGAAGGTGGTTCGTCACAATCAGCTGCTCCTACTGACTCACCTCCTCCACCTCTCATGCCGGGAGTTACAGCTGAGGCATCACCGACTACTTCTCAGCCTACACCATCTCCTTCACCAACGCATATAACTTCCAATACCAACGTACTGGAAGCAGGAGACGTCCATCAGCCTGGCGCTGAGGGATCTGAAGGAAGAAAGTTTGTTTCTATTGTCAATGACCAGTAAGTGAAATCAAAGCACTTCACAATTTGCTTATTATCAACTTTTACTTTTACCAATTTTTACATAGGATAACATAATTTGCCATGCTAGGTTGGTTCCATCTGGACCAATTTCAAGAAATATAACTTCCTCGTTCAAGCAAAGAATTGAACCAGAGGGTTATGTATGGAAGAATTTATCTGACACCACAAAGCAGTTATACTTTCAGGAGTTTGAGGTAAAAACAATAGTTATTTTCTTGTTACATTGCTTTATATTCATAATGTTCATAAAAATTTTAACATTTTGTTATTCTTACTATTCTTATTTCAGAAAGAATTTTACTGGGATTCTTGTTTTGACACCAGCATGTATAAACAATGGGAAAAGAAAGCTCGCATACGTTATCGAGACTTAATTAATGCGATACGCAAGGTTGGTGCATGACTGCATTATATTTCGGAGGAAATTTGGACTCGTTGGACAGAATATTAGACATCACCTTCGGCAATGTCCATATCAGAGCGTAATTCGGCCAACAGACGTGGAGGGCCGGGAGGTGCGAGCCTTCCAGTGTGTACGGGAGGATCAATTACCCACTACGAGCATGCACATAGACTAGTAAGTATCTACTTTCTCACACCAATTTTATATATATTTTGCTTCGCTTTATTGAACATAGTGATTATGATATAAATGTCTGGTGCCATATATGGCTGTGTGAAGTTGTTTTCTTTGTTGATCAAGGGGCAAATATCATATATATAGAGGAAACTCTGCCGAAATTTTTTTTAATTCTAGTTAACATATGACAATTTAAGTTATACATGTAGGAAAAGACATTGGGCACAAAGCCTACACCTATCCAGATATTTTTGCACACACACACGAAGAAACATAATGGTGTCACCTTCATCAACACTCGATGAAGAGAAGTGAATGTAAGTGAAATTAACATATTTTAATAATTTATTTACAATTATACCTTAATTACTAATGTAAAGATTGCTTTTTAATAGGACCAAATACAACAAAATATTCAGCGACAATCTCAGGAGGAACAACCTGTGGACGAGACTCAGACATATCTTGATGTCGTGGGTGGTAGGGACCGTCGTGGAAGAATATTCAGCTTGGGCTCATATGCAAACACCTGTTATTCGCGGTCTTCCCTTTCTAGACAAAGAAGATCTCGCCGCCATCGCAAACTCATGAAGTATCGACTCCCGCCACAGTGGACACATTGAGGGAGTAGCTAGTTAATCAAAGTGAGCAGCTGGTTACTCAACGTCAGCAGCATATGGAGGAGATAGCTAAGATGAGAGACGAGATTAGTCTGCAGATGAGAGAACAGTTGAGAGCAGAGATGACTCAGCAGTTGGGACAGGAGATGAGTCTGAAGATGAGAGAGGAGATAAGTCTGCAGATGAGAGAGGAGTTGACTCTGCAGATAAGGGAGAAGATGAGGATGGAGCTGGAGCAGGTATTAAAGATCAGAGAGTCGATGGAGCAGATGGAGCAGGCAACTAAGAGGAGAGAGGAGATGGAGTGACTTACTAAGATGAGAGCGGAGGTGGAGCAGATGACTAAGAAGAGACAACACATGGAGCAGATGACTCAACTTAGGCAGGAGATGAAAATGTTAAAGAGGGGGGGAAACAGTTCAGAGCATCCATGATCACCACGACATTAGCATAACATTGTTATTTGTTTTCAATTAAAAAATATAAGATTTGTTCTTTTTTTTTTAATAATTAAATTAAATTCTTTATATGTTTTATTATTTATTAATTTTCTCATTATTCAAACTATATATACAAATTAATATATTATGAACAAATAATATAACATAATACAATTGAAAAAGTATATATATAATATAACATTGTTATCACATCAAAATGAAAAAATTACAATCTTTTCTTACCGACGAAAATTTGCCCGTCGCAAAAAATATCCATATTTACCGACCGTAAATAAAACCGTCGAAAAACTGGTTGAAGATACCTTCGCCTCACCGACGGACCAAATGACCGTAGCTAAATGTCTCCGATGGAATCTCACTTGCCCCTTCCGTCGTTATATAAATATCGACAACAACTTTCCGTCGTTAATACCGTTGTTAATTACCGACGGAATATTTCAGTCGGTATTTTTACCTAGGAGAAATTCACCGACCGATTTTTCTCGCACCAAATTCTGTCGGTGATTACTATCACCGACGAAAATTTTACATTTACCGACGGTAATTTCCGTCGGTAAAATGATAATTTCTTGTAGTCGTATGCTACGAAAAGATTTGAAACATTCTATGTTAGGAGAAAGATCATAAGCATCCCACGAAGGTTTAAGGCTCTAAGTGGTTATACGAAAAGAGTACTGTAGTAATAACCCCCAATATTCTCATCCTCTTGAGGTTATCATATAGCCGATGTTCTTGTTCTCAATCATGCAAAAGTAGGGACGATGTTTTCATTCTCAATCATGAGGCAATGAAGGGTTCAGATTTCACAGCCAAAGAATATTCCTCGTCAGGGAAACCAAGTTGCTTCAGGAGCAAAAGACAATATCGATAGCCAAAAGGCAGCTAAGATTTACTGGGGGAGAGTTTTCTTGTCATACTCTAATTCCTCTGCAAAACCCAGCTCAACAACCTTGATCATTACAAGAAAAATGTAGATTCGCGATTGAAACTTAGCAACGGAAAAATTTTCGTCAAAAATTAGCGACGGAAAGCATATTTTCGTCACTAAAATTGAGAGATTTAGCGACGGTACTAACACTCGTCACTAAATTTGAAGAGAATTTTTCGCGACAAAATTTGCAACGGACGTTAGCGACGGAACAATATAGCTGTCGGTAATCACTATAATTTAGCGACGAAAAATATACCGTTGGAAATTAGCAACGGAAAATATATTTTCGTCGCTAAAATTGAGTAATTTAGCTACGGTACTAATACTCGTCGCTAAATTTGGAAGGAATTCGTCGCGATATGGCTAATTTAGCTACGGAGCAATATGGCCGTCGGTAATCACTATAATTTAGCGACAAAAAATTTCTGACGAAAAATATATTTTTGTCGCTAAAAATGAGTAATTTAGCAACGGTACTAATACTTGTCGCTAAATTTGGAGGAAATTCGTCACAGTAAAATTAGTGACGGAAGTTAGCGACGGAACATGTACCGTCGTGAAAAATGGAGGAAATTTTTGGCGGAATAAAATTTTTTGAGTTTACCTATGGAAAATTCCGTAGGTAAATGGATTTAGCGTTCGTCGGTAAAAAGGTGAGAATTATTAGCGGTATAAATTTTTTTTAGTTTACCTACGAAAATTTTCGTCGGTAAATTCTTTTTAAATCTAAACTCACTCGACATCTCCCTCCCATTTGTGTCTTCTTCTTCCTTCTTCCTACATCTTCTCTTCGGTTTTCTTGGAGCCCATTTCTCTGTTGTGGATTCCTTTTCTGCTCGACGACGTTGTCTTATCCTGCTATTGTCATCGTGTCCTTCAGTAGAGATATTTTTGCAACTACTGTCATGTATTTTTTCACATATTAGATGAAATTTAATTTGGGTATTTATTACTTTCGTTTATTTGTGTATTTTATTATTGAAAAATAACTTTAAGGTATAAATGTTAGTGATAGAAAGGACAAGATATGATTTTAGTTGTGATGTTGAGATAAATTTCTGATGAGTGTAAGGTGTTTGATGGAATGTCTGTTATTTGAAAAAATGATTTCAGTTCTTTATTTTCAGTTTTGTTTTAGTATGAATTTCAATATTTTAATTCTTTTACTTGAAATAATAAAGTTCTCTCCATAGTGACTTCCAGATAAACTAAACACTTTGCAGGTAAATCTTAAAAAAAAGTTTTCACCAAATTTATCGACGGAAAAAAATTTCGTTGGTAAATATATTGGATTTACCGATGGAAAAAATTCCGTCACTAATTACCGATGAAATTACAAAATTCGTTGGTAATTTTCTGACAGAAGAATTTACTGACCGAACAAAATAATCGTCGATAAATTTACCGAAGAAAATTTTTACCGTCAGTAATTCCGTCGATAAATTTACCAACAGAAAATTTCCTTCGTTAAATTTACTAACGACTATATCTCTGACGCCTTTTTTCGTCAATAAATTTCGTCTCTAAATTAGCTTACCGACAGAATATATACAAATTCCGTCGGTAAATTTTGTCGCTAAACTCTATTTTTCTTGTAGTGGATTAGTTAGCTTAATATCTATAATTAAGTTTTATGTTAAATTCTTTTCAGTTCCTGGTTTTGTGTAATTAAGATCTAATTAAGTTTATCTTTGTGTGTTATGGCTTAAGCAGCTTGTGTATGCTGCATCTATAGCTATTGGCCAGTTCTCTTGGTGGGTAGTTGAAAAAAATCTAATAAAGATGCTATTATCTAACTAATTAAAATTTGTTATTTTTTTTTATTTTTACGTTTTGGTATTTAATCCTTTAGCTTTTAGTTACATTTATAAAATTTAAAAACTACATAATTAAATTCAAAATATTGTTTTGACTAATATATTGCTTGAAAACTAACATTTAAAGAGATTAAGCGATTTTTATTTTTATAATATAAAATTTGAATTTCATGTGACAAATATGAAAATATATTACTAATTATTCATTCCAATCACGTGTTAGATAATTTCATTATGTGACCCATATATTTTGGTTTTAATCATTTAAGTATATGAAATTCCATTAGTTATTTGAATAAGAGATATTAGGTTTAATCAAAATAAATAATGTGTTGTAGTTACGTTGATAGAACGTAAAATAAGGATAATAAAAGAGATATTGTTTGAATTTTAAACTAATAACTATTCCCTTTCTCTCTCTACCTATTAAGTTTTTCATGTATCTCTCCATCGGATGTCAAAAGAGAGAAAACAAAATATAAGAATATCTTGTTGAAGATTATTTGAGATTATCTATTCAGAAAGTATCGGAAATATGATAGATCAAAGTACGCTTATGTTATTGTGAAGTTTTCATGTAAGAAAGATTACACGTGATATCAGAGTATGGTTTTGAGAATCAATAATTTTCCATTTAAGATATTTTATAGTGATTTCCTTACTAATTACGACATGTTTTTGACTTTAAAAGGAAACAGTGACGTCTTCTCTCTTTCTTATACACAGAACATCACAACAAAATAATGTAGCAGAAAGGCACAATCGTACTTTAATAGATTTGGTTAGGATTATGATGAGTCATTGTTCTCTACTATCATCATTGTGGATGTATCCATCAAAACTATCATGTATTTATTAAATAGGGTTCGTAGTAAAGTAGTTCCGAAGACACCTTTTGATCTGTGGACAAGAAGGAAGCCTAGTTTAAGACACCTACATATTTGGGGTTGTCTGGAAAAAGTACGGATATATAATCTATATGAAAGGAAATTGTATTCAAGAACAACTAGTGGTTTTTTTTCATTAGTTATCCAGAAAAGTTTAAACGGTATATATTTCATTGTCCTAATCATAATACAAGAATTGTTAAAACTGAAAATGCTAGATTTATCGAAAATGGTAAAATTAATGGGAGTTCAGAGTCATGAAAAGTGAATATTCAAGAAGTTAAAGCACAAGTTTTCCTGCCTATAACTTCTTTTCAAGTGTTTGCTCCTAAAGTTGTTAAAAATTTTGACAACTTATATGAACAAAAAATGCATGATCAAGAATTGCAAATGTATGACCAAGCTCCAAATAATGAAGTCACCGTTAATGAACCTGTTGTAAATGAGTCACCTGAAGTTGCATTAAGAAGATCTCAAAGACAAAAGAGATCGGCAATTTCGGATGATTATGTAGTTTATTTACAAGAAGTAGAAGGTGATTTAGGTATTGATAACAATCCAATTTCTTTTTCACAAGCCATTGAAAGTAAAAATTTTAATAAATGGTTAGATGCCATGAATGAAGAGATAAAATCTATAGATGATAGTTAATTTTGGGATATTGTTGAATTACCAGAAAGTGGTAAAAAAAGTCAGATATAAATGGGTCTTTAAGACCAAACGTGACTCTAATAGTAATATTGAAAGATATAAAGCTAGACTTGTCACTAAGGTTATACTTAAAATGATGGTAATGATTATAATGGGACATTTTCTCCTGTTTTTAAAAAGGATTCATTTAGAATTATTATAGCAATGGTAACTCATTATGATTTAGAGCTCCACCACATTGATGTGAAAACTGCCTTTCTGAATGAAAATTTAGAGGAAAAAATCTATATGGATCAACCTGAGGGTTTCCCAGTTGAAGGAAAACAAGACGTTGTGTGTAAACTTAAGAAATCAATATATACACTTAAGCAAGCCTCACGACAATGGTATCTCAAATTTAATGATACCATTACTTCTTTTGGTTTTAAAGAAAACAATGTTGATGAGTGTATATATCTAAAGATAAGTGGAAGCAAATTCATATTTCTAATGAATTGGAACGCAATTAAATGGAAATAATTCCTTATGCATCTATTGTTGGGAGTTTAATGTATGCTTAAACCCGTACTAGGCCAGACATAAATTTTACTGTTGGAATGCTAGGCAGATATTAGAGTAATCCTGGATTTGAACATTGGAAAGCTGCAAATAAAGTTTTAAGATACTTACATGGAACAAAAGATCATATGCTTATTTGTAGAAGATCCGATCATCTTGAAATAGTTGGATATCCAAATTCAGACTATGTCAGCTGTGTTGACACTAAAAAATCAACATTTGGCTATCTGTTTCTTCTAGTTGGGGAGCAATCTTGTGGAAGAGTGCGAAGCAGTTTGTCATTGATACATCCACTATGGAAACTGAGCTTATGACATGCTTTGAAGCCACGGTTCTTGGTTTATGGTTGTGAAACTTTATTTTAGGACTTGTAATTGTCGACAGTATTGCCAAGCCGTTGAAAATTTATTGTGATAATTCTATAACAATCTTCTTTTCAAAAAACAGCAAGTATTCAAAGGGTGTTAAACATATGGAAATCAAATACTTGGCCGTTAAATAAGAAGTTTATAAATAAAGAGTGTCAATCGAACATATTAGCATTGATCTTACGATAGCAGATTCATTAACAAAAGGATTGTCACCAAAGACATTTCATGAACATGTCGAAAGAATGAGCATCATTCGGTACCACAATTGAACAACATGTTATTATTTATGAATTCGATACTTTGAGCTCATATATATATATTGTTTCTAATATTGTATCATGTTATTTATTGTTAGTATATATACATGAATGATTATGTGAATTTTATCGATTTGTCTTTACAAAGACATTATTATTGAACCATTAAGATATATCTCATAATAGATCATATTAAGTTATGAACTAGTTTTGTGATGCATAGAAGAAAGTATGTCGCATTAAAAGATGTACAAATGCTATAATCGTTTCTAGTTTTCACATAATTATGATTAATGTTGCACTTAAAGAAAATAAAGAGAATTAAGTTTTATTATATACATATTATGTTATATTATTAGACCATGATTAAGTTAAATAGGCGAAGTGGAAGATTGTTATATAATTTCAATATGTGACCCATATATTTTGGTTTAATGATTTAAGTATACTGAAATCTCATTAGTTATTTGGATAAGAGATATTATGTTTAATTAAAATAAATAATGTGATGTATTTATGTTGATGGAACGTAAAAATAAGGATAATGAAAAGAGACATTGTTTGAATTTTAAATTGATAACTATTTCATCTCTCTCTCTCTACTTATTAAGTTTTCATGTATCTCTCTATCGAACAATATACGTAAAATACCGAAACAAAGGTCAAAAGAGATAAAACAAAATATAAGAATATCTTGTTGAAGATTATTGGAGATTATCTGTTCAGAAAGTATCAGAAATATGATGGATCAAGGTATACTTATGTTATTGTGAAAAATTATTAGATTTTAAGATCCTGCAATTTATGTGTTTAGATTTACATGATAAAGTTTTCATGCAAGAAAGATTACGTCACAATCATTTGTTTAACATTCAATAATTTT
The DNA here is from genome assembly GCA_029891385.1 of Erythroxylum novogranatense. NCBI lineage: Eukaryota > Viridiplantae > Streptophyta > Magnoliopsida > Malpighiales > Erythroxylaceae > Erythroxylum > Erythroxylum novogranatense. Next base: position 136,077,390 of record CM057228.1, read on the forward strand.
ATTAAAATGAAAATGTCATATATCTCTTTTAAATGTCAATCTTCACTTGCTTCATTAGCATAAGTAAAATGCTAACAAAATTATTTTTAACTGAATTATTATTTAGTTAATTGACATTTTAAAATATTAAACTCTAAAAGTTTTAAAACTATAATTAATGGACTCGCTCTAGAAAAAGCAAGTTGTGATAATATTTAAATGAAATATAAGAAAAATAAAATAATTTGATTGAATGTAATAACTTATCAACTTAAAATTTCAATTAAGTAAAGTATAAGAATAAATAATAAAATAATTTTAGTAAAAGGAATAAAAAGATAAGGAAGAATAATAACAGGAAAACAGATTAAAACACAACCATCGTAGGTCCTACAAGAGAAGCTCTTTTTCCTTTTTCCTTTTTCCTTTTACAAATGGAATAATATAGTCCTGAAACCTTGAAATTATATCAGCATCGAGAAAAAGTATTGATGGAATCTAATGCCATGCCAAGCCAATACCAAGAACAAGCTAGCTTGAAGTGGGATTAAGAACCTTTTGTTTAGGCAGAGGATAAGAAAATAATATATCAGAAGGTATATTACTGACTGCATTATTGGAGAATCTAATGCAATCTTATACATTAGATCAAAATAAGCCATATGGGTTGTTCAAAAAATGAAGAGGAAATCGAAAGCATAGAATATTGAAATGTTTGGCATAAATTTGCTTTTTCTTTTGAAATTGAGAGATTCGAGTCCCACTGCTTTAGATTTCGTTAATGTTGGAAGAAATAAAAAGTGAAATTGTAGATAAATTTGTTTGTCATTTTATGATTCTAATGTAATCTTTGAGTTTAGGGATGATAAGATCGGTCTTATCTAATAATTTAATGTTGATAAGGATAATATTATTTTAGTAGCTTATATTAAAAAAATTTGTTTGATTGCCCACAAAATATTTTAGAAGAGTCCCAATTATAAAAAAATACCTTTAAATCATCTACACTTAAACTAATTCCTACTTAAATCGAGTGAATTTTTTTGTGAAAAACAAAACTCTAGCCTCAAGTTTTATTTATATATTTTGTTTGAGTTGAAATAATACAGTTTAAATTTGACCGAATTTCAAGTTAGGATCGGTCAAAAAAGGGGTTGCCATCTTTAATCCACTATGCAAAAAGATACAATCTCCTTCGTTACATTAAGATACAATAGTAACCTACGTGTCTTAAAAATCTACACAAGGAAAATCAGATTATGCTCTAAGAGACACTATCCAAGAACTAAGGAGCTAAGCCATACCCTTAGGTTTCTATATAAGGGAACTCTATAGCCTCAAACGTTACAACCAAGCCAAACCAACACAAACCAGTTTAGTTAGCTATTCCCTGAAGCTCTAGTTGCTAGTGTGATCTATGGAAAATCAAGCAGATAGCTTCACTAAGACCGAACATAAACGCTTCACTATTATCGACCAACGCTTTTATGGTTATGGATGGTCATCAGTGCCGGCCACTGGAAAAGTTTCTTCAACTCAAGCACACAAAGGTCGTCACCACCAAAACCACCAAGAGTGTGTCTATTACGGGCCTCAAATTTCCACGATAAAGGTGCCTGTTCTCTCGAGCAACGAGAAGGCTCATCGGTACAGGTCGTCGTTGATGGCGGAAGAGCCGACAGCCATGAATTGTAACGAGGTAGCTAAGCTTTATGATGGTATGGTTATTACAGAATATGGAAGGAAGAGGGTTTGAGTTTTAGGAGTTAACTGGAGTACTTAGGTGCACATGGCCTCTTTTTTTATCATGGAAGTACCTTAAAAAGGTTGTGATGTTTGGTTATGGTATATATAGCTATGTAGTAGGAGATGTATCTTATGGCTTTTCAAGATGGTGTATATAGTAGGAGATATATCTTATGGCTTTTCAAGATGGTGTATCTTCTCTGTAAATCATGACTTGTGTAATCGCATGCATGTTTGATCTAAAATCTCAGTTGGATTTGGGGCATGACCTAATCTTCTAAAAGTAAAATTCAGTCTTAATCTTGAATTTGATCTAAAATCTCAGTTGGATTTGCGGCATAATTAACCTAATCTTCTAAAACTAAAATTCAGTCTGAATCTTGAATTTTTTAAAATTTGGGATGAATGTTTTTTATTCTATTCCTTCTTAATAGATTTCCTTATGCATGTTTCATGAGATTTTCTATGGTTAGAAGGTAATATAGGGCACGAAAGATAGAAATTCTAGAACTCATCTAACTAAATTTAGTTCAAAATTAATATATTTGGATCAAGATCAAAATTAAATAAAATTTTGATAAATTTAATTTAAATATAAATTAATAAAATTTTATACCCACAAAATTTTAAAATTGGATATGAATTGAAATTTAAGATGTGATTTTGCATCTTAAGCGTATGTATATTTTTCATCTTTTATTGGATTTTGCATCTAACTAATAAGGAAAAGCACAATGTTTAACCTAATTAAAATATTTAATTTAAATAAAGGGTGAGAAAATTTCACTACTATTGAAATTTCTAATAAAATCCTAATTTTGATTATTAAATATATTTTTATAACAATCCATTTATTTACCTTCTATTTTATAATAAAATATTAAAAGAGTTATTGTTTCATTATTATAATTAAAAATACAACAAATCGTACGAACTTAAAGTAATAACATTTTTTTTATAAAGGGAAGGAAAGCGTTACAAATTATAAAATACGTCTAGGGTAACAAGTCTCTGACATGTCCTCTAACAGGATTGAAAGGCACCCTATAAATGTAACTTCAAAGGTAGTGACCCCTATCGCAAAATTCTCAGCATATTTGACGAGCCAGTCAGTATTTTAATTTTTATTAGTCTATTTGAGTTAAAAGTTGAATTTTTATTTATTTTTTGTCTAGTCCAATTCTAAATCTAATCAACATGGGTTTTACCTTTTCAATTGAGGTCGGATTTGAGCAAAATGCCAACCCTACTTGCAATGTAGTTGCTCCTTCTAGGGTGGATCCAGGAATATCCTCCACACCACCAACAATAACTTATTTTGCTTTTAAAAGGGATTGGTGAAACACAATACAAGTAGAACCAAACCTCAAAATTGCAAAAAAAAATTTAAAACTCCTAAATCCATGCAAAAACTACTGCCAATCATGATCTGGAGCCGACCAAGTGTTAGACTCCTCCATAGATAGCATTTGACCTGTACCAGACTATCTCTTGCTGGCCAAATAAATAAAGGACGCCATTGGAAGAGAGGTTTAGCCACAATTTTCATAGCCTCTCGTCTTAGAGAGGTGGGCTTCTTTTTTATACCGTAATAACATTGAAGAGAGAACCAGACAGACAATCTGCAACTCCATTTCGATTCGGAGATAAGAATGGCAATGGCCATATCACTGAAATCTTCAGCAAATGCCGTTCTTCTCTCGTGCATTGTGATTCTATTGTCATCCTCCTCTGGTTGTGAGGCTAATGGACGAGTTGGTGGCGGCAGCATTGGTGCTGGTGGTCATAAAAGAGACCCTTCTGAAATAGTCTTCAATGTTCTGAAATTTGGAGCAGTTCCTGATGGGAAGAAAGATAATGCCATAGTAAGCAACATAACTAAAAACGAACCCTTTCCGGGGTTTTCATTCGTAAATTAATAACCTGATTGACTTGTTTCAGGAATTTATCAGGGCTTGGAGGGCTGCTTGTGATTCTCCAGGAAAAGCAAGGCTAGTTATTCCAGCAGGGAATTTCATCGCAGGACCTATAGTTTTCCAAGGACCATGCAAAGGTCCTCCTCCCATCACGGTACAGCTCATAGGAAACGTGAAAGCTCTACCAGACATGAGCAGTTACTCCGAGGATTTCTGGATCACATTTGAGAAAATAGACGGCTTGATCGTTACTGGGACAGGCACGATCGATGGACAAGGTTCTCTTGTCTGGAAATACGACGATTGTAAGAAAGGTGGTTCCTGCTCTGTTTTGCCAGCCGTAAGCACTAACCTTACCTAATTGCAAAGTTTTGAATGTAGAAATTATATATTAAAGAGAATTAATTAATTATCGGATCGATCATTTTAATAACATTTTAATCATAGTAATTTATTTATAAATAGTAAAATGGTTCATATATACAGAACATAAAATTCAACCATGTCACCAATGCAATCATAAGACAGTTCACTTCTGTCGATCCCATGGGCTTCCACATTGGCATTGTCTTGTCTCAAAACGTCAAGGTAAGACGTCTTCATATTCGAGCTCCTGGAGATAGCCCCAACACCGATGGTATTCACATCAGCCAATCTAGTCAAGTCAAAATAGCCAGAAGCATCATCGAGACAGGTGACGATTGTATCGGTATCATCCAAGGAAGCACAGACATCAGTATCGTCAAAGTCACCTGTGGCCCTGGACACGGCATCAGGTAAAATGTTGCTCGTAATTGTGTCGGAATCGTTCGTAATTATCGTAGTTTATGATAATGATGCGTGTGTTGAATAACAGTGTCGGTAGCTTGGGGAAGTATCCAGATGAGAAGGACGTGAGAGGGATTTTGGTAAGGAACTGTACTTTGAAAGGGACAACCAACGGACTTCGGATCAAAACATGGGGAGGGTCACCACCAAGTCTAGCTTCCGACATGACTTACGAGAACATAATCATGGAAAACGTCAAGAACCCAATTATCATAGATCAATCCTATGGAAAAGCCAATGCGGTTCGTTGGTGTCTGTTTATTTATTTTCTTCTTCTTTATCAATCTTAACCAAAACCAACCTCTTGTTTTCTCATGCACAGCCATCCAAAGTGAAGATCAGCGATGTTCGGTTCACCAACGTTGTTGGAACAACAGTGTCGGATGTTGCAGTTGATCTCTCTTGCAGCCAACAGGTGCCATGTGAAGGAGTTGAGTTGACTAACATTAACTTGAAGAACACTGGTCCTGAGCCTTTGACATCCAACTGTGTGAATGTGAGAGTAAAGTACGCCGGAATGCAGTTCCCACCACCTTGTCCAAAGTAGAAGACATGCTTGCGTTGAAGTTGAAAACTCGTTATTTTTTCCATTTGTATCGTCAATGAAAAAACAAAAACTCATGGTGGGAACCATTTTGAACCTAACGATCGAAATTAATTGTTGTTGGATATATTTACTTTATCTTAACTTGATTCATAGCCAAACCATACTAAACTTAGCAACTTGTTTTATAATAATTTTATTATTATTTTAGTTCTCAAAACTGAATTAATAAATAAGTAATTCAATATATACAACATATTTTAATTAAATTTGTCACTGACTAAAATAATTCTCAAAATAGAGTGGAAGATAATCATGATTATATTTTATTTGATCAAACTTATTTTAATTTATTAAATTTAGATGAATTTTATTTTATTTAAATTTATTATTATTTGAATAAAATTTAATTGAATTAAATATTTAAATTCTAACTCAAATTTGATATAATTAAGGCAAGAAGTAATTCTTGTACTAACACAAACATCAAATGACAAATAGCTAATATAATCCGTTAATTAAATCAGTTGATAAAATCAGCTAGCAGTTACAACAATTAGCTGATTGCCAAACAGGATTAAAGTGTAAAAAAACATAGAATTTGATTTTTTAAAATTTATAATGAGTTTGATATAATTTGTTATAATTGATTAAATTTAAAAAATTATTAATTTTAACATAAAATTAATCTTACTCTAACTAGAGAGAATTTAATGTAAAACACAGCTACTATCACACGGTGTCGTTTCAATAGCTATGAACGCTAGCAAAAGCTCATATATTAACAGAAACAGCGAGCCAGAAGAAGTGGGCGTGAGTGTACAATGGCGCATATTGCCACCAGGCGCAATTTAGCATTGACCCTAAAGCGAGCCCTCTCTCTATCCTCTAGCTCTACACGTTATCGATCAACTCTGGCTCTTGTCGACAAATCCGCAGTTCCTCAACTCTTGAGTCACTATTATATCAAAACTCAGACCCGGTTCAAGGCTTCCGGTTCGAACTACTCGCCCCTCAACGACGCGTCGCCGAACTGGAGCAACCGACCACCGAAGGAGACGATTCTTCTCGATGGCTGCGACTACGAGCACTGGCTCATTGTTATGGAGTTTCCCGAGGACCCCAAACCCTCTGAGGAGGAAATGATCAATAGCTATGTCAAAACCCTTACAGCTGTTGTTGGAAGGTGATAAAAGATCGAAATTTTATTGAGTTGGGTTTTGGTTTCTGAGTGTGATTTTAACGTTTCGTTTGTTTTGGGTGATTTGTGGTCTGGGTTTTAGTGAGGAGGAGGCGAAGAAGAAGATTTACTCGGTTTGCACGACGACTTATACTGGGTTTGGTGCTTTGATTTCGGAGGAGCTTTCCTACAAAGTTAAAGGTGCTTCCTTTGATTCCCTACCTTTTAGGGTTTTAAGGTGTTTCTGTTTTTCGTTTTTTTCCTCTCGTGGGGTTTAAGGATTTCTTCTCTTTCGTTGGAGGGGATTAGGAGATTTAAGATTTACTCTGGAATTTCATATTTTGTGTCTAAGATTATCTGTTACATGATTTGGTTGTTGATTGAATACGATAAGGACATGTTGATGTGAGTTCCAGTATAAGTTTTGAGTTGTTCTGGATAAATTTTGGATCTTCGACTTGGTAGTGTTTTGGGAGTGAGGACGAGGCTTATAATTGTAACTTGTATGGTCTTATTCAACTCTACATTTCTAGGGTTCGGTTACAGCTAACTAGGGTTCTTTCATTTCCTTGTTCTTTCTCCTTTTGAATAGGTTTGCCTGGTGTTCTCTGGGTGTTGCCGGATTCATATCTTGATGTTCCTAACAAAGACTATGGAGGTTAGTAATCTTCCTGCAATAAGCTTACATATGGATTCTGTTCCATCTGTTTTCTTTCACAACATGCATAATGGAAGTTTCTCTTTCCATTTGTTGGTTTTGAATTCATTATCAGGGGACTTGTTCATTAATGGCAAGGTCATCCATAGACCTCAATACTGGTTTCATCTGTTTTCTTTCACATCATGCATAATGGAAGTTTCTCTTTCCATTTGTTGGTTTTGAATTCATTATCAGGGGACTTGTTCATTGATGGCAAGGTCATCCATAGACCTCAATACTGGTATAATGAAAGGCAACAAACTAGGAACAGACCTCGGCCAAGATATGACAGGCGCCGGGAAGCAATGCAAGTGGAAAGGAGAGAATCAATGCAAAGGCAGAACTGGGGCCAAGGTCAAGCACATCATGTTCAGCAGCATCCGTCATCAATGAATGGCCAGAGTTCAACTCAGGGTGGAGGTGGAGACTTCTCTGTTAATCAAGGGCAGTTTAACCAGGGCAGTTCGTGAGATTTAAATATACCGGACAAACTCCGAAATAGATCGTAAGAGTTTCAGATTTTCGGAACTTTGAGTGTAAGTTGAATGGTTTTGGACTTTGTTCTTCGGTGCTCCAATTCGAGCATCTTTGGATACCGATGGAATTGAAGATGGGACTGAATTTGTTTTTACTCTTCTCTGCATTCTGGATCATCTTCATACTTGTTATGCCACGTATTTATCTTAATTTCACCGATAGTATCAATTGAAATGCATCATGACCTCCAATGCCAATGAAGTTGTGTGCAATATATACTCAGCTCCCACTGATACGGATACTCAGCTCCCAAGCCACCAATTTTTTGGGCTTTTCTGCTTCTTCTTCCCCGCTTCTAAGAAACACTTCTGTGGAAACATTTCTGTGCATGTTCCATTTCCACTGGCCATGGAGACCCAACCATTTTGTCTTACTTAAAAGGAAAACAAAAAGTTTAAAAAGTAAAAATAGAATATTAGCTAGAAATTGAGGGTTCCATTCCCACTGACTACGCCGACGATGGGTCTTGTGCAACTGTCTACAAACGAGTATGCAAGTGTTCTCTTTGATTTTGGAAATGGCAGAATCGAGTAGCTTGGCTCTGGTTCTAGCGTTTGTATAGCTTCCAACCTCGTAACGTAGGTACTGATCCAGTTCAGGAACTCCAATCGCTCGCCTGATTCCTCGTGAATAATCAGGGTCCAACATATTCTTCACCTCCTCCACCAAACCTTTGTCGATCATTCGATTCACTCGCTCCGACACAAAAGAGTGGAGTACGGGCAATGACACGTCCACCCAAAGAAAGCAACACTCGCACCTGAGTCGAAACTCACGATGATCGTCGTCGTTCACCAAATCTTCGATGTAAGAGTTTGACCCGCCGGCGATTATCGGCAGGCGATCACGTTTCGCTATTGACTTCACAACCATCGAGGCAAGGTGCTTGAAATCGTCGGAGGTGAATTCTGTGTTGGTTTGGTGTGCTACGCCGCGACACTCCTCAGGAGTGACCTTGTTGGTGACCACATCAAGTCCTTTACAAACTTGCATTTTGTCACAGTTAACGACTTCGGCAGCATAACGCGTGGCAAGCTCTATAGATAGTCTTGATTTCCAGGTGTCGGTGGGTCTAACGACGAAGACCACCTTATCTTTCCGGCGAAAAAGGGGTCCCTTACTTAACCCTCCCTGGAAGTTCAGGAGGGGCTGTACGTGCTTGAAAGCAGTAGACATTGAAACCCTCAGAGTCATGTGAGTTGCCTGTGAAAGAGTGTGTGTGTGTTGTGGATGATTGATAATGACAAGAGGAGCCAAGTGTCCTGCCTTCAATTTAGGAATTTAATGATAAACTCTAAAGGCCTCGCTTTGGTATTTATAGAAGTGTGTTGCCCCTCCTTAGCACATCTAGAACATATTCTCGCCAGGGTTAATATTGACTTGGTCCGTTTCGATTCAATTTGAAATTAATAAGATAAATTTTGAATCTTAATATATAAATTTTAAAAATAAAAAAGTCAAAACATTGTTGTTTTTGTATAATCAAGTGAAGTTGAGTCACATAAATTATATATATATCCAATAACGGAGTCAAGAATTTAAGATAAATGATTCAAAAATTTAATTTTTTTAAATCTCGGGGCTCAATTTATCACATAGCTTCAAATAATTCCATCATTATATATATATATATATTAAAAATAAAAATATTTAATATTTTTTAAAATTTTGAAAGGTTTAGTGCACCACTAAGCTTCGTATAACTCCGTCATTATATATATCAATTCAATCACCACATTCTAATGTAACGAAACTCAATCCAAAGCTCAAATTTTCTTTTCTTTCCTTATCCTTAATTGAGAAAAGATATTTATTTTCTAAAGTAATATTTTAATTTTAAATAGGAAACAATTTTTTAATACATAAGATTTCAAAGCTAAATCCAATTTTATTACAATAGGCATGATTTTATTAATGATTGATTACATGGTCATCATTTTAATAGCTTTCATGATTATCATAATTAATATTATATTCCACCTCTATACCAATAAATAATCTATAAATAAATTAAAATACTATATATCAATATAGTTAAGCATACACCAAAATAATTGACTTTTAAACTTTTTATTTCTCGATTAATGAGTTGCATTTATTGTTGATTTCATTATTTGCAAGAGACAATTTCGTGGTTATATTCTTTAAATAATTAACAAAAATTGTTTCAGGACCGCCTATGCATTAAGTTATATTCTTTTATATTTTAAAAAATTAATATTTTGTCAAAGAAAGAAAACAAGTCGTTTGTCAGGTTATAAAACATGCTGAAACAATTTTTTGTCCAGACTCAAGAGTTAATTTTGTACGTTGCTTATGATTATATAGTCAATTTAAAATAGGTAGATTAGATTTAATGGAACATCATAATTGGAACAGAAGATATGATCCCAAATTTATCGATATACCCCATAAAAGATTTGCAATTTTGAAATAATATTTATAATTTTGTAAGCTTAAGGAGGCATTTATTGGATTTAAAGTTGACAATTTAATAAGGATGGTTGAGTTAAATTTCTTTTAAAAGTTGAATTATTTTTATGTTTTCTAGTAATTTTCATTCTTAATAATTTTCTATTTATATTTTGAATATTTAAGCCATTGCATGTGAGGTTTTAATTTTCTATTGTCAAAATTTGGAATGCTAGAAATAACACTTTTTTAATCAATCTCCCATTTGTCAATATCACATGGTAATTAAATATAATAAATTGTTATATTAATTTATAAAATAATGTATTCTCTCTGTCATAAAATATAAAAGATTGAAAGAAAGAAGGTATTATTTAAATTATTAGATAAAGACAAAACCATTAAATAATTTTATGAAATTTTAATAGAGTTATTTGTCATTTAAAATAGTATTATTGAAAAATGACATTGTATTAGTAATTGTAATTTTCTCATATAATATCCAAATAAACCCTTAATAGCGTATTAATAAAATTTTATATTACCATCAAACTCTTTTGTACGATAGTTTAGGCAAAAAAAAACCATACTCAGTAAAATAATAATGTAAATACTTCATATCTTATTTGAATGAAAGGAAAAGTCTTTTCATTAGTTAGAGTTAAGGTTACATATGTACTGAACCTCTCTAGATTCTGCATATTAACAAAATTTTTACATGAACAATTGTTATTACTGTAACACCCCATACCCGATAATAAAATTGACATATCGAGTGTTACCATATTCCCGTATGATCTTTCATTTGACATGTACATAATCATAGATCTAAAACTGCCAAAATCGAGCTCTGATACCTTTAAATGTAATACTCTATACTTGATAATGGAATCGACATATCGAGTGTTACTATATTCTTACATACTCGACATTTCGAACTGCAACATTCTATATCTAACATCTTATTATTCTAGCAATTACTATTCACTTTATAAAAATTTTAACAAAATTTTCTCTGTATTTACTTGAAACATCATACAAGAAACTTCAATATACTTCTCATGTACGTTACTTAACTACCTATCTCCATATCAAGCTCCTTGACAAAATAATTTACTCATCTTCCAATACATTTCAACACATCTAAACCATATTTCATATATATATAAGTGAGATTTAAAAATATGAGACTAGATTCTCAGAACTATATAGTATTTTCTTGTTTCATTTACATATTGAGACTAGGCTCTCAGAGCCATGCAGTTTATAATCCCAATCAAATATCTTACACTAGAATCCAACTCTCGGAGCCCTACAGTCCGGTAACATATATCACGACGCAGTACTACTAACTCCCTAATTGGCATGCCAATCTTACCACATTCATCCAATTCCTATCTATTTTACTATTGACAAATTTAATTAAATTCCATTGAAATTTCATAATAAAAGCTCTTAATATCTAATTCAAGTTATTTTATATTCAGCCAAAGTAAATGTCATTCTTTAATGTCATTTTTTCCGTTATTGATTTTAATTTAATGCATACAACATTCAAGACATATTCATCTCACCAATTAGTAAAAAATAACATGTATATTCAGTTTCTCGATCCAAACATAATATATGTCAATTGAGGAAAATACAAATTATAAGTTCAAAAGCCTAATTAATCACATGCACGACTTCATTTAGCATACAATTAAATATTTTAACAACAATATCATAAATTCCTAATTTTATCTCAAGAATCCTAAATTACATAATACACAATTTATAGGAAAAATATAATTACATGAACACATACCAAATTAATGTTTAATTCTTCAAATTGAGCTTCCATCAACTTCAATTTCACCAATAATTCCTTATTCTTTCTCTTTCTCTCTCTCATTCAGTTCCTCTTCTTTATCTTTATAATATTGCATAAATATTTAATTTCATGCATTTGATTCATCAATGCATGTAACTACACCAAAATTATGTACTAAAAAATAATCAAATTTTGATTAACTTTTCTTATAAAATTTTGGATACTATTCATCAAGAACGTTATATACTTTTTCTTCTTTTTGTCAAACTTTTTGTTGATACGGTGAGGTTAGGGACTCTAAGTTGGTGATCTAATGTTTAATAGATGATTTGGGGGTTATTGGCTTGAAAATGAAAGTAAATGGGAGAAGAAACGGGAGACTTGTTCTCGCGATCTCGTCTTCAATAAAAAGAAGTTATTATGGCCCTTTGGAAGGATAGCTTGAGCTAATTCTTACTGCGGATTATGCAGCTTACATACAATGTACAGAGCTCTGAGTCTCTGTATGCATTATTGGGAGATGATGATTGGTAGGGCTATAAGCTCAGAGCGAAGCCCAAATCTGATTTATAGGTCTGAGTTTGGACTGAAGTTTGATGGAGTTTTGATAAAGTGAATCTGAGCCCAATCTAACTTGAATTGTGCCATAGCCTAATGATTTGTTGAAATGAATATTTAAAAATTATAAAATTTCTAAGTGTCTATTTAGATAGGCTTTTATTAGTAGAGCTTTTCTAAAAAAAGTTTTTTTTAAAAATTAGTTGACTGTTTAGTTGTCATTTAAAACAGAACTTTTTTGAAAGAGTTTGATACAATAGACTGTTTGACATCATAAAAATAAAAATATTTTTAATTTTAACTATATTTTATTTTATAATAAATATTATTTATGTATATAAATATTATTTAAAATATATTAAACAATATGCAAAACACAATATATTAATTATTATATAATTTTAAATCATATAGAATATAAATAAAATATATTTAACCAAATATTTTATATGAATTATAATTAAGTAAAATTAATATTAAAATAAATATTAAAACATAAATAAAAAGTCAAATAATATTATATAAATCTTAATGTTTGTGGATATTGTGGGAATTAATTGTAAAACATAAAGGTAAAAATGACTAAAAATAGGCTCATTAATTGATCTAAAAAATCTTTCTAAAACGGTACTTTTTTGAAAAGCTTCAAATTTGAGTTTTTCAAAAAGCTGTATTTTAGCTTCTGAAAAAGTTATTTCTATGAAAAAAGTATTTTTAGATTTTACAGCCAAACACTCAGTTTTCTTAAAAACAGCTTTTGCGGTGGAAAAAAAATAATGATTCATTATCCAAAAACTAAATCAAATAGGCACTAAAAAAGTGACAAAGGGAATGACTAAGCCAATGGTTTTTCTGGTAAGGAGATCTTATAAGCTCAAGATTGATCTTGGATTTGTGTTTAAAAAACTAAACTCGTTTGGGAAGTTCAATCTTTCAAAATTTTGAGCTAATTTATTTTTTAATTCAGTTTTTAATTTTCGTTAGTTCTTATTATTAAAATTGATCGGTTTATTAACTAATCAGTTAAATTGTATAAATTACAATAAATAAATAAAATTTTAATTATATTTTAATTTAAATATTAAATTTTATTTCGTATTCTTCAATTTTATTTAATATTTAACCGATTTTAAACTTTAAATTTCTTGTCTTGTCAGTTTTACTTCTTGTCCGATTTTCAATACATTTTGTTAGACCTTCTACCATAAATTTAGTTCAATAGAAGACTTAGATTAATTAAATTTATTGGGACATTGTTTTAATCCAAATAGTGAATTTTATTACTTAAAATTTAAAATTTATGTTGTAACCCTAATACCTTTTACATAAATACTTAACATCTCAAATTTTCTTTTTAGTTTGCCCTAATGGGATGATTAAGTCAGGCGTGACACTTTTGATTAGTCTAATTCAGTTCAAATCAACTAAAAAATGATATTATTATTTTTAAATTTAAGAAAATGATATTTAATTGTTAATTTAAAAATTAATTAATTAAAGTAAAGTAACTAAATTAAAGTTCTAATTTGGTTACTTTTTATTTTTCTTTATTTGGTCAAATCACATCCAAGTATAGCCTCTCCAACACAAACCACGCTGTTATAAAAAAGCCACCGTTCTGAATCTCCGGCCATCTCCCCTTTATCTTCCTTTTTCTTGATCAGGGTCATGCTGTTTGTTCTCCATCTACTCTGGGATTGAACTCGTATCAAAGATCATCAGGTACGTTGCCGATTTCACACAGATCATTGTTGTTGTTCTTCTTGTTGGGATTTAGATATAAAGACAAAAAATGAACTCGAATCACGGAAAAGGCTCATCTGGGTCCTTAAATAACTTCAATTTCGATTTGGGGGTCGGCACAGACAGAACCAAGTCGCTTAATGACCAAAAGAACAAAACTTTCTCTGCTTATTCATCGTCGACGCAACCGAAGCCCTCGTGGCAACACAACAAGCCATCGTGGTCTCACCAACCATCTACCACTGGTTTGAATGGACCTACTTCAATGGTGGGTGATATTTTTGGGAAGAGTTGGAGCTCGGCTGGTACTGGTTCTGGTTCTGGGGTAAGGATTGCGGAGAAAAATCCGCAATTGTTTGGAGATCTGCTTAGTTCCGCTTTGGGGCAGGAAAATAAAGGTAATAGTAATGTCCCGTTGAAAAATGTCACGCCTGCACGGAATCAAGGTGCATATTCGATGGGTAATTTGGCTGATTCGTTGCCGAAAACGAATAGTTCAGCCAAAACCGGCGGAAGTTGGGGATCTAGTAATGCTTCTGGTGCTTATTCTGGTGGATATAACAAAAGTGGTAGCAACGTTAATGCAAATGTCAATAGTAAGGGTCCTAATTTGGGAGGTCCTCCAATGAAAGTTATGAATGTAAGTGGAACTGTGGGTTCCATGAGTGGAAATAAAGACCCTTTTGGTTCATTGCTTGATTTTGGATTGAAACAGCAATCGGGTAGTCTGAACTCAGCGAGTAAAGATCAGAAATCTAATGCTGGTGATGATGGATTTGGATCATTTCAGAATGCTTCCAAATCGAGCACACCTACATTTCCATCAGGTGGTTTTGGTGGAAATACGAGCGGTTCCAGTGGGTCAAATATAGGATCTAATTCCAGTTTGGATGATTTTGTCAAGGTCTTTCCTTCTCAAAAACAGCCTCCTATTCAAAATTCAAGTGATGATCCACTTGACATGTTCTCTACTTTTACCTCGGGAGCTACTGCAACACCATCTGGTGGAACTGGTGGGCAGCAGTTCTCTCAAGTTGATGATTGGGGATTGGATTCAGAATTTGGAGGAGCTGGGAATGATGAGGGTGGGACCACTGTTGAGCTCGAAGGGCTTCCGCCTCCACCTGCCGGGGTTACAGCTTCTTCGGCAAAGAACAAGGGTATGGATCATCAAAAACAGGGACAGTATGCAGATGCCATCAAGTGGTTGTCTTGGGCTATTCTACTTCTTGAGAAAACAGGTAATATTGCCTCTAGCTTGGAGGTTTTGTCATGCAGAGCTTCTTGTTATAAAGAAGTTGGAGAGTATAAGAAGGCTGTGGCTGACTGTTCCAAGGTAAAAAGGAGTTTCTTCTTTTGCTTCATTGTATATGTTGTTGTTTTAAATGTTCTCTAAGGTAACCTTCAACTTTGTAACATAGGTAAGTGAAATGAGGTAGGACTTTTCATCATTCTTGCCTTGTTCCTTGACATGCAAGTGTTGATATGGCCTATCAGAAGTATTGATTACTTCGTTATCAACAAGCTTATCTAAGAATAGATGTTCCTGGTAGAATAAGTAATTAATCACTTTCCATTCAAAAGTAAATAATTTGACCAATCGTCCGTTAAATTCTCTGTTGTGATTCCTTTACTTTGAAAATACTGGATAGTGCTTTCCTGTTGATCATATTATAGTTGTGCTTGTTCTGCTATAATGGTGTTGGGATATATATTGTTTTTGTTGATCTACAGGTGCTTGAACATGACGATGCAAATGTATCGGTCCTTGTGCAGCGAGCACTTCTGTATGAAAGTATGGAGAAATACAAACTTGGGGCAGAAGACTTGAGGGCTGTCCTTAAGATTGATCCTGTTAATAGGATTGCTAGGAGTACTGTTCACCGATTGACTCAAATGGTGGGTTAGAGAGGTTTCGAAATCCATATTTGTACTTTAGGTTCCTCTGTTAGTTTAATACCTTCCCCTATTACTAATCTGCCCAGGAACAAAACATTTGCTCAATACTTGTATCGCAATTGATAATGTGGGGTTTTACGTGTTCCGATTGTTTGGATTTTCATTTTGTTTGTTGTCATTCATGGTTTTTCTGATATCAATACCATCCTTATTTGAATCTCACATACCAAATAATTTGTCATCTGTTTGCCTTCACCTGGTTTTCAAGCCACAACCTGCTTACTACATCAGCTAATGATATTAGTTCGACACTTGGTTTCTCCATAGAATGAACAGAAGATTAGAGGCTGAGAAGGTCTGAAAAGTTGGGGAATATCTTGAACCTGCTATAGAATCTATGGATACTCTCAAGAGATCTATAAGTAACTTGATGAGCAGTAGCTGCTTCAAGATTGGAGGATAGGCACTTGCACTCCCTTCAGGTTTCAGAGTTTGCAACGTACCTCCATTACTCTCATGTCTTGGTAGCTGTCAAGACTTCCCATTTCAGAAGCTGCAGGAATCATAAGAAACGTGGCATTGGGCTCAAATTCCTGCTGGTAACTGGTCTTCTGCTAAAACTTAGAATCTGCCACTAAATCAGTCGTCAGATTCTGAAATTTTCTCTCTTTAACCTGAATGTTGAATCTGAAAGCATCAAATATAGAAACTAGAAAGACTGAGTTAGCAGAAAAGAAATATTATTGTCAGTTAATTAAAATATAAGGAGATTGATAGATTTCATACACTTTTCCGGTTCCGTTAAAAGGGTACACTCAGTCTTGATGAAACTATCGGATATATGTCCAGTTGGTGTCAAATTTAGTCATAAAGCATCAAACTTTCATACAAGGTAACATAATAGTTTATAAATTATGTGTTTTAACTAAGTTATTTGACGAGTTAATAACTCAAATTAACCGATAAACTCAATCTAAATAATCCTTTTAAATCTTTATTATACACTCGAATCTCGAGGCAAAGCTGCTAAGATCTGGCAACTCCACCAACTTGATCTGCCCTTAGGAAAAGTCCATGATGAGCACAGCATGGGACTGGAAAGAAGATGAAGAAAGCTGAGATACAGGAACTTGGAATGAGAATGGCAATGATCATGAAAAGAATTAAAAAAAAAGACCAAAAAAAGCCATGAATGAGGTAAAGGAACTGATATTGTTATTTAGGTTTTGTCTCTTAGAAAGAGGGCAGTCCACTTGAGAGAAACACAACAGAAGTTTTCTGTTTCTTCTTCAACTTCTTCCTTAGCTGTTCCCTGAAACCCTGCAACAAGTTGGTCCTGCTAGCTAGGTAAGTTGTACAATCAATGCAACTTTATATTAATATTATCCCCATAAAAGAGAAATACTCATCAATCATTTATAACCTTCAAAAAAAGTAGTGTCTTTTTGTGGTCCTTGTTTTATGCTTTTGAGAGAGGAAAAAAAAAGGTAATAAATACCCATTTTATTTATAATTAAACTATTATTTAACAAAGTAACAATTTAAAACAAAAAATGATATCAATACAATAATTTTATTTATTTTCTAACCGACAACATTTTGAAGATGTTTTTTCTGTTTCAATTTCAAAATTTTACCCTTCTAACACATTTTCAATAATAAAATAATTCATTATTATACAATGTAAAATTTTAAAATATAAAACAATAAATTAGTTTGATAATCTAAAAGATAAGCTGATCAATCATAATTTTTTAATAAATTTACACTTTATATTCTCAAAACTTTTAAAGTTACTTACAAATTTTTAAAATTAAAAATTATTAAAAAGATTGTCTTCATTTATAAAATTAAAATTTTTAATTAAAATTAATTGATTTATTTTAGCTTATAGGAAATTTCTAATTTTGAAATTAACCAATTAATTAATAGATTGATCGATTTTAATAACAAAATTATTAAAATAAATTAAATAAAAATCAAAATCAAAATATAAAACTGAACAATTTAAAATTTTATAGTTAAATTTAAAACCGATTTTTAATAATTACAAATTGATTTGAACCAAATAATTATTTTTTAAATACAATAATTTGAGAGTTAATTACTAGTTACGAAGTTATAAAGATTATTAAAATTTTTACCATAGGTATAATAAAAAGGCAAATCATGGACTGCTTTGCTTCAACCTGATTCACTCTCCACCGTCTGATCCTCTGTCATACGAGACAGACAGCAAACGTAAGTCCCGTAAAAAGCCTTATAAGCTTTGTCTGTTTGCGATCAGTTTGGCTGTAACCGTCACCCTATAAAACTCAAACCTATTAACCAAGTCTACAAAACGCAACAAATTGACTCTCTCTCTCCCTGTGAAAATGTGTGGAGGTGCGTTAATCTCTGGAGGCGAGCCGGTTGTTCGAGGCCGAAAAATGACGCCGGAAGTTCTATGTAATGAGCTTGACACCTTCTACGACCTCCTTGGCATAGGCTACACTAACAACAAACTGCCTCGTGATCACATCGAAGTCCCAACGCAACCCACCAACCAAGGTAGGTAGCATTTTTTTCCTCAGAAAGCTCTGATGTGGGTCTTGTTTTTTATCGAATGGAACCAACTGGGCACTTGGAGATGGAAGTTTGAGCACCTGGGTCTTGATTTGTGGGTTGGAATAACGATAAAGTATGTATCTTTTAGCTAGTTCGTTTATTTTTTTTGGCTGATTGTTGTTGAGTTCTGTTCATGGAGTAGTTGGTGATGAGGAAGTGAACAAGAAGAGCAGTACTCGACGAACCAGAAAGAACGTGTACAGAGGAATAAGGCAAAGACCGTGGGGCAAATGGGCGGCGGAGATAAGAGACCCTTTCAAAGGCGTTAGAGTCTGGCTCGGAACTTACAACACCGCCGAGGAAGCTGCACGCGCCTACGACGAAGCCGCCAAGCGCATCCGAGGCGAGAAGGCCAAGCTCAACTTTCCCCCACCGCCGGCAACCCCACCTCCGGCTAAGAGACGTTGCTATGAGCCCATGTTTGCTCCTCCAACTCCAACTCCAAGCTACCATCCTCGCGCCACCACCTTCTCGCAACAAGTACCGTACACGGGCTATGGTACGGACGTGTACAACGTTCCCTTCGAGAAGAATGAGGTGGCGGGCGTGAACGTGAAGGAGCAAGGCTCGAGCTTTGATGTTGACTCGTTCTGGGGTCTGGAGCCGGAGCAAATGGCGGCGCAACTGAGGGAGTCGGTGGTGGAGGACGGTCTCTGGATATTCGATGATGACATTCCGAGCCACCATCAACAACAGGGTCGGTGTTCATTTTAAGCTAAAAATATTTTGTATAAATAAATAAAAAAAGGAATAATAATATTATGTAGAGAACTCTCTAGATCTGTTTCGTTAAATGCTCATTTAGGGTTTTGCATGTGCTTTGGACCTTGAACTTCTGATGCTTAATGCTAATTAATGTTGGTTTTCCTACATAAATCTAAATTTAACTCTTAATAATTCATAATTATTAAATTAATTACTATGTAATTAACAAGCATGTGCTACCTCTTCTTTTAGGTCCTTTTTTGTTTATTTTCATAATTATTTTGGTATTATCCCTTCTTCTTCTTATCTCTTCTTGTTTTATGTGCTTGATTTCATAAAACAAAACACGATGTTACTTTATTATTTATGTCGTTGGATATATGTAATTTGCTATGAACAAGTTGTTAAAATAATTTGTTATGCCTTTTATATTTTGGAATTCTGGATTTTGGGTCTAAGGATGATCAATGTTTTTAAAATATTTTTAAATTGAGAATTTAAAATAAATTTTTTAATTAAGTCCAAATTTGATTTCGAGTTTAACTCTTTTAAATAAAATAATTTTAGAAAAATTGAATAAGTCCGATCCTAGATAGCTTATGATTAGTTTAATTAAAAACACCTGAATTTGAGTTCATACGTAGATTTATTATCATCCCAAATTTAAATTTAGGAAATTTAATTCAATTAGATTCAAATCATTAAATTTAAAATCTAAAAACTCATTATCACTCTCTATTTTAGCATTATCAAGTCAACTATCCTTGGTATAAAAGAGTTTGATCTTAAAAATTATTTACAAGTATAATAGTTTTGCCATTTCTAAGGATTTATACCTATTTAAATCTAAACAATAAACTAATCAAAATCTATTCATAAATATTTGATTCGGTGAAAGTTGACGAAGAACAAAAACTATTATTAATTTTTAGTAGGATTGAATAAAAAGATAAATAAGGTGTGACCAAGCAACAAGGCAACAGATTTCGAGCCCGATATTGAAAAGTTTAAATCCTTGATCCTGGTATTCGAGGTTTAAATCCTTCCATCCCATCGTATAACTTTTTTATTCTTGTTATCCTATTAAAATCATCTTTGAAAAAAAATACAAAATGTGTATATTTATGACTCTCCTCAAATTTCGCAATGTGTATGTTTACGACTTTCCTCTAATTTTGCAAAACGAATAGCTTTGTACATTGATAAGTTGAATTTTAGTTATATATAATTTGTATAAAATATTTAATAAATTAATAATTACTTTCTTAATCAACCATTCTTTTAAAGTCTTCAAAGTGAATTACAATTCTCCAAAGTGACCTCCACTTATTCTTGGGATTTGAACTATTAACTTTACTGAAATCAACAAGCCACTCATGCAAGGAATTTGAACCCAAAAGAACAATTTGGTCAAAGATTATTATTTATAAATTAATGTGGTTAGAATAAGTCTAAGGTTGAAAAATACCTACCACTAATTTTTGTCTAGAAAACAAAAACAAAATACATATAAACAGCTCTTAGCTACAAAACTTTCTGAATTTGTAACCTTATGGATCTTTAGAGGTATATTAAATTTCTAAGAAATCATTGAATTGTATTAAAAGAAATTACAACTCATTTAAAGTTTTAATAAAGATGAGTAAATAAGAAATTAAGATCAAACTTAACATCATCCTCCAAAAGAACAAAAGAGAAAAAAAACAAGATGGCTCGTGCACCACACAGGCCAAAGATGATGATAATGATAAAACTTGAGAATTGACGTAAAGTTTACCCTACTAAAGACAAGACGATTGATAATTTACGAATGCACACACAAAAAATAATAGTTTGCATCATTGTCCAAAAAATAAGAAAAATACAAGATGACTGGTGTGCCCCACAGGCCAAAGATAAAGAGTCATGACAAAACGTAAGAATTGACCTAAAGTTTACCATAATAAAAAACAGTTAGATGAATCATCAATGCCAGGACATATAAAAATATCTAGATAAATGCAACTTGCACACGCCCTAACAGATATAGAGGATAACAGGGTCAATTGGAACAAAATTCTAGATTCGACTCTTAATAATAGGAGGCAATGGATCGCTCTATTAAGAGACTGACCAAGATTAGACCGTGATTCATTCCTCCAACGATGGTCAGGCCTGCGACTGGGAGCCCTTAAGATTGAAGATTCAACTTTTGGAACAGGATAAAAGTAATGATTCTAAAGTCAAAAACAGAATTTAGCAATTTTCTATTTGGAGGAGAGGATGCATGAACCCAATCTGTAGTGGGACCTAAGAATTATTTATATGTTATGTTATGGAATGATCAGTTTCAACCTTCCATGTTCTCGCGTCACTTTTCTTAAGATAAGAAAATGACGTATCTAAAACACATACTTTATAAAATATTACCTGCCTTTCCCATGATCATAATCTTCAAAGTCTTGAAACAATCAAGGTAACTTTGATACTCTTCTTCAAAGTTAAAAACTTTGGAGATGACAACTTGGAAACGTCTAGTGAGGAGAACAATCTTGTCATGATTACATCAACCTATTAATGGTTACATCACAACCTCAGTAATTAAAATTACCAACCTAGAAACGCCTAGTGCTATGATTATATCTACCACCTATTAATGGATCATATACAACTTCAGTAATTAAAATTATGTATCGACTATTTAGGAAAACTAATAAAAATCCTACACTAATTTGTATTTTCTAGATTTCAGGTAACAATGACTATGTATTTGAAACAGTCTGCACTTGATGCAATTAATATTACCATTTTAATTCTGGGACATAAAGTATCTGCAAGTCTAAAAACTTATCTCATCTAAATCCTAGTTAAATCAAGTCTGACGAACCGCCTCTAGTTCAGGATAGTATTCATGTCACACTCGACACTTGTGTACTTACCTCCCAGAACTACGTCTTTTTGGGAAGAATCCATATCTGAAGACACAACCACCTTCAATATCAATGATACAAGTAAATGAAGTTGAGTCGAGAAAAATCAAAATGGTAAGAAGCCAATGAAGTATTAACCTCAGTTGAGCAACTTATACTAGATTGAGCACATCAAATAAAAGTTCAGTAATATACAATTTCTGATATATAAACATGGCCAAATCAAAGAGTCCAGACTGTTGTTTAAGAAACCGATCTGGGTAACCGGCTTCCTCGGCTGTGAAGGGAGCAAGTGACAGTAGGAATGAGGAATATGATCAGCTCTTAAAGAGAGAAAAACATATCCTGGATAGGCCTTACCACCGGTTTGAGACCATATAAAGGCTTTTTTCATGCGCAAATAGGAGATATACGGGTCTGAGATTCGTAAGACAACCCGAGGATGAGGGGAAAATAGTATTTCGAACCAGATATGAAAGTCTTCACCAGTTTCAACACTGATATTTTAGCAACTAATCAAATAAATCTAAGCAGAAAAAGGAACAAGGTGCGTAGCTAATTCCTCGCCAAACAGATCAACGACTCCAGCTCCAAGCCAGATAACAGTAAGGAAACAGTTTGTGTTACTATAGGAAACTTTCCCTTCAATGGTGGTAGTACACTCCACACAAACACATACCAAACTCAAAAGCTTAGAAAACCTGCAAGTGATAGATAAAAAAGCATATCAACCATTCTCCTATACGGCTTGTTAGTATCAAAGTATTTCACCTAAAAGCAATTGATCTATAACTCGATCCCCATTGGCCACTTCCTCGATATACAAACTCGAGCTCCGATAGTCCCCTTTCAAGCATTTCACCAAAAATTTACGAACACCAGTCACCAAAACCTCATACTAAATACTTAAAAGCATCCCTCGCACAAAGAACAAAATCATATCTATAAAACATCATATACAATAAAAGTAAGGACACAAACAAGATCATCCGGTAGCCCCTCCAAACTAAATTTCAAATCATCACTATGACTTGCAGGTTTGAATCGGTATGGCTTGTGATTTTCAATGAATTTCACCCAAAAGCCAATGATCTCTAACTCGATTCGTGTTTGCCCCTTCCCCTACATACAAAATCGAGCTCTGGTAATCCCCTTTCAAGCATTCACCAAAAAACTTACCAACAGTAGTCACCAACACCTCATACTAAAACCTTAAAAGCATCCATCTGCCCCCACAAAGAACCAAATAACATCTATAAAACATCATCTATAATGACAATCAGGAAATAAAAAAACAAGATCATGAAGTGTCTCATTTGTATATGGGTCTATCGGAAACAGCCTCTCTACTATGTAGAGGTAAGGCTATGTACTATCAGACCTTCCCAGACTTTACTTCATTGCGGGACTTCGGATTGGGTGTGATGATGATGATGATGATGAGAAGCAAATCGTCCATATTTACATTTCACATCATCCCAATCCCATAAACGAACAAGTCATATCTGTAGCAATCCTATACACGTAACTCAATGATGAATATCCTTACATTTGATATCGGTTCCTCTGACTGTAGAACCTCAATGTATAATTCACATTCATTCTTAGACCCTAAATTAGTCCCTAAATTGATGATATATATTAACAGCATGAATTGTTATTGTTCTATACAATTATGTGCACCTAACTGTGAACAAAAGCCAAAAGAAATTAATTCGCAGATTAATATATACCAAATTAGGCAATCTTCTTCCTAGCAACTGCATCCTCAACAATCCTCAATACCTTCTTGAACGAGAAATGCAAACAATTAGATAAAGCAATCCAGCAGATAACCTCATAAACGAAACCATACGCAAAATTCAATGACGGCGACCACGACGGCTCGTCCCAGCTATGGCCGTCAAAGCTCCATCCGCCGCCGCCGCCTCCGCCGCCGCTTCCCCAACTCCCAAATCCGCCACCGAACGTCCCGTCACCATCACCGTCACCCCCAAAGAACCAAAACTCCTCGTTGTCGCCGTCCTCGGAGTCTCCGCCTTGGTGTGTCCGCCGCGTGCGGCGCTTCTTGCGGAGAAGCGTCCGGCGACCGACTGCGAAGGATGTCGACTTAAGCGGCGGCGGGGCGATGGCATCTAGTATGGCCGCTGAGATCTGAACGGCAACGCTGGGGGAAGAATCGGCGACGGTGATGAGATTTTGGTGTCGGAGGAGGATCGACGCATATCCTAGGCCTTGTTGCGTTGCCATAGTCACAGTGTCGGCGATCAGAGAGATGTCCATCACCATCGTACACGACGATCGTCAATCGACAATACGAATTCGATGAAATCAAAACCGAGTTCGATGAATTTTCGAAAACTTTGGGGAAAGACTGTTCATTAGAAAATGTGGAAAAAAAACAAAATCCATTTTGGAATTATTCTTCGATTCGAAGAATGTGGACACGTCGAAGCAACGTGTCGCTTGATGCTGTTTGTATAAAACGTCGTCGTTTCAAAGTTCACTCTCAAACACAATGACCCTTAAAAATGCCATAATATCGGTTCTACCACTCTCATCGTCGCTATGTTCCGTCGTCCCTCAGCTCACTCCCTCTCACCGTCCACCATATGACCATTTCACTTCCTCTTCCTCTCCCGAGACTCTACCACTCTTCTTCACGCGTCATTCGCGCGTGTCCAACATTCTCCCTCTCTCCCCCTCGACGACGACCTTCCCTCGTCATGTCCTCATTGGTCGAGCTCCGCGACGCGGCTGATTTCCGTAAGCTTGTCTCGCCTTCCGGCCTCATCTCCATCGCTGGCTTCGGTTCTCTTCTCTCCGGTACGTACTCCGATCATCTACAGATACTGTATATCTGTTTTTGTACGTTCGAATTTGTGATTCTAATCTGACGGGGGATTGCAGAGAGAAGCGCGCGAAGCACATTCCCGGAGTTGGTGAATTTCAGAGTCGCGCGATTGAACGAATTCCGTCGCGTGTTGGCACACGTGGCCCCGATCTTCTTCGAACGAGGGATCGCCAAGCCTGAAACTAAGGTCAAATGAAGAATACAATTTGTTTGTAACTGTTATTGGATACGAATTGTTTTCGGGGGGGTTTTGCAGGAGATTTCGAGCTTGAGTGTGGAGCCCTGTGAAGGTGAAACTCTTATAGTTACTGTGTTTGAGATCAAAGAATCAGAGGTACATAGGGTCATTCAGTCTTTCGAGTTCATGTTAGAAATTGAAATATAGACTCTATCTGATCGGAATTTTTTGGTGTTTGTGAAGTTAGATTCCTGCTTTCATGGAGAGAGAACTTGAATTCCGGTTTCTAGCCGTAAGTTGTTGGATTATGACTGTTTATTATAATGCTTAATTATACCTGATTGGTACTTATTACTTGGTGTAAAGCAGCTTTCTTTTGTTTCTTATGATTCGTTGTTCCTTCTCTTCTTTTCTTTTACAGGTTGTTCCTGAAACATTGGAAGGGAAGCCCTTTCATAATCCAGCAGTATGTTTGTCTTTTGAAGTTGCTTAATTATGTTTTGCTTCTTTTGCGTGATTAGTTGTAGAATATCTTGTTAACAATGATTAATGGATGTGGCGCTTTTGGTAACAGGTGCTCTGTGCTCGTTACAGCGACGAGGAGTTTTTTCGAATTAGATGCAAAGGTAATCTTCTTGATGCATATAGGGAAGGAAAGTGATACCCAACTTTGTAGATTTTGTGACGAAAAAATGTTAGGTGATTTCTTATCATTCTGGAGCTATATGATGTATTAAGGAGGTTTAAATTGAATTCAAGAACAGATGGTCCTGTGTTTCTTTATGTGCATGAATGATGCATAACATGAGATTTTAGGTTTTGAAATATCCTCTTTTACATGTTCCTTAGCTTAGCCGCACTTCATATGCTGCATTTTACATCTTTTTGTGTCATTTGCTGTAAGACCAGGGAATAAAAGTTAGTTGATTTTCTTGCAGGAAGCCCCGAGATTTTCTTCCAGCATTATGGAAGGTATAATATCAATAAGATCTGGAGAGACGACATCTTACCTTGTCGTGCTTATCTTCGACACTGGTAAGTACTGTTCTCATGAATGCGGTAGAAAAACTCACTGGATTATCTTCTCAAACTCTTCTAAGACGATGATATTGCTTGGCTGATTTTGCCTTGTACATTTATAAGATGAAAATGTTTAAGCTGTCAGGGATGATTGTATTACTCTCTGGAAACAAGTTTTTGGTATGTACAAGCTTTTTATTTTGAGCATATGAAATAATAAGTGATAAATCTTATTCAGTGATTAAATGGCGAATCATGTGCAAAGTTTTTATACAAATGTTTGAGCCAAAGAGAAGAAAAAAAGGTTGTGAATTTGCATATTTGAAGAGATCTGAAGTCAAGGGGGAAAAGGTTCCACAGCCTGAACCTCCTCCCCAAGACAACGTCATTTGGTTTAACAGCTCAATACGATATCATTTTGTTTTGAATGTTTAAGAAACTCAAGATCAAAATTGTTTTGAGGTGGCCTGGTTTGGACCATTCCCATTCTGATCATCAGAATGTCTCCTCGATATTAATAGGACTTCAATGAAATGTCTCTAAATGCCTTTGCTTTCTATAAAACCCTTTTTGTTCTCAGCTTACTTGTACAGAAAAGCTCTAAGCTCTAAGCTGATAAGGTATAATTCCAGTGTTTTGGCGGCAAGGAATCTAGGTGATGAAGCATACAACAACTTTTTGGATCACACATTTCTCGGAGACCGTAAAACGACCATCCGCAAGTATCTTGCAACAACAGGTGCAGGCATAATGGAGGAAGAGCCCCCGGAGTCTCTAAGGAGCCGATACGGTGGCTGATAAGGTAATGACACTGTCTATCCATGGGCATAGCAAAAATAAGACGAGGAGTAACTTTTATACTTATGTTCATTCCTGGAGTTGGTTTATGTTGATTTTACCATTGGAACCTGTATCTGTAGAGACATTATGACATTTAAGCCAGTTGCTAGCAAATGATTGCTTAACAATGCACAGGCAACCAAATTCAGAACATTCTTGTATTGAGTAATCCAAGCTTCAGCTCAGGAATGATTGCCCGCATGGATAGTCCGGTTGGTCATTGAGAAGGAAAGTGAGTCCAAGGTCTCGTGTTCGAGTCTCGGCAGCGGTAGTGTGGGAGCTCATCTAATGTGGTGATTCCTTGTGCGCACCGAACACTGGGCCGTCTTTTTGAAAAGTTAACTGGGATCAAACCGTGATTTACTTCCCTCACATAATATCGGGTCAAATTATGGGGACGTTAAGGTAGGCGATTCACCTTTTGAGTCCAAGGAATGCCCAAAAAACTAAACTTTTCATGGTGGCGTGTGCTCCAATCACGATCTCAATAACTTGCACTTGGACATAATTTGATATGATTTGATTTGAAATTTGATCGTACTTAAAGCTAAAGTACGATCAACTAAATAATTGGACTCGAATTACAAAAAAAATAGACTAAAATTTAATAAAAAAGTTATGTCGGCTTGAGTGGATTCAGGTTGAATTTAAGCCACAGGTAAGAAGATGAAGTTGAGTTAGGTCAGAAGTGTTCTGGGCCAAACTTGACCCATTACCAACCCGACATGGAATCTGGCCTTTGTGAATGAGTCCAAAGTAGACTAGTCCCCTGCAGCCTGAAATTTCACAGAAACAAACATTTTTAGCATACCTAGGAAGAGCAAGCTATGCATCGGCCAAATCGACTCATGTGGTCTTTGGTATTACAAACCCTAATCTTGGAAATTGGCATCTAATTTTATATATATTAAAGTTTCATAGGCTATGCTAAACTATATATATATATAAAGGAATCTCCATAAACATTTTGTCTATTATATGCAAAAGTCCATGTATTTAGGAGCTCAATGAGCTATACCTATGCAACTGTTCCCAATATAAATGTGATCAAACTTTTCATTATAAAGATTTCAAATTGTTAAATTAAATTTAAAAAGGGTTAATTTCAATAAATTAAAAAGGTGTTGAGTTGGGTTAGAATTAAAAAAATATAATTTAACCCGATATTGAAATCAAAACTTTTCGAGCTCTAATTTTAAGATTTCAAAACAATTATTATTCTTAATTTAGTTTCGAGATAGAATAATTTAATCCTCCTATTTAAACGACGCGATTAAAGTATTAAATTAAAGCTTTTAATATGAATTTAAAAAATGTGAAAATCAGAATCAAATTTAGTAGTAGGTCAACTCTACTAATGAAATTTGAAGTCCTCCCCCAACCTTTGTGCACTCTTGTTGGGGAAATTAAGAAATAAGGCTCTCTTTTAACACAAAGGACACATTGTAGGGACATCCTAAGGTTATTTTTGACCTACCCCGTTTATCACTTTTGTGTACACTTTTCACGAGTAGCTCCTGATGTGATTCAATCTCATTTACTCCATATAGGTTTTCCTTAACTAATTACAATCTTGTGTCAAAGTCTTTTAGTTTTGAATCGTTGATTTGTTAAGTGATTTGTAATTGATTAGGGTGGTAACGGGTTGGAATAAGCTCACACAAGACCTAAGTTCGAGTTTGGAAAAGATTTAATATACAATTTTTAGATGAACTCGAGTCGAGTATGATTAAATAAAATTTGATTTATCAATTTTTATGTGATTTGATTAAAATTTTAAAAATTAGTTAATTTTAAAATTTTTGTTAAGTTTCAATTTAGCCATTTAAAATTTGTTAAGCTCGCACTTGAATTCAACGAGATTGAAATACTTTAATCGAAGCTCCGATTCACTTTATTTAAATTGTCAAGTTGCTATTTAATTTAATTAAAGCTTATAATAAATTAAGGTGGCAACTAATTATACAAATTCATGTAATTTAAAGTCTAAGTTGAAATTTCAAAATTTTAGAATATAATTCTAAATCTAGACTCAAACTCAATTAAATATATTTTGATTTATTTACTTTCGAGTAGTTCAACCAAAATTTATATAATTATTCGATTTTGAAAAAATTTGTTAAAATCGAGCATAAATCCATCTAAAATTAAACACTCAAGTTCACTCTAAACCTTACTTAAACTGAGTTTTACCCGTTAATTTCATACTTATTTATATTCAAGAAAAAAGTAAAGATTGCAATTCTTTGATTAAAAAAGAATTATACAACTTTCGGTGGGGTTTAAATAGGGTTTAAGGTTATGAAGTTATGAGATTCAAGACTTGAAATTTGGTTTTTTGAATTTGATGGTCTTTGAGCCATTACTATTTACTAATTAGAAACTAAGAGCTTAAGATAAAAGAGTGATTAAGAGCCTCCACTTGGCATAATTAACGTTAATCTCTCACCCTCCTCTATTCCCTCTTACTCTTCCCTTCCCACCAACTGATCCACTTTCAAAATTCTGTCCCGCAAACTTGGCTCTTTTATCTTAACCGCTCCACCTATGGATCACTAATCACTCTCTCTTCTTTAAAACGAAAACCAAAAATAACGCACCACCCCTCCACCATTAAAATCTCTCCACCAGCTTTTACTGTTCGCCGTTGTGAATTCTCTCATTGTTTTTTTATACCCTTTTGGCTAAAGTTTTGATCTTTGTTTCTCCCCTGAAAAATGGGACCTGAATCAGATTCCAAATCCAAGTTGGTGGTTCAGATTTGCTCCTTTTCGACCAGCTTAATCGCCTGTAAGCACAGGCAGATTTACGGCTCTGTTTCTTCGCGTTTTATTGATTGGTATCGCCTTCTTGGAGTACGAACATCGACCTTTTTCTTGGTCTTTTGGTTTGATTGATGAAAGCTTGTGTCTTTGTATCTAATTCGGGTTCTTTGATTGTCTGTTTTCTTAATGCAGGTTGATGAGGATTCGGATATGGAAGTTATCAGAAAGCAATATCGAAAACTGGGTACGGTTCAATCGGTGGAGTTGGTGTTGTTTTGTTTTTGTTTATGATTTGCTTGAAGGTGTTGGTTTAGGTACTGTTTTCTTTGCAGCTTTGCAGCTTCATCCTGACAAGAACAAGCACCCCAAAGCTGAAATTGCATTCAAGCTAGTTTTGGAGGTCAGTTCGTGTGTTTCTGCATAAAATTTGTCTGTCTGATGAGTATTGAAAAGTTCATTTCTTTGTGGGTATGTAAAACCAAAATCTTGTCTGATCTGATGTAACTATCAGGAAATTTTTAAAAATGTTCTCAGTTCCACAGGTTCTGGGAATGATTAATGTCCCCACATCCGTTAAAAGGGTAGATGAAACATTGAGCAGAAAACAAAAGAAACCATCTTTTAGAACTAACCAAAATCCAGAATTTCTCAGATTGTGTTAAAAAAGAAAACAAACTCTTTTTCAGGCTTATTCATGTCTATCCAACGATTCGAAGAGAAGAGATTTCAACCTGGTGAGGCGTAAACACTTCTGTATCGACTGCAACGGAATCCCTTACGTTCCAGAGGCTAAACAACTGAGGAATGCTTCGAGATCATCCTGTATTAGACAGGAGGAGCTGAGAAACATCAAAGAGAGGTTCAGAGAGGAAGCCATTGTTATGGAGAGATGCCTGAGGACCAACTCTGCAACTAGAAACGAATCCCCAGTTTTCAATCTATCAGACAGATTGTTTCAGAACCGCGATTCTCGCAAAGAATCGCCCGTTTTTGATCCCTCAAACTACATGTTCCAGGGATATCCTCATATCAGGAACAGGATTTACAGAGAACCAACTAGTTTTTGGTGCTCCCAGAGAAGTAACCTGTACAGTAGTAATGGCCAGTGGACAAGAACACGTGATTCTCCAATGTTTGAGAACAGATCAAGTGATCAATTGTTCAAGCATAAATCTACCTGTGTTCGTTCATGACTGAAATGAATGCAGGTTTTTTTTTCCCAATTTCAAGTGAAAATGTTTGTTTAAATTCTCTGTTTTTTTTTTTCAAAAAATTTAATAAAAGGAAGAAACTGAAATAAAAATCGAAAACTCAAACAAACAAATGTTTTATTCAAATTGAAAATAAAAATAAAAATAAAAATAAATCCAATTTTAGAGAGTTATTTTAAAAGATGTCATGCATTATTACAATTTTGATATTTTACAAAGAGCATAATAATGTTTTATACAAAACCCATATTGTGATTGGCTATTTACCGCTTAGTGAGAGCTCTCTTATCGAAGGGATTAGTTTTTGCGTTCAACAGGGATACTTGGTTACATTTAAAAAAAAAATGTTATATAATTTTAATTTTGTTAAACTTATATATTAAAAATAATGTAATTTTATATAATTAAATAAAATATGTCGTATAAATTTTTTTTATATTGGGCTTTGGAGTTTGGACCGAACTAATAAACTCGTTATCTTCAAACCGGGCTTTTAATTATAGTACAAACGAAAGGACAGCCTCATGTTGAGGCTTGCATTGTTCGATCACTTCCAATCCTGGCGTGCGATTTGGGGAAATTGGAATTTATCAATATTAATAACAAAATTATGCATTTATTTATGTACAAATAAGACTTTTGATTCGAGGATTGTTTAAGTTACTCGTTTTGGTTTTGACTTTTTTAAAACTTAAAAATACAAATAATATCATTTGTGAGAAATTAAATTAAAAAGACGGGAAGGCATTTAGGACATTCAAATCGGATGTTAAATGAACCGACTCCCAATTTAAATTTTATGATGAAATGTGCATTTCAATTTCAATATTTATAATAAAATATAACTTAAATTTTAACATTTTGAAGTTTTCAAATTAAATTTTAATATTTTTAAAACGTTGATATCAAATTTAAATGGATATAAAATTTAACAGATTAGCTCTCCGTCAATTAAATGTCATATAAGTGCTAACATCATATTTTTAATTTTAAAATAAAATAAGTTTTAAAATTAATTAGAAAGTAGTTTTACTATTATATGGCAATAGGTTCACTACATCACTCTTTAATCTGAGTTTTTTTATTATCACATTTGTATGTAGGTTTATTGGAAACAATCTCTCTACTATATAGAATTATAAGGGTAAGACTGCGTATTATCAAATCTTTTCAGACCTTGTTTTATTGTAAGATTTCAGATTTTATGTGATGACGATGACGATGATGATGATGAAGTTCGCTATTATATATTTTCAAACTACAGGTTTCACTAATTGTAAGAATCACTTTTATACATTTTAAATATTGAATTTCAATTATTATATAATTGTAAGATTTAATTTTTATTAAAAAATGATAATGCACCAATATTGACATAATATGAGGTGTCAATTGGTCGGACAGGGATGAGTTGACTTGTAGCCTGACCTGTCATATTTTTTAAAAGAAAAACTTAAAAAACAACATCGTAACAATTAAGGTGGCCAATGATTCGATTAACTCAGGTCAAAATTGGGTCGACTGGTCGAAGGAATTTTGACATTTCTAACTATGAGAGAGAGTTTACTTCATTAAACTCTCCATTTATTTCAAATCCATTTTGAATTTAATTTATATACTTTAATAGGAGTCTATTTTGTAGTTTATTATAAACGTCATTTCTATGTGTGGCTTTGTAGAGAAAAATGTAAGCTGTTAGCAGTCGACGTCCATGATCCATTTGGGGTTTGGTTAGAAACTTGGTCGAAAGCAGGAATGGAGTTTTGCAGGATTTGTAACATTGAGGCAACATCGGATTCTGCTGGATTCCAGGCTTTGGTCCGTTTCATATGGAAATGGAACCACCAAACATAGGATACTCCAGTGGTTAGAAGTACCGAAGTTGAAGAACCGACCATTAATGCCATTCCTAACTAGGAGGACAACATGACCTGCTGTAGTATCTCAACAACTTAACGCATGAAATTTGGCCGACCATGATTAAATTTGATAATGGGTTGGACCAAAATAAACTAAGTGGTTCGAATTTATCTTAAAAATTGATTAAATTTGAATTATAAAATTAACCTCAAAATTATATTATTTTGAATCAGCTCGAATTATCCAAACCGTTGCAGTTAATATCTAAATTGAGTTTAGTCCAATCTATTAATTTTAAATTAGATCTGAATTATAATTCATACTTAAAAGTCAATTTTATTACATTAAATTCTAAATTTCTAATAATATAACAAATCATTAATTGCTTATGATAAGATAATAATTCTGAATTAAATGATAGAATTTAAATTAATTAACATTAATAATTTTAATATATCTTTATTTCAGTGATTTCTTAAATAATTCAAATGTTGAAAATATGAATTGAGATTGTAAATTCATAAAGTATAAGAAAAAGGTAAATATAAATTTTATTATATATATATATATATAATAAAATAAAATTTTATACTTTGTTAAAAATATATGGAGAGAATATAAATCAACCCACAAAAAATATATAGATAAATGTTTTTATTACACTTATATAATAAGAGATATACATGAATCTATGGGTTGTGACTTGTCATGGTAAGTGTTTGCGTTCTGTCTAGTGATTGAAGCCAGCCTGGCAATTCATGATTCAAGTGGGTCCACCAACCCAATTGTCCTTGTATTCATCTTTTTAACATTTTTTTTTTTTACCTACGAAGTATTTTACGAGGGTCTCAATTATAAGAAAACACCTTGAAATCATTCACATCTAAATTAATTTTCATTCAAGTCGAGTAAGTCTCTTATAAGAGACAGAACTCTGACCCCAAGTTTTAACCCTATTTAATTATACTTCTTTAGAAATACTGCTTACTTGTCGATTTACAGCTGCCACGTCAGCAAAACGACACGCAGTTCCCCGCAAACAAAATGTCAGTAAAACAGAGGATCTTAGGCTGCGTTTGGTTGCCGTCTGCGGACGCGAAGACGGATGACAAAGACATATAGGTTCTGTCCAAAGTGATGTTTGGTTGCCGTCTACATCCATTTTCGTTCCGTCCGCAAAAGACTTGGACAAAAATTTTTGTCCAAACCCAGACCATGGTACAGAAATGTTTGTCCTAAGGACAAGAACAAAAAATCATGGTGAAATGTCCGAAATACCCTCCTTCTAACTCCAAAACGTACGTTCTGTAAAGAGAAACGCACGTCTCTGCCCAGTTCTCCTTCCTTCTTCCGTCGGCCATACCCGTTCTTCCTTCTTCGCTGGGCTTCGCAATCTCCGCAGGTAATGCTTTGGATGCTTCATGAATCTCCCCTTGTTTGCCTTTGGAGTCGCCGTCCATGTGAGATCTGGGTCGAATGTCCGAAATGCTCTCTCCACTGTCGAGCGTCTCTTTCGTTTTTCTGTCCCAAATCTCATACTTTCGTTTGATTATTTATGAATCTCCCTAAATTCTTGTTTACTCCAACAATGTTACCCCATTTTGGCCGTCCATATGCAGTAGTACAAGAAGTCGACCGTCTAGGTTAGGAAAAAGAAAACACAATCGCTCTCTCTCTCTCTCGCTCTTGTTTGCCTCTGCGATCTGGTCCATTCCTTCTAGGTTAGGATTCCGTTTATATCGATTTTCTCCTTAATTTTTCAGTTCTGTTTTTTCTTTGGCACATTTTGTTTACTGATTTGAGAGATTAGAAAGATTGCATTGGATGAAATGATTTTCTCCTCATCTGTTCTGATTTATCCGAAGTGCTTAGATCACACCCTTTTCCATAATACTTCCATCATGATAATTCTGGCAAATTATGATAATAATTTTCTTCTGCTTAACAGAACCAAACAGTGAAGGAGGGTGAAGTTGTTTGCTTCATTGAACAGCTGGGAGGTGAACTACCAATTGAGGTTTGTTTCATCTATGTTTGTGTGCTAAAGTTGACCATGTGATGTTTGAGATTGTGTTCGAAGTAGTACTCCTCTTTGTCATTGTATTTGATATATCATATGAAACATTTGTGATGTGGAATTTGAGTTGCATGCTGTAAGAAAAACGGGTTAATTTACTTGCAAGTCCTTATTCTCCCGTCTTTTTGATTCAACTATAGAAAACAACTAGAGTTAATCATTAAACCAAACAAGAATTCAACTACAGAAAAGGTTGTAAGAGGATTCTGCATCTTAACTGTAGTTGATTTACTGGTAGCTTATTTCTTATCTATCACTTGACTAATTATTTCTTATTTGTTAATCAATAATTTGTTTCATTAGATTAGATAATACAAATTAAGATGGTAAGTATTCTTCATAGTGGGTGCTAAGACAGTCTTTGGACTATGTTTTTGAGTCATTTCAGTAGCTTTTAGTGGCAACATTGTATCCACAATGGCTGCAATTCTACTCAGATAAACTTGGCCTTGATAATCGGGTGCAACTGTGGCTATACTGTTTATTATTCAAACTTTACATGTCATTATATTATATCGACTTCTTTCTTCATTAAAGACCAGTTCAGAACTTTATATTTTCAGTTTGTTCAATGCATTTAACTGATTTGTTTGACCAAAGACAATGGTACATAGAAGTTTTTATAATGACACACCTAACCAAAACAGTAAGAATTACAACGGTTTAAACTATTCATTGATATGATTGGGCCATCATTTATAGGACCAATACATTAGGTTACTCACATTATGAATGTGCCAATTCATTACTGTCTTCTTTAACATTCATTTGACAACTATGCTTATGTTTTTCTTGTATGAAATTCCTTTTTCCAAAATCAAGTTTGTATATGTGCAAGAGTGGAATATATGTCATCCTTCTGGTATATCTGAATTGCTGTTGAGTCAAGTAATCAATGAGATTAAATTTTCATTTACAGGGTGTGGTACTTGCATTAACATAATCATCTTGCATTCGGAAAGTAGCATTTTCAGGACTTCTTCTCAAAGTGGTAAGTCCTTCTTTATCTTACCTTCATATGAAAACAATTCAATGCATTTGTTGTGTATACATAGCTGAAAGTTGTTAGTTCTTACATTTGCAATTTGCAAGAAGTGGAATTAGAATATACAAGTGATCATATTTATCTTTTCCCCTAATGCATTTCTCTCTATACCTATGCTTCATTAAGTAGCCTCTCAATTGACTTGACAATATATTAATATACGACTAAATATGAGCTCCCATATGTGTGAAGATTGTTAATCATATTGACAATCAGTTGTACCCTTTTCCAGCGGATACACTCGTTGTTACTGCTTCTGGTCATGCAACTGGATCTGTCGCCTCATCTTCCAACACAGACGGGAACCAACGGATTAGAGGAAAAAGAAAGAACAGGGACACTGAGGTGTTAGAAAGCATTGTCGCGACAATTGCCCGCGCAGCTGATTGCAGTGTTCGGAGTGCACATTGACTTTTTAATTTGTTCCCGTACTTTGTATGCTTATGTTAACTATAATTTGGACATGTATGATGGTAAATATGCGTTGAACTATACGTGTTTGTGCTAGTATTGCAGTGATGTTGACTGATCAGATAATATATTTTAGACTGTATTTGTATCTCTGTTTATCAATGACGAATGGTAGGGTTTTAAATTACTTAATGTTTACAATTTTTGTATGTTTATGAATGGTTATGATATAACGCATTTGCAGGTACAGGTATAATATGACCAGGTACAGTTTCTAGTAATATTTTAAATATAACAATAATAATACTTCTCATAATAGTAATAATAATAATAATTTTAAACAGCCTAATAATACTTCTCATAATATTTGTAATAATAATAATTCTTATAGTAATATTAATAATAGTTCGTTATTATAATAATTATAATAATAGCAATAATCAAAATAATATTCATAATATTAACCAACATAATAATAGTATAAAATTTAATCTCATAATAATAATATATTAATTCAATTTATAATATTAATTATAATTATAATTAATATTATCATAATAATATTAATAATTTAATCATAACAACATAATAATAATAATAATATTAACAATATTAATAATCAAAATAATAATAAAATTACATTTATTAACATCTACAAGCCTTTTTACACTACTGAGGACATTTCATCATTAACACATTTTACATCAAGAAGGCAGTAACAAACACACGTCTGTCATGGGACGAGGATAATTATCTACATTACGTAAAATCGCAACCAAACATCTCCTGTCTTCATTTCATCGCCCAGGTCTCATGTCTTGTTCGTCTCGTCGCCCTGCTTTTGCGAGTCTGCGATGGCAACCAAACGCAGCCTAACTGGTTGAATTGTTCTGTACCAAAGTTCAGCTGCTTTCTTTCACTTGCTCTGTTTTTCTAATTCGAATTACAGTTTGAATTATTATCCTAATTTGTCGTGATGCAATTTAAGATCCTTAATGTTGTCGGTCAGAGACGTTATTAATCATATAAATGTGAATATGATCTTACTGTAATCCTTTGACTCTGCTTACTGTGTTTGCCATTTTTGTTGCGTTGTTATTTGTATATAATAAATGCTCATAATACACAAGCTTGCATAGAGCTGCTCTGCTTCTATTGCTTCTTCTTCTTCTTTCTTGGTTTCTGCTTTTGTTTTGCCCTTTTCTTTTGATTCCCTTTTGGGGGTGTGGCAGATTGTTTGTTCTGTTTGCTGTTTTGGAAATAAACTCTGTTCTTGTCTTCCATTGGCTGTCATTCTTTTGAAGAGGCTTTGACCCCATGAAGGTGCCAGTAAGTACGTTTTCCTTTTTGTCCTCTGAAATCTGGGTTTTGTGTGCTTTACTGATTTCTTACATGTTCTTGCTAAATCTGCAATCTTTTCTTTTCGTGTGCACATATAATTCGATTCTTGTTCATGTTCTTCCTGCCGCTCATTTGGCCCAACTTAGCTTTTCTTGGATGATGACGGAGCTTTTTAGTTTCGAATTGTTTATCACACTAACTTGTGTTTGATCGGAGTTACAAAAACCAACCTTCAATGCCCATTTGTATTTTTTTGTGGTTGGTTTTGCAAACAATCTGTGGTTAGTTTATGAATAGTCATACTCACGAATTCTGAATCCATTCAACGGAGCAGGAGTCCAGATGGTCTCCTTTCTTGTCTGTCTACTCTACTGAGATCACTTTGTGTTTGTTATATTGATGAAGACGAATCTGCAATTATAGAACATATTCCAAGTATGCCTTCCACTGTTTCAGGTGGCATTGATCTTACTGCTGGTACTGATAGACCAAATTGGAACTGTAGTTGGTGAAGGAAACAATGGAGTGTGTGACAATAAGCCAAGGTGGGAGCCAAGACCACACAGTGTGTCCATTTTGGAGTTTGGTGCCATTGGAGATGGCAAAACCTTGAATACTATTGCTTTTCAGAATGCCATTTTCTATCTCAAGTCCTTTGCAGACAAAGGCGGTGCTCAGTTATATGTGCCGCCGGGTTTGTGGCTCACCGGAAGTTTCAACCTCACTAGCCATCTTACCCTCTTCTTGGAGAAAGGTGCCATCATTCTTGGATCTCAGGTAATTTCAACCTCCCTTTTCAACAATGTTGCACATATTTGTATGCCCTCTATTCTTTCCACCACCCACTTTTGTGCATAAGCAATAGAGCTGGAGCAATCTTCAATCAAAGAAGTAACTGGTGAGTTTTGTATGTAATTAGGACCCCTTTCATTGGGAAATCGTGGAGCCTTTGCCTTCGTATGGTCGCGGGATAGATCTTCCCGGCAATAGGTACAGGAGTTTGATAAATGGATATATGGTGAAGGATGTAGTCATAACTGGTGAGTTGTTTCTAATTCCTTCTGATACTGTTTGCCTTTCATGTACAATCAATAGTCTCAATCTGATAACCTGCTATAGGTGATAATGGATCCATCAACGGCCAGGGTTCGGTTTGGTGGGAATGGTTCGAGTCTAATTCCTTGAATTACAGCCGGCCCAATCTTGTGGAATTTGTAGATTCTAAAGATGTAGTAGTATCAAACCTTTCCTTTGCAAACGCTCCTGCATACAGCATACATCCAGTTTATTGCAGGTAATTTTGCTTATGAAGAGCTGCTAATCATCACTTGTTTGGCAGACTTAAACATTTTTGTCATTGAATCCAATGCAGTAATGTGCTTGTACAAAATATCTCCGTTTCTGCACCTCCTGAATCTCCTTTCACGATCGGGATAGTACCAGGTTCGTGGAATAGTTTCGTTAGTTTAGTTTGGCATGGTCTTCCGAAAGAAATTGTAGTCATTATAAAATTATTTGATACAGTCATATTCTATCTGTAATCGCGTGTCAAAAGACAGATATCATCTATCTGATAAGTATTGATGGATGCAATATTGGTTTGAAAGAGACAATTTATCATATAAAACAACTTGAGAAAATGAAATGTCGCAGACTTTACTTGGTCTATTTGTCAGGATTGTTTCTACGTACAACACTGATAAAGAATTTGACTGATTAACAGTTGGTCGACTCTGTTATCTGCTTAGCGCATCAAAATATTTTACTGAATTGTTTCTGTAAAATCTCAGATTCTTCCAATAATGTATGTATAGAGGATAGCTGCATTGAAACGGGTTATGATGCAATATCGCTTAAGAGTGGTTGGGATGAATATGGTATTGCTTACAACAGACCAACCACAGATGTACAGATAAGAAGGGTCCACCTTCAATCATCTTCAGGTTCATCTATTGCCTTTGGCAGTGCAATGTCTGGTGGCATTTCTGAAGTGCATGTGGAGCATGCCCACCTATATAACTCCATTAGTGGCATTGAGTTCAGGACAACCAAGGGCAGGGGTGGCTACATCAAAAGGATCATTATATCAGATGTTGAACTGGAAAACATCAATATTGCATTTGGAGCTATAGGTGACTGTGGAACACATCCGGACGACAAATTTGATCGTAACGCTTTACCAGTTCTTGACCAGATAATGTTGCGGAACATTGTCGGTACGAACATCACTGTTGCTGGGAATTTCACAGGAATTCATGAATCCCCTTTCACCTCTATTTGCCTATTTAATGTCACCTTACATACTTATACTTCCTCATCACCCTGGCTATGCTCCAATGTGATTGGCTTTTCGACATCTGTTGTTCCGGAACCATGCCCTGAGCTCGAGAGTTCATGTTCGAGCTTTTCCTTCGTTTACTTTGCCATCCTGGATTCTTATGGTAAATCTGCAACATTGTGAATCCTTTCCTGAACAGTATAGTCAAGAATTCTTCTACAGATTACTGTCAGTAGTTTAGATTCTTTCCAATAAAGAGATATGTCCAAGCATTTGCTACTTTGTTATCTTCAGATTATCTGTACAGCTTCATTTCTTAATTCATGTGTAAGAAAATTTTTGGTTGTGCTTTTATTTTGATGCTTTCATTGTAATCCAAGGCATTTAGTTTTTTGTTTTGATCTTTAGATCTAATAGACAAGAATGTTTGGTTCATAGGCTATTTTCTAATTTTTATAATCTTTAAAAATAAGATTAGATTTCAAATTTTCGTTTTATCAAATCTTAATTTTTAGTTAATTAGATAAATATTGTTATTAGTTAAAATAAATATTTAAGATTATGATATTTTAATTTCTTAACATTAAATGTTTGGATTAAAGATTTGGACATGAGGTTTTGAATCTAAAGCACATATACATTTTTAATGCCTATTCAAAATTCATAATATCTCATCATATTTACGACTACGATGACCATAAAAAAATTCCATCCGTGAAAGTTGGGAAAGTCTAATTACCCTTAATTAGTAGAGAGATTGTTTCTAAACGACACATATGAAAAGGAAATAAAAATAACTTATATAACTTTTATTTTATTATTAATCTTCTAAAAATTAGTAATTATTTAAATAATAGATATTAAAGAATTAAAAATATAATTTAAATTTTATGTAAAAGTTTTATTTTAAAATTTTCAATATATAAAATAAACCTCTTATTAAATTAATATTACCAAGTCAATTTTAGTAGTTTTGTAGAGTTGGTTGAGTTGGTGGAGTGGAGGGCTACGAGGGCTAAAAGGTCTAAAGTTTAATTCTTCCTACCCACGTTCTTTTAATCGAGTTTGTTGTACAGAGTCTGCCTAGTGTGGAGTACCTGATTGACCTTATTTGTATTCCAAAAGAAATAAAGCCAATTTTAGTTTTTTTTTGTTATTAAAAGGATTTGAAATTTGAATTACTTTATTTTCCTACAAGTCATTAAATTCGTCTTAACTAGAGATAATATTGGGCTAATAGAAGAGAAGAGCCCAATTTTGAATTTTTTTTTTATTAAGTTTTTTGGTGAAAAAAGAAGCAACAGAAGAAGAAGAAGAAGGCTCAAAGCCTAGCTAGTTGCCACCACTTCTCTAGGTTCTTTCGTCTCCGACTCACTGCAAAGCTCTGTTCTTTCTTCATGATCTTATTGTTCCAAAGTCGCTTCAAAGGACAAATTCTCCGTTAGCTGGATATTTCCGTTTGTGTACTCAACGTAGAGAGCTTAAATTCATTGGAAGGAGATAGAGTGGAAGAGGAAGAACGTTCAGATAGCTACACAAGCATAAAGAGGTATTCTTTTTTCAATAAATATCTAAGCGAAAAGATATTCCCTTTTCTGGGTCTTCTCTGATTAGGGGTTTTAGGAGGGTTTTACATGGAACTAGTACTTTTTGGGATATAATATGTAAAGGGTATTATTGATAATGCTAAGAGGGTTATTCCCGAATACGCTTTGTTTGGTTTCAGAAGTTGGACCCCCTTTTTTCTCTTGTTTGTGTGCGTGAGTGTGTGGAAGGTATGATTTTGTTTGCTTTTGAATGCTTGAGAGTTGCTTTTGGAATGTGTTTTGTGCACCATGAGAAATACTTTTGATGTTTGATTTGCTGCTTGGATTTTCAGGATCATGGTCACAACTAATATCAGGGACATCTTGACTACCTTTAGTCCTTCGTTGGATTACTTCGCAATTAATTCTGGAGATGGTCGAATAAAGGTGATCTGAACAACTCTTTCGATTCTACTAAAGTTGGGGATGTTAAAATTGACCATGCTTTATATTAGTGAAAAGTTTGCATATTAATATCTTTTGTTAATTCTCATGGCTCTCTTGGAAACAATGTAATGAATCTGCTTTGTTCTTCTCAGGTTTGGGACAGTATAAGTGGTCAACTGCAAACTGAGTTTACGGACATAGCATCTAGTGATGCGGATTTATACACTACTGAAAGAGGACACCTGTCAGTTGATTACACGTGTATGAAATGGTTGTCTCTTGATCGGAAGGTTTGCAATTTCTTTTTGAACTTATTCAAAGTTATTCTGCAATCATTCTTGATGATGTGTCTCAATGCCGCGTATCATTGCAGAAGAAAAGGAAACTAGGAAGTTCATTGCTAGTTTTAGGAACTGGCAGTGGGGATGTCTTGGCACTTGATGTGTCTTCTGGTCAATTGAAGTGGTCTCTTAATGATTGCCATCCTGGGTGAGTTACCTGCTGCATACTGTGCTAATTTATCATATTTGAGTGAAAATGATTTTCTTTTTCTCTGAATTCACCAAGTCACTGTTAGTTATAAAAATTGACTTGCACTATGGATATTCTTACCCATAAATCTGCTAAGTTGAGTTTGGAGTTCTCTTAGTTTTTGGTTTAGCTTTCCATCTGATTGATCACTTTCTTGGTTGTTCCTACTCCACTCATTCTATTTCTGTGTTTTTCCTTTTTTGTGGAAAACTTAATCTTATGCCTTATTTGTATTACGTTGTATTTTCAATTATGGTTAACTGTTCCCTTCTGGTACTATTGTTGAGAAATACTGACAAAAAGGAAGGCCAATGGCAGCGACTGAACAGTGATAGCTGAATATTTAATCTGATGCCTTTGCTGGTTTAATCTGTAACTGGAATCTTTTAAGTTGAATTTATGAAACAATTATGCATGATTTATGCCCAGAAATGTTATGTCTTGCAAATTTGTGTTGTCAACACCAGTGTTCTTTGAGTATTACAACTTAAGATGTCTTTCAACTTCTAGCCTTCATGGTGAAGTGCCAAGATACGGGCCTTGATACTGCTCTTTTACCATGTCTTTTGGTTTCCCTATTCCTCCTCTTGTCACCCCTTACTCTCCATTTTCTTCTCTTGATATTCTCATTCATGGTTGTTTTGATCAGTAACTTGAACCTGTATTAGAAGTTTCTTAACTGCTATGTAGATAGATGTTTGAGAGGAAGAGCGAAAAGTTTATTGTTGTATTGAAGCTACTATCCTTTATTGGGTGGCGCTCTGTATCAACTATAAGTGACTTCAATTCTGATTTACTATTAGCTCAGATCTTCTTTGTTGTTAATGTGCAGGGGGGTTAATGCCATTTCATTTTCAACACAGGATTCGTGTATCTACACTGCAGGTGCAGATGGAATGATTTGCATAATTGATCCACTAACAGGAAACATGTCAGGGAAGTTTAGAGCTTCTACAAAAGCTATATCCTCCAACTCTGTTTCTTCAGGTATGTTCTTTGTATACACTTTTAGTGTTTTAGCTTTTTGTTCCGTTTACAACCGTTCTTGACCATTCTATGAATTAGTTTTTCCTGGAAAATTTAGAATTTATTTAGAGGATGTAAACATATACTGGCTTATGGTGTTGATTTTACCAAACACCTTTGAATTAACTAGGGATATATACTAGGGAAATGTATACTTGGGTTTTTTTCATTATGTTTACTTGGGTGGAATTTTATGGACATCAGATGGGAAGATGTTAGCTACTGCAGCTGCACAATTGA
The DNA here is from genome assembly GCA_029891385.1 of Erythroxylum novogranatense. Taxonomy (NCBI): domain Eukaryota; kingdom Viridiplantae; phylum Streptophyta; class Magnoliopsida; order Malpighiales; family Erythroxylaceae; genus Erythroxylum; species Erythroxylum novogranatense. The sequence goes on from CM057228.1 coordinate 136,121,116, forward strand.
AGGTTTTCAGTTGTTCTGATCACAAGAAGATACAGAAATTTTCTGGTCATCCTGTGAGTGTTGATTTCCATCTGCTGGTTTTCTTAAATTCCCTTCCCCAACATTGATTATGCATTAGATTGTTTTTGCATATGCTTTCATAATTTGTAATATCTGTTTTTAGTAAGAAAATATTCTTTCTCATAATCAACAGGGAACCATTCGTTTCATGATTTTTACTGAAGATGGAAACTATATTCTCTCCTCTGCTGGTGGTGAAAGATATGTTGCAATATGGAGAATTGATGGAAGCAAAAGGCAATCAGCAAGCTGTGTTCTTGCAATGGAGCACCCTGCTGTGTACCTTGACTGCAAATGTTTTAGATCTGATGGAGTTGACGATGTGGGCCTTTATGTGTTGGCCATTTCAGAAGCTGGTGTGTGTTATACATGGTGCGGACAGAATGTGGAGGAGTTACGCAATGCCAAGCCCACAAAAGTTTTAGTGTCTTCTGATGAATCTGTTTCTAAACCCTATAAGGGTCCAGTACCCGCAATATTTGCTGCAAAAATTCAAGGCATTTCTGGATCCAGTGTTGCACAAGTGTTCATTGCCTATGGTTTACAGGTAAAGCCCATGTTCCAGAAAGTATTGGTGCACTCTGGAACAGACATCAGGCTTAATAGCTCTCATGATGGTATTCTGCTTCCTGTCCCTCAGTCTGTCACTAAACCTAAGAAAGGAATGGGGGCACAAAATGCAGGTAACTACCTGAGATTTGCAGTGGACCTTAGTCCTAAAGCTGCCAGTTACTACCCGATTATTTTGTGTTTTGTTGATGTGACACTGATTGAACTTAATAGATTCCCTGTGCACTAGGATCTCTATGGGGTTCTTCCCTGTATTAATTACCCTTATTTGGTGGTAGTTTTCTGCGTTTTAGTTTTCCGCCTGTTCCCTAATCAATTTGCAAGTAATTCAACAGTTACTGCATTAGACCGTGCAAATGTGGAGGATGCCTTGCTTCCTATTCCAAGAGTTTCTGATATTTATCAGAAAAAGTTGAAACATAAAAAGAAGAGCAATGCAGCAGCTATGGTGGGTCTGATGGAGAATGATGATCAAGCTGAGCTTGTGGAGAAGAAAGGTGAAATTGCGATCTTATAGAAATATATACAGTACATGTGAACATAATTAATCCATGTTTTTATTATTTCAGATCATCGATAAACATTAAACTGTTCCACCACATTTTCTGATCCTAGCCAAAACTTGATTTCTTCACTTCTCACTTATAATTGTAGGTGTTCTTTCATTGAAAACAATGAAAAAGTGGAAAAGAGTATATCAATTTATTTGTTGGGGACTCTGGTGATTGCATTTTTTAAATTGAAATATATAGTTCTTTTGTAAGTTTGATTGTCATCCCTGAAGGTAGAGAAAGCCATAATTTAAGAGCTTGGAGTCACTTTGAAGATACATTTTTTGATACCTCATGTTTGGAACATTTTCTCCATGCTTCCAGATTGCTAGGACTGACACTGCTGGAATTTGGTAAAAGACTGCTAGATGCCCTGGTAGTTTAGTTGGATAAAGCAGAAGAGGACGTGAAATAAAATGGAAATTAAAGTGAGAGCTAAGGAAAGAAAGGAAAGCCAAGAAAGATTAAGAACATAATGCATAAGAGTCAAATATATTTTGATAATAGCCAATAAGTGTGTTTTGTTAGGACTTGTGCTTGTGCTTGTCTGCCCCTGTACTTGACGAGACTAAGATAAGGAAGCACCAAATTTTGTAGCGACATCTTTTGCTTGCCAACTGCCATTCAGTATTTAGGTTTTAACTTCTTGAAATGTCTAGAATTATGCTATTCTCTTTCTGCTTGGACTAATGGCTAATGTTGTGGGTATGTTCAGATGCAATGATTGACGTACCATCAATCTGCTTGGAGAAGCAGCTGAGACAATTAAATTTACTTACTCATGAAGATGATAAGACAATTGACTCTGCAATGCATATGGGTATTGATCTTCAAGCTGATATCCCGCAAAAGAAGGTCTGTTCTTTGCTTAAGTGAACCTGGTCTGTTTTGTAATTATTGTGGTTATTGTCATTATGTCAATGGGATTTCTACTAGGTGTTGTTGTTGTTTTGGGTTATTGTCATTATGAATACCACAAGGGTCAATATTTCTCCTCTGCTGCTAGGCCTCACCGAATAAAATAAGATTAAAAGAGTAAAATGGAAGTCAACATCAATATGAATGAATCGGTCTAAGCTTCACTCATTTTATTGGGTTTTATTGGTTGTTTTCTACCAGATGAGGGCAGCTGTATTGTCTATGGGGCCAAGCAATGCTATCAAGTTACTGGAAACCTTGATGATCGTATGGCAGTCTAGGTTTGTTTTTGTTATTCTCTAAGATCAAATTTAATATTTGAGATTCTTCAGCATAGGAGTTTGCCATTTACAAAACTATTTTGGCCTTTCCCTTTCTGCTTTAATTTGTTATTCCCAGTGTTTGCTTTGACTTGGGCATCTATTTCACAAAGTTCTGCAAATCTTCTTGAACATCGTACTAAAACACTGTTACTGCTGTTAACTAAGATTCTTTGTCTACATCAGAACACATAAGGGAAAGTTAGTTCTACCATGGATCTACTGTATATTGGTCAATTATGGTCATCATATGGCAGCTCAAGATGAAGCCCAGATTCTTGATTCCTTATTGAAGGTAGAAATTGACTATAAGAAAGTTGTTTTTTTTGGTTGCTCTTTCTGTGCTAGTATCTTACCTCACCTCAATTGGAAATAATTGCTTTCTTATTTTACAATGTCTCTTTTTCTAGATCACCAAATCCAGGGAGGTGGCTACTCAACCTTTATTTCAACTATCTGGTCGATTGCAGCTTGTAAAAGCACAGGTTAGTTCCCATCATTGCTCTGATTCATTGTTTCATGTTGCTTTAATGGTATTTCATTCACTTTTTTAATCCTTTTGACAGATTGACAAAGCTGCTATGAGAAAAACTTATATGTCATCACCTAGTCACCAGATGGATGATGACGAGGATGATGGTGAAGACATTGATGAGTGTCGTTATGGGGAAGAAGACGATGAATCTGAGTTAAGTAGTGATACTGACAGCTAGGGTAGTGAATTGATAGTACTGTTTTGAGCTCTCTCTCAATTTTGCATTTAGCGTTTTTGGTATTTAGGCCATTTTCTTTGAATGGTTATTACTTCATTCTGTTTAAATCCGAGTAATGAACTCCAACTTAAACAACGAATCAGTATTTCTGATCTTTGATTTCTATTGATTGGTGAAAGCTTTGACTCAATGGCATCTCTTTTTCAGACAATACTATTTGACTGCTAGTTTACAAAACACCTATGCACATTATCCTGATCATGTCCTAATAATACCAACCTTCGTTTTATTTGCATTTTTACTCAGTAAATCTGTAATGTTAGTCATATGAAATAGGTATTGCTTGCCAATTGTAGTGACTGGACACGGCAACATTTTGTAGTTGGTAAATTTCTGTATCTTTTGGGTAACATAACAACTGAAAACCTTGAGCTGTGCTTCTGCAGTAGTTACCATCTTCCCATTTAATATGTAGCTGCTATGATAGCAAATGGATGAGAAAATGAGATTTTATTGATATTTAGCAAAGGTCTCGTAGGATCTACAAGACCAGTGCTACCAGCCAACTATGGCTCCTCAAGCTTTCCGCTGAGATAATACAAGGTGAAAAGATACCCTCCTGTACTACCCCCTCGCCTTACATACTCTCTCCCCTCTCATTCGCTACTAGCTCCTCTCTCTTCCAACTGATTCTAACCAACTCATACTCTAACCGTTAGCTGACTCGTCACTCACTATCTTATTCTTCCTTCTAGAATATGTAACTATGGGTTTGTGGCCCATGTTCTCATTGTTGCCTCCTATTCCTCCTAGCATAAGTCAATATAGGTTTATGACCCGAAGAGCTATCAATTCCGCCTCCTGCGAAATCTGCCTTGTCCTCAAGGCAGAAAGAAGGATATCTTATTCTTGCAATTGGATGACAGTTGTCCGAAGCTTCCTTAATTGGCTTTCCCTTCCACAACACTAACCATTCGACAACCTGCTCTTGATTCTTCTGAACTGTTCGTTCTGCGAGGATGGCCTCTGGAGCAGTAGGCTCGATGGAGTCTACCTCTAGGCCAGGGGGAAGAGTAGGTTCAGGCACGTGGTCTCCTACCACCTTTTTAAGCTGAGAAATGTGAAATACCGGATGAACTCGGGAAGTATCCGGAAGAGCTAACTTGTAGGCAACAGTTCCGACTTTAGCTAAGACTTGGAAAGGTCCATAAAACCTGGCTGAAAGTTTAGGACAGATTCGCCGTGCAACGGAGGTTTGTCTGTGGGGTCTAAGCTTAACATAGACCCAATCTCCTACCTCCAACTAAACATCTCGGCGTTTACTATCTGCTGTAGATTTCATTACCTGCTGAGTCCTAGCAAGATGGAATTTAAGTTGCCTTAAAGCCTCGTCTCTGTCAATCAGCACACCATTCACAGCATCAATCATAGATTCCCCAATAAGAAAACGAGGGATTGTAGGAGGAGATCGACCATACACCACCTCGAAAGGGGTTGTAGAAGTGGCGGAATGAAATGAGGTGTTGTACCAAAATTCAGCCCACGAAAGCCAAATATGCCATTGCTTCGGTTGTTCAGAAACAAAACACCGGAGATAGGTCTCAAGACATCTATTTACTACCTCGGATTGACCATCTGTTTGTGGATGATAAGAGGTGCTCATTCGGAGAACCGTGCCTTGTAACTTCCAAAGTTCCCTCCAGAAATTACTAACAAAAATAGGATCGCGATCACTAACAATGCTCTTCGGAATGCCATGGAGTCGCACTACCTCCTTAACAAAGCAATCAGCTACTACCTTGGCAGTAAAAGGGTGCTTGAGAGGGACAAAATGTGCATACTTCGATAACCTGTCCACTACCACCATAATGACCTCAAATCCATGGCTTTTTGGCAACCCGGTGATGAAGTCCATCGAGATGTCCTCCCAAACTGAATTGGGAATTGGAAGAGGTTGAAGTAACCCTGCTGGAGCAAGGGTTTGATACTTGTGTCGTTGGCAAATCTCACACTCCTTCACAAATTGCAGAATCTGTCTACGCATTCCTGCCCAATACAAACACCCAACTATCCGTTTGTAGGTCTTGGTAAACCCGGAGTGTCCTCCAGTAGGTGTAGAATGGAATTCTTGTAAGAAATCTGGGATAAGGGAAGAGGTTTGGGACAAGACCAGCTTGCTGCCCTTGAACAGCAATCCTCCTGACAAGTGAAATTCCCCTTCAGATGGTGAATTAGCTTGGAGGTGCTGGAGAATTTCAGCCAACCGTGGATCCTTTTGATACTCCTCTTGCACTTTAGCAGAATCAATCCACTGAGGGAATGAAACAAGATGGTGAAATTCTGGTTCACCAGTCACACGTGATAGGGCATCTGCTGCCTTATTCTCTGTTCCCGGCTTATAAAATACTTCAAATCAGAAGCCCATCAACTTAGACAGCCAATGATATTGGTCAGGTGTATTTAACCTCTGTTGTAAGAGGTGCTTGAGGGTCTTGTGGTCGGTATATACTTTGAAGGTTCTTCCCAAGAGGTAATGCCTCCAATGCTGTATGGCTAGCACTAAAGCCATAATCTCCTTCTCATATACTGATTTGGTCTTGGCAGAAACAGAAAGAGCTTTGCTAAAATAAGCAATTGGCTTATTGTCTTGTATAAGGACAGCCCCTAACCCAAAACCGGAGGCATCACATTCAACAGTAAACTCCTTAGAAAAATCAGGAAGAGTAAGGACCGGAAAAGAAGTTAGGCACTTCTTTAGCTGATCAAAGGCTTCTTGAGCTGTGGAATTCCAAGAGAAATTGTCCTTCTTGGTAAGTTCAGTAAGGGGTTGAGCTATCTTCCCATAATCCTTGATAAATTTTCGATAATACCCGGTGAGACCAAGAAACCCTCTTACCCCGGTAACATTCTTAGGTGTCGGCCAATCTTTAACAACCTGAATCTTGGTAGGGTCCATTGCTACACCCTCAGCTGAAATAACATGCCCCAAGTACTCAATGGATTGTTGTCCAAACACACATTTCTTCTGATTTGCAAAGAAGTTGTGATCAGTTAACAATTGCAATGCTTGCTCCAAATGTATGAGGTGTTGCTGCCAACTCCCACTATAGATCAAAATGTCGTCAAAAAATACAAGTACACTCTTCCTTAGGAATGATCTAAAAACCGAATTCATAGTAGATTGGAAGGTTGAGGGAGCATTCATAAGTCCGAAGGGCATAACTAAGTACTCATAGTGGCCCTCATGAGTCCGAAAAGTTGTTTTATAAACATCTTCGGGTTGAATTCGTATTTGGTGAAAACCGGACTTCAAGTCAATCTTAGAGAAAAACTTGGAACCATGTAATTCATCAATAAGTTCATGGATAGTGGGTATTGGAAACTTATCAGGGACGGTTACCTTGTTTAAAGCGCGATAATCCACGCACATCCTCCAAGAATTGTCTTTCTTTTTAACTAGAATCACCGGACTGGAAAAAAGACTGGTGCTATGTCTGATTGCTCCTGATGCATGCAATTCCCTGACTTGTTTCTCAATCTCATCCTTATGGTGGTGGGCATACCTATAAGGACGTACACTTACTGGGTTAGTCCCGTTATATAGAGTGATAGCATGATCATGCCCCTCAAGGAGGGAGACCCATTGATTCTGAAACAATGATCGTTAGCTGTAACATCAAGTTAATTCTGCATTTGACGAAGTTAAGTTGGTTCTATGTTCGAAACCAACACATTAATCTCACCTTCATTGTTGGTCGACCCTCCATTGCTATGAACTGAAGTACTCCTTGCAAGGCAGAAGTTGGTTGGGACTGCATGCAACCTTGTCCTCTCAAGGTAACAACCTCTTTTCCGTGTTCAAACCCCCAGCTCATTGTTTTCTGCTTAAATTCTGCTCTAACCTCTCCTAAGGTCTCCAACCATTCTGCTCCTAGAACCAAATCAATTCCCCCCAACTGAAGGATGTAAGCATCAAGCATTAATTCCACATTCCCAACTAGAACCGCAAGTCCCTTACATCGACCTTGTGAGAAACATTTTGTTCCGTTACCCAGCTTAACTCCATAAGATTCGGTTGGAGTTACATTCAGACCCAGTGTAGCAACTAAGTCTTGCGATAGGTAATTATGGCTTGCTCCACTGTCAATGAGGAGCAAGATAGGAACTCCCGCCAATTTCCCCTCAACCTTAAGGGTTTTAGACTGGACAATCTCCCCATATTCTGCTACGTGACATACCATTTCCCAAGCCTCTCCTGAATCGGTATCTTCCTTGTCCCCGACGCCTGAAGGAGGACCATCTTCTTCGTCACCCCCTTCCCAGATCAGAAGTCTCAAGTGTTTGTCTGGGCAAACGTGGGTAGGGCTATAACGTTGCCCACATTTAAAACACAAGCCTTTTGCTCTTCGGTCCATCATCTCCTGATAGGAGAGATTTCGGGTCCCCTTTTACCGATCCTCAACGACTCTCTGTACACCAGGTCGGTGTGCAGGCATACCAGAAGGAGGCGTCGGGGGGGCTGGGTTTCGGATCATATTGGGTCGCATGCCTTCCCAATGACGACCACTCATGGTCGAGTTGGCGGGTCCCATCTTTGGAACATTTCCGGGTCTCCAACTTGCTATCGGTTTATTGGTCACGGGTGGGGCTAGTTTGCGCTCGATTGCGCGTGCGATGGAGATCATCTTATAGCGGGAAGAAGGATCCAAAGCTAAAACCTCTAATCTTATGTCATCTCGCAACCCACCTAAGAAGAGACCCATGTATTGGTCTTCGGGAAGAGGAGGAACTTGAGCCATCAACATCTCAAAAGTTTCCACGTATTCATCCACGGTACCCTGTTACGTCAACACCTTCAGCTGAGCAAATGGGTTTCCGATGTAATTAGCTCCATACCGATCGAACAAGGCTCTCTTGAAGGTCTCCCAATCTAACTCTGGACTCGACGCTAAAAGAACCTTAAACCAGTGCCAAGTCATGCCTTCCATGCAGATTTGAGCCAACTGTATCCGAAGCTCGGGAGGGGTACCTTGCACTGCAAAATACATTTCCGCACGCGAGACCCATCCTACTGGATCGTCACCTTGAAATGGAGGGAGCTCTATTCGTTTGGCTCGGAGCTGATAATCGTCCGACGTCAGGGAGGTTACCCCGCTTCCCCTTTCTGTCGTCTGTACCGACTTCCCTTGATCGATAGAACTGGTCCCTGCCTCTGGTGATCATTGTACAGTCTGGCGTTGGAAACCCTCTCGCATCTCAGCGTGCATCGCCGCTAACGCCCTGGAGAGGTCGTCGACCCCCTTATGCAAGTTTCCCAATTGAGCCGTATGATCCAGCAGTTTAGTCTCCACCGCTAGCATTCGGGCATCCATTGCTTCCCATTTCTGTGATGCCATTCTAGTTTGCATACACCGGAAACTCTCTCAATGAAAGCACCAATGATAGCAAATGGATGACAAAATGAGATTTTATTGATATTTAGCAAAGGTCTCGTAGGATCTACAAGACCAGTGCTACCAGCCAACTATGGCTCCTCAAGCTTTCCGCTGAGATAATACAAGGTGAAAAGATACCCTCTTGTACTACCCCCTCGCCTTACATACTCTCTCCCCTCTCATTCGCTACTAGCTCCTCTCTCTTCCAACTGATTCTAACCAACTCATACTCTAACCGTTAGCTGACTCGTCACTCACTATCTTATTCTTCCTTCTAGAATATGTAACTATGGGTTTGTGGCCCATGTTCTGCTGTTGCCTCCTATTCCTCCTAGCATAAGTCAATATAGGTTTATGACCCGAAGAGCTATCATGCTATCAGAAAACCCATTTGATGCAAAAGAACTTAAAGTCTATAAGAGAAATAAAAGAGGAAAGATTAATCAATCACAAGCTTTAATTTGGTCGGATTGATTGGGAATTGAATTGAAATTGAAGATAAAGGCTGAAATTCATATTGCATTAGGATTCCTTATTAGATAGGAGTGATACTTTCTCCTAAGAGTGATTCCTAGTTTCCTACTATCCATTCTTTGTGTTCTTCACCAAATTCCAGCAACCCCAACCTAAATTCCAGCCCTCTCATACCTATGTTCCAACCATCTTAAACCCTAAAATTCCAGCAATCAAACCTTAAATTTCCAGCTTTACAAAATCTGAAAATTCTGCATTCCTAGCGAAAATTCAACCTTGAAACCTAATATTTCAGTAGCCTAATACCATCCACACTTCCTAATTTTGTGCTTTTAACTAATTCATAATTCTTCTATTTGTCCTACATCACCTTTGTCCTAACACTAATAGTTGTTTTTAAAGTTATCAAAAGAATCCCTACCTGTAGTGATTTGTTTGACCATTGTCTTGGTAATTCTTTTATGAAAATCTATAATATTACTTGTCCTTTTTGAGTTCACCTATGAATTATTCTAAATTATATTTGCTTTATTGCAAGTGGCTTCATCTTTAGTTAGGCTACTAGCAAAGTTGGTTTTGACAGAGAACCAACAGAAATTTGATAATAATTAAGTCCTATCTGTTAACATGGCAAAACACAATTTTAAATGCAACCATTTGTAGCACACCTTAGTTCTTTATAGGATTCTTCAAAGGAAGTCTAGTGGAGCAGTGCCTTGGAAACGGAATGCAGGGAATTGATTCTTCCTGCCCATACAAGTTTAGAATCTAGTTCTATTGTGGATCAACGTTTTCACATGCTTGTTAGGAAATATTGCAGCCATCAGAATTCTGTTATCTTCTGTTTGACAATTAATTGATTTCTGTATTTCCTCGACACGAAACAACAATCCCTCCTCCTCTCATGTTCTCCCTGCCTGACCCTTTTTACACTATCCTGCATGCATTTGGATTTTCATCACTGAACATAGATGTGATGTTTCCATTTTGATTATTCTCTTGATACTCATCATTGTAATGGTCCATCCTGCTGCTATAAAAAGTCGGTCGTGGCGGTGGCGACTGTATGTACTCGTAACTAGTAACATATGGAGATGGCCGATATGTGTTGTAGCTTTGTGTGACGTGGATTGGCTGTATTGGCTCTGGTGAAAATCTTGGTCCATTACCGCCATATCTATTCCAGTGACCTGTGTAATTATCTCCATAGCCATATCTATGGTTGTCATTATCTGTTGCCTGATGGTGTTGGCATTTGATGTGAACTTCTCCTTGATCTTTGGGTCCATGTCTATAGTTGTCATAATCTGGTGCCGGAGGGTGGTGGTATATGGTATGAACTTCTCCTTCATCTCTGGGTACAGAGGCTTGTGGATTAGGTTGGCTTGCATTCGTGTCTTGCATAGGAGGTGTTGGTGATGGTTTCTCCTCCGATGGTGGATCTTTTGGCGGTGCTGCTGGTGGTTCAGCGGCTGGTGCTTCTGCTGGAGGAGGGTTAGCAGTATCAGAGGCTGATGGTGGCGAAGAACCACCTTCAGGTTGCTGTTCACATTGTTCCAATGGCTGAGCAGCAGGAGGCTCTGTTGATTCTGAGTGAGAACAGATAATAGCCATCTTTCTAGTTTTCCTAATGGCTCTGACAATTTTCTCTGGGTCTGCCCATCCGATTATTATCAACTTTTGTTGGGGAAGATCAACATATATATGAGATATACCTGAGCAACTTGCAACATTAATCTACATCAGAAATGGTGAATCCCCGGATGATGATGATAATTCTTGAAGAACAACACTAACAAGAATTTGTCAGACATATTACCATCTTACCATCAACGCCATGCAGTGCCTTCTTGATCTTCTGCACACACCCGTTGCAGTCCATCCGGACTTGTATCTCGGTGACTCGAGCTTTCTGCACTTTGAGAAGGAAAGCCACTCATGAATGGTTATAGAAATAAACTCAACTAGTCTGATGCTCAAACTAAGTCATGCCATGTTAAGTTTCATTTCTGCAGAAAGTATGTATTTATATATCTGGTATCGCCAGGTATTGGAATGCAAAGAACATACCTCTAATTCTTGAGCCATTAGGGAACGGAGAGAGGAAGAGACAGAGAATGAAGGAACAATTAATATGAGAGATGAAAGGGATGTTTGGTGGAAAGAGTACAAGTGAAGAATCAATGTACAGGTAAGGTGACATTTGTTTTGTGCATGGAGGAAGAATATATGAAAGGCAAAAGCAAAAGGAATCTTCTTTCCCTTGTGATAAGACACAGAAAGAGGAAGATTCTTGCTGGAGTAATTGTCAAATCTTAAGGTAAAAAGAGAGACCCTAGTAACTTAACAATAATTTTTCGGATATGTTCCAAGTCTAAAGAAGCTCGAGCCTAAGTTCTTATCCGGATCCAATCAAACTTGTAATTTGGGAGACCTTAGCTTGATTGTCATTTTTAATTAGTTAAGGAGAATTTTTTCTTGGTGAGTATATCATGTTTGAAGTCTAAGTTATACCAAAAAAACGATTGGTTAGTTTAGATTTCTAATCGTCGCCCTTAAGGAGAATAAGAGCTTGTGTATCGGCTAGCATATTTGAAATCTATGCTACAGTTAATCTTTGTTTATCTTTGGCCTCTAACATAAATTTGTTCTATAACTCAATTGATTGGTATATAAGCCGAAAATTTATGATGTAACTCTTTTGAAACTTATCGGTAAAATATTTCACGAACCTGAGAGAATGGTCTTTTTCGATTTGTGTAGTATAACAAGGTCATCTACCTTAAGTTTCTGTCATCCCTATGTGCCCTCTTACCGAAGGTTATCCTTCATGGTCATTTTTATAAATTAATACTCCACAAATTAGTAATTACTATTATATAATAGTTTTTATAATTCTGTAAGTTAAATAATTTTAAGTAATAATAAGACAACAATTGTGTGAAAGATCATCTCACACATATCATTAATCAATGTAATTTGTAATAAAATACAATATTTTCTTAAAATTTAATGTGAACTTTCCCTCCCGACCCATCCTTTACAAGTTAGTGCAAAGCTTTGAATGTGAACGGATCCTTTAGGAGGAGGGACCATGTAGAGATATTCCCTATTTGATTATTATAGTTTTTAGTTAATTATGTTCTTTACATATAAATAATATTAGTGGATGATTGTCTTTTGGCTTTGCTTTCATAAAGTTATAGTGAGCTTTACTTAATAATTGAACATTTTTAAGTAAAGTTGTTTCAAAAGGGCTCTTTTAAACCACAAATTTAAAGAAATAAGTTATTATTGAAGGAAAATATGCACGAAATCACGTAATCAATCAAATTGATTAACTCTAAGATTGTAATATGCTATATTTAATAATTGTATGAAAAAATACCTGAAAATTGAGGAATAATTGAATCTATTTGGTTCTGCCGGATTCAGGCTGAACGGTGCGTTGCCGTTTGGATCCATGAGTTGGCAATCTTCTGCGTTGTTCCTCGACGTGAATATACCTGCAAAACAAGGAAGGCTCGTCAGGAGTTGTGTCCCGATTAGCCCCTCTGACGCTCAAGTGAGTTTTCTAGTGAAGGTGGGACCGATGAATGTAGAGAAAACAAATTAGGTTATGATCTCGTACCTAGATTATGGGAGAATAATACCTTTTATATGGTTTTGCAGTTAGGTTTAGGTCTTTACGTGTTTGCATGGAAGACTCTTTTCAACCGATGGGCCGAAAGAGGGCATGGGCTTTAGGCGCAGGACTGATCTTCGATGATTGGACCGATTGACCCATGGGTCATCTTGACTGGATCCGGGCCCAGCACGGTCGACCCGACCATAAACCCCCTACTCCTCGAGTCTGAGCGAAGAGAAGGGTCGGAGGAGTATGCAGAGGTTTTATAGCTCGGTCATAGGACGACTCGGGGTTGGGACGATCGGTTGAGCCTTGAGACATAGCTCGTCTGCATTGGTCACTAAATGGAATGATCGATCGATCGGCCGGCAATGTTATAGCCTGACCATGGACGGCCCGGGTAGTTTCAATTGGTCAGGTGCCGACTAGTTGTCTCCATTAGCGGGCACGTGAAGACATTTGAGGCATTTATTATTTGACGGCGCACGCCGTCGACAATTTTCGAATCAAACGATCGTCTTTGTAGCCGTTACCCAGCTGTCTCGCACGTCCTTTCAACTGTTCGCGCCCGTCCGGATTTCGATTAACCCTAATTTGTCTCCGTTCAGATCGTGTCGCGTGTCCAAGAGTAGCTCGGATTCTCTCCACGTGTGGAGCTTTGGTTGGATCCTAATTCGAGAGTTTTCCCTATAAATGTTTGGAGTAGGCGGACGATTTGCTTTTCTTCGCACTCATTTCGTTCTTGTCGTCTTCTTGCTTTCCTCTGTTTTTTCCCTATTCTCACTCTCGGAAGTTGTCTTAGGCGTCGCTCAAATTTTCGATTCCCTACCATTAAATAGGTACGTCCCCTTTCTTCATTCTCCTCTTCTAAATTCCTCTTAGAAAGCATGTCATCTAGCGGTTCTCGGAGTGGGGTTTCTCCAAGTGATTCTGTTGATGGGAGGTCGTCGGAGGTTATGGCCGAGGTGACGGCGGTGTCGAGGTTAAGGTATGTTGAAGATATTACAACAAGAAAACGAAAAGACGGGCTGATAGTAAAGGAGTTGCCCAAGGGTAAATCCAAGATGTCTGCCGCGGAGTTGCGTCGGTCAGTCCTTAGGAACAGTATCTCTCGGGACTAGGAGCCTAGGTTGGCTTCTGAGAATGAGGGAGTCGGCAGCAGCAGAGATGGGTGGATTGCCGTCTCTGAGTATTTCTTTTCGGTCGGAGGCTTGAGATTACCGTACGTGTCGATCGTAGACGAAGTGTGCGCTAACTATCAGTTGAGGCCGAGTCAGATCCCTCTGAATGGGTGGCGTTTCATTAATGGACTTGTACTGTTGTGCCACCAATTCGGCTGTCCGACCTCGGTTAACATCTTGCGCCACTTCTTGAGGATTAGCCAGAGTCCGAGTTCTGGGGGTGGCATCCCTTTCCTAATGTATAAGGATGCCCGATATCGCCCAGCCGGGACGTCTGGTAAAATTTTCGGCTGGAGAACAAAATACTTCTTCGTGAAGCCTCCGGGGGCTTCTTCCGAGTCCCAGCCGTGGAGGTATCCCCAAGCTGAGCGATGGAATGACTCATCGAGTCTATTCCTTTCCAAGGAGGAGCGGGAGGTAGTTAACCGTACAAAGGAGCTTGGCCAGTATAACTTCGCTCGGCTCATCTCGGGGTATGGCGGGGGGGCCTCGGCCAACTCTCTACTGATTGACCCCCCGCCGCGAGTTGGCGGGCTAGGAGAGGGAACTGCCCCGCTTGGTTGACCCCTCATGATTGATTTATCTTCTTTATTCGTAGGTTTTGGTTCGGTTTCTAACTTGTTTCCTCTGTTTGTGCAGCTATGGTCAAAGTTAATACTTTTCTCGACCCCCCCCAAATCCGCCAAGGGTAAGCGTAAGGTTGCCGGTTCCTTGGGGGCTAGAGGACAGGCGGAGAGGGGAGAGGCTAGTTCGCGGGTTGCTCGACCCATTACTTCCGGGCAGCGTGATGTTCCTCCTACCGTCCCCGAACCATTGGCAGCGCCTGTTGTAGTCGTCCCGCCTGGTCCGAGCATGGTTGTAATCGAGGAAGAGGAGGAGGAGGTTGAACGACCTCTTAAAAGGAGGAGAGGGGCCCGGGTAACTGACCGGCCTTCCCCTGTGGACGACCGATCTCCCAGTTCCCCCGTAGCCGACCGATCTCCTTGCTCTTTGGTGGCTGCTTGTCCTTCGGTGGTCAACCAATCTCTCCGTCCTTCGGGCCAACTCAAGGAAAAAGGGAAAGCGGGTGACGTCGGGCTGTGGGAGTCTCTGATCAAGCTGCCCAGGGACTCCTCAACTACTGACGTCGGCATTGTCCGTCATATCATGAAAAGGATTACTCCTCCCGTGGACGGGGAGAAATTTGACCAGAAGAGCAATAAGGATATGGGGTCTCTACTTTTGCGTACTTGCCAGAGGAGCTCAATGATGTCGTTCGAGGCGGTGCAGCGTTTGGATGTTCTGGACCGTGAGGTTCAGGACCTTCAAGAGGATCACGAGCTTTGAAGGACGAGCCAAGGTAGAAGAGAGAGACCTTCTCAAAGCTCAGAATTCTTCTTTAGAGGAAGAGAAGAAGATTCGGGAGGAGGCGGCAAGTATTTTGAAGGCCCAAGTTGACACGGGGGAGGAAGAGATGCGCGCCTTGCGAGCTCAGCTCACAAAGGAGGAGGTCGAAAGGGTAAAGGCGATGGCAGCGAGGAGCAAGCTATCCGAGGAGTATGCAGTGTTGCGGGGGCAGTGGGAGTCGGAGAGGGTGCTCAAGGAGAAATCTCTCCGAGACCATGCCCAAACCGAGGATATGTTAAGGAGGGTGCAAGCCTCCGTGAAGGAACAAAGGATTGAGGCGATCCTGCGATGGCAGAGGCGGTTCTTGCAGGACGAGTGCTTGGAGTACTCCTGCGACCTGGCCCTCATGATCCTGAAGAATTGTTATAACGCCTGCGTTCCTGAGGGGTCGGACGGTCCTTCGTTCGAGAAGTTTACCGAGCCGTTACTTCCTACCGCTCTTGGCCTTTCTCTGGAGGAAGTGACGGAGAGAGCTATGGAGGACCGGGGCCCAGTCCCGAATGAAGAGCTGGACCTTAGCTCGGCCGAGGAGGACGAGCTTCCTCATGATGATACTTCTGTCCCCGCTTCGACTTTTCCGCTTTGATTAAGGGCTTCCCTGTATTCCCGGGTATTCTCCCTCTACGGAGTTTTGAAGCCCACCTGGTCGGGCTTGGACTGTGGCCACTTTTATCAATACAATCTTTACCTTTGCTTTATTTCTTTCTGATGTCTCTTTCCGTATTCATACTCTTTACTTTCAATGTATGTTGAGTTATGATGAAATTGCTCATAGTCGTCCGATTTCAAAGTCGGCTTATAGTAGAGTTCGATTCGGGGTCCCAAGGATCTCGTCTTGGCGACCCGATCGACCGTAGTCGGTCTATGGAGAATGCCGAGCAATAGCGATGGCGAGGGACCTAGGGATCTCATCCTGGCGACCCGACCGACCGTAGTCGATCTGTGGAGAATGCCGAGCAATGGCGATGGCGAGGGACCCAGGGATCTCGTCCTGGCGACCCGACCGACCGTAGTCGGTCTATGGAGAATGCCGAGCAATGGCGATGGCGAGGGACCCAGGGATCTCGTCCTGGCGACCCGACCGACCGTATTCGATCTGTGGAGAATGCTGAGCAATGGCGATGGCGAGGGACCCAGGGATCTCGTCCTGGAGACCCGACCGGCCATAGTCGATCTATGGAGAATGCCGAGCAATGGCGATGGCGAGGGACCCAGGGATCTCATCCTGATGACCCGACCGGCCGTAATCGGTCTATGGAGAATGCCAAGCAATGGCGATGGTTGATTGAATTTTTATTCTTTGTCACGTATAATGGAGCTTTTCATTGCCGAGAAATCTAAAAATCGCTTTATTGATGATAATAAAGGCATGGGCCGTTAAAAAACCTGTCTGGCTGGGACAGGAAAAAGGTTCCCACGCGTTGCATACAAAAATGGTAATAAGGAAAGATTAACTAAAATAAAACTTATCTATTGGTAGAAGGCCTTCAAATTCTGTGAGTTCCAAGGCCTCGGTAGAATCTTCCCTTTCTCATCGCTGAGGATGTAAGAACCATGCCCGACTTGCTTAATCACTCGATAGGTCCTTCCCGTCGCCCGAGCTTTCTGGATGCTTTCCAGCGCCTCGGCTTTTTTAGTAGACGCACCCACCTACCTTTACATCGCTCGGCTTGACCCTTCTGTTATAGAACTTGGTCGCCTTTTGCCTGATTGCTTCTGAGCGAGCGGCTGGCCTTTCTCTATCCTCGCTAAGGAGAACGAGCTCTGCTCTGCGAGCTTCATCATTCCGCTCTTCTTGATAGCCCGACACCCTCTGATTGTGCAATGCCACTTCTACTGGAATCAGGGCTTCTGTCCCAAAGGTCATCCTGAACGGGGTCTCCCCTGTGACTCCGTTCGGTGTGGTTCTATATGCCTACAATACTTCGTCTATTTCTTCCACCCAGGTCTTTCGGCCGTCCAGGCGCTTCTTGAGGGCACTCATTATCTTTTTGTTGGTGTTCTCCGCGAGACCGTTACTTTAGTCGGTCGCAGAAATCTCTAAACTTGAGGTTGTCGAACTGCCGACCATTATCTGTAACCAACACCATAGGCATCCCGAAGCGGCATAGTATATTCTTCTTTATAAAACTTTCCATCTTCCCCTCGGTGATTGTAGCGACAGACTTCGCTTCTACCCACTTGGTGAAATACTCCACGGCCACTATCAGGAATTTCTTTTGCCTGGGACCGAGAGGGAAAGGCCCCAGTATATCCATTCCCCACTGAGCGAAAGGGATAGGATGGCTCACGATTTGCATTCGCTTCGGTTAATTTGGTGAGACATTCTTTGTTTCTCTGGCAGGCCTCACATCGGTTGACCTTTTCCTGACAATCTCTTCTCATTTTCGGCCAGTAGTACCCCTTTCTGATCAATCGGTGAGCCAACATTCTGCCCCCTATGTGATTTCCGCACATCCCTTCATGGACTTCAGCCATTGCCTGCTCGGCTTCTTCCTCATTCAAGCATCGAAGCAGCGGCCAGTTGTAAGACCGCTTATACAGAGTGTCGTTAACTATTGTGTACTCGGCGGCCTTTATTCTTAGTTTCTTGGCTTCCGATGCGTCTTCTGGTTGTTTTCCTTCTAAAAGGTACTGTGTAATTGGTTCTGTCCAACTCGACCGACCAGTACTTACGTTGAGAACTTCCTCGGTTTTCTGAATGCTAGGCCGTTCTAGTCGTTCGACCAGAACATTATTTATGGCATCACGGTCGGAAGCCATTTTCGAGAGCGCATCCGTTTTATATTTTATTCTGCTGATTGAGTACTGTTCGAAATTGCTCAACTCCTGTTTTACTAGCTCCAGATACTTGATCATGTTGTTCCCCTTGGCCTCATACTGCCCGGTGACTTGGCCGACCACCACTTGGCTGTCGCTATATATCTTCAGGTGCTTCACCTCCATCTCCTTGGCGAGTTGGAGGTCGGCTATCAGAGCCTCATATTCTGCCTCGTTATTGGAGGCTTTGAATTCTAGCTGAATGGCGTACTCTACTTTTTCTTCTAAATGCGGGCTGACCAGCACTACTCCCGCTCCGCATCCCTCGGCATTGGATGATCCATCAACAAACAAGCTCCAAAGTGAACCGCCTCGTCCTTCGAGCTCGGTTGGCTCATCTCTGCGATGAAGTCTGCCAACACCTGCGCTTTAATGGTCGTGCGGGGCTTGTATTGTATATCGAACTCTCCCAGTTCTACCGCCCATTTTATCAGCCGACCCGAAGTTTCGGGCTTTTGAAGGCACTGTCTGAGGGGTTGGTCGATCCATACCTCAATAGTATGACTTTGGAAGTAAGGCCTCAGCTTTCTGGTTGCCATTATCAAGGAGAGGGCGAGCTACTCTATGGGCATATATCGCGTTTCTGGCCCGGTCAACACTTTGCTGACATAGTAGACGGGGTGTTGCTCGCTTCCTTCCGATCGGATAAGTACTGCTACCGATCGACCCCTCCAGAATCGCCAAGTATAAGATCAGATTCTCCCCTTCTACCGGGCTTTGCAGAATAGGCGGGCTGGACAAGTATTGCTTTAAGTGTTGGAAAGCTTTCTCGCACTCATCCAACCATTGGAACTGGGTCATGTTCGCTTTCCTCAGGACTTTGAAAAACGAGAGGCACTTGTCTCCTAGTCTGGAGATGAACCTGCTCAGCGAAACTATCCGACCGGTCAAAATCTGAACATCTTTCAGGCATTGCGGCGAAGGCATCTTTATGATGGCCTCAATCTTCTCTGGATTAGCTTCGATTCCCCGCTGAGTGATCATAAACCCAAGGAATTTTTCGGATGCCACCCCAAACACGCATTTTTCTGGGTTTAGCTTCATCTGGAATTTATTCAAGGTCTGGAAGACTTCTTGGAGATCTTGTACATGCTCCGCGGACGTCTTACTTTTGACCACCATATCGTCTACATAAGCTTCCACAGTTCGACCAATCTGTTTTTTGAAGACTTCTGTGACGAGCCGTTGATAGGTCGCCCCGGCGTTTTTCAAACCAAAAGGCATTACTTGGTAGCAATATGTGCCTTGGTCGGTTATGAAGGCGGTTTTTTCTTCGTCCTCCAGGCTCATTTGGATCGATGATAGCAGAAAGCATCCAGAAGTCGAGTAGTTCATGGCCCGAGGTGGAGTCTACTAATTGGTCGATCTTAGCAAGAGGAAGTCGTCTTTTGGACATGCTTTGTTCAAGTCGGTGAAATCTATGCACATTCTCCACTTGCCGTTCTTTTCACCAAAACAACATTGGCAAGCCATTACGGATATTTGACCTCTCGGATGAACCGGCCAAAGAACTTCGCTACTTCCTTCTCGATCACTTCCGTCGCTCCTCATCGTGCCATCGCTTTTTTATCGATAAACTGCGGTCATGCCGAATACCGAGGGAGTGCGGCGCGATCGATCGAGAAATTCTAGGCATGTCGCTCATCTAGTTTAAAACCGACTTGTTTTCCACCAAACGATCAGTGATTCCTTTAACCAGTCCCTCTCAGTAGCTCGGAACCTAGGTTTGTGAACTTAGAAGGGTCGGCTTCATCGAAGACGACTTCTGCGTTTCTTCTCGGGTTCAATCTCCGTCTCTTCGTCGGTTCTTACATCAAGAGAACTCGTCAAGACTACCGCCTGCCTAATGTTTTAGTCTCCGCTAAATAACATTCCCTGGCGATTCTCTGTTGACCCCTGACAATGCCTACCCCGTGGGGTGTCGGGAACTTCATAACTTGGTAGTAAGTAGAGACGACCGACCTGAGGGCATTTTGAGTAGCTCGCCCGATTATTGCATTATATGCCCCTTGGAACTTTACGACCAGGAACTCAACGTCCCTCTCTATCTGACATGGTTTCTGCCCAAACTTCACTTTCAAATACACCCGGGCGAACGGGTAGGTTGACGCCCCGATTACTCCTTTAATGGGGCCGCTCAGAGGTAATAATCGCTCCTCGGGTACCTTCATTTGCTTGAAGGCCTATAGTACAACAAATCGACCGAGCTGTCCGTGTCGATCATTACCCGCTTCACCTCGATCCGTCCATGTTGATTTACCACGAGGGCATCGTCATGAGGGCAACTTACTCCATTGAGGTCGGACTCATCAAATGATATCACCCGTCGCTCTCCTTGGCTTTTTGGTGTATGAGTCTTTGTCGACTGTTTGGCATATCTTTTCTTCCTTTAGTGGTGGATCCCATTGCATTTCGCGAATATCATATTGATGACCCCAATGGTCGGTCTTCACGCCAAAGATTTCGTCGTTCCTTTCCCTTGACCGCCCTCTCTCTTCTCGTCGGTCATCTGTATTTGTGTTCTGTCGCCCTTCATTTCTGTCATTTCGATTCCAAGGCGGTCGTCTATTGTCTGTCCGACCTGTTCTGCGATCGGCATTTTGTTCGTGTTTCACGAACCGGCCTAACCTTCCCTTTTGAATGAGGAGTTCGATCTCTTTTTTCAACCGCCAGCAATTTTCCGTATCGTGACCAACCTCTCTGTGGAAACGGCAATACAAGTTGGGGTTCCTGTCCTTATAAGGGGTCTTCATTTTTTCCGGCTCTCGGATAGTTTCCCCATCCGCTCTCACAGCCGCCAGTACTTCTGCATATGTCTTGTTTAGTGGAGTGAACTCCTGCCGATATCCCTGTCGATCGGCTGGCCTTCTCCAATTTAATGGCTTTTTTTTTGCCAGGCGAATTGTTCGCCTATCATTTGGCGAGCGATCATCCGTCCGACGCCTCGTATTTTTCAGCACTTCTTCAAACTGAATGTACCTGTCCGCCCTGTTTATTATTTCCTGAACAGATCGGGGCTGATCGAGGGCTAATGATTTCTAGAACTCCTCGTCCCTCGTATTGTTCATGAGCGCGGCCAGCATGGACGAGCAAGTGAGGTCGGGAACCTTGACCGCTTCGTTGATGAACCGGGTGATGAACTCCCGCAAACTCTCATTCCTCCCTTGGGTGAGTTGCATTACCTCCAAAGCTGTCTTCTGCGGTCGCTTACTCGTGGCGAACTGATTCAAGAATAACTCCTTGAAATCTTCGAAACAAGTGATACAACTCGAGGGCAAGCTGTTGAACCATCGCCGAGCTCCCTCTTGGAAGGTCGTGCAGAAAGCCTTACATTGGATAGCGTCCGGGACACAATGTAAGTTCATCATGGACTGGAAGTGCTGCAGGTAGTCCAGGAGGTCGGTCTTCCCGGTGTATTTCTCGGGGGTCGCTATTTTTGTGCCGGGTGCTGGGAGGCTATCCAAGATCTCCGGAGTAAAGGGAGAGCTGTACTGCGCCGTCGGGCGGTCTGGACATAAGCTCATAGCCGCGTTAATCCGATCGTCCACGATTTTTTCTAGGTTTTGTGTTTGGTGGCGATCGGTCATCATGCTGGTTTGTCGCACAGTTTGTCGCGCAGACGTCTGCTATTGCGCCGGCTGGGACTGCAGGATCTGGCGAATCAACAAATTGGCTGCTTCCTCGATCTGTTTTCTGGTCAGGACGGAGTGCACAGCCGGAATAGGTTCTATACCCGATCGGTGTTGAAGATTCGAGTGTGTACTGAGTGCGACGTTATCCTCCACAGCCACGCTCTGCTCTTTCTGTTCCAAGGTTTGAGGTTGCTGTTGATCGTTAGGATCAGAGGATTCCGTGCGGGAGACGTGCGGTGCAGACGGCATAATTGCAGGCAGCTGCAAACCTAGACGCCAGATCGCCGAGGTCGCGACAATGGCGCTACATCAGATTCGTCCGCCGCCTTTGGCCGATTTGTGTGGTTCGGACGTGGTTCGAAAGTCGGGCCCCACGGTGGCGCCAATTGGTTCTGCGGATTCAGTCGAACGATGCGTTGCCGCTTGGATCCATGAGTTGGCAACCTTCTGCGTTGTTCCTCGACGTGAATATACCTGCAAAACAAGGAAGGCTCGTCGGGGGTTGTGTCCCGATTAGCCCATCCGAAGCTCAAGTGAGTTTTCTGGTGAAGGTGGGACCGATGAATATAGAGAAAACAAATTAGGTTATGATCTCGTACCTCGATTATGGGAGAATAATACCTTTTATATGGTTTTGCAGTTAGGTTTAGGTCTTTACGTGTTTGCATAGGAGACTCTTTTCAACCGATGGGCCGAAAGGGGGCATGGGCTTTAGGCGCAGGATTGATCTTCGATGATTGGACCGATCGGCCCATGGGTCGTCTTGACTGGATCCGGGCCCAGCACGGTCGACCCGACCACTATTGTTATTTTTTGTAAAGCGAAGTGACAGAGACGCAGTAAAGGATTGACTACTGCTATTCTGAACTCTGATTAGAAACTCATCCAGTTCTCAATAGGGCGATTGTATTTAAGATTGTCTAGCAGTAGGACATTTTGTGCATTATAATACATGGGTCAAGACTATCTATTATAGCAAGTCCATAAATACAGGCCCAATTGCACGTTAAAGAGAGAATTACCAAACCCAATTATCTTGACATCAAATTAAATCAAATTAATCGGGGTTTGTACAAAATTATATTAATTATGCTAGTCCACAAAATTAATGATAAAATTCTATCAGTTATTGGGTGAAATTAACTTTTAATTTCATTCGTATATTCGAAAAAATTAAAACTATTTATTAGTCAAAGTTAAACATTTTCAACATTACCCTAAGCCTAAGTTTAGTGTGAATGTGTTCAAATTTTTTATTTTAAAATATTTTGGAACATATTTGTATCTAAAATCAAAATTTTATTAAGTTCGAGATCGTTTGGTTTTACTTCTATTTTTCCGTTTTCAATAAAATTGATTAACTCTAAGATTGTAACATGTTAGATTTAATAATTGTATGAAAAAATACCTGAAAATTGAGGAATAATTGAATCTATTGTTATTTTTTGTAAAGCGAAGTGACAGAGACGCAGTAAAGGATTGACTACTGCTATTCTGAACTCTGATTAGAAACTCATCCAGTTCTAAATAGGGCGATTGTATTTAAGATTGGCTAGCAGTAGGACATTATGTGCATTATAATACATGGGTCAAGACTATCTAATATAGCAAGTCCATAAATACATGCCCAAATGTACGTTAAAGAGAGAATTACCAAACCTAATTATCTTGACATCAAATTAAAACAAATTAATCGGGGTTTGTACAAAATTATATTAATTATGCCAGTCCACAAAATTAATGATAAAATTCTATCAGTTATTGGGTGAAATTAACTTTTAATTTCATTCATATATTCAAAAAATTAAAACTATTTATTAGTCAAAGTTAAACATTTTCAACATTACCCTAAGCCTAAGTTTAGTGTGAATGTGTTCAAATTTTTTATTTTAAAATATTTTGGAACATATTTGTATCTGAAATCAAAATTTTAATAAGTTCGGATCGTTTGGTTTTACTTTATTTTTCATTATAGCTTTCAATTTCTATTTTAGGTCTTTCGTTTTTGTTTTATTTTTCTTTCAAATAAAAACAAAACTTGTTTAGTTGTTAATGCTAATGCAGTTACATTTTATCACTAATAATAATTACATTTTAGATAAAACTTAAAGATAAATTATTTTTAATTAAATAAATTTATTTAATCTCTTATATAATATTTATTAATAAATTATTAATAAAGTTATGTTATTTTAATATAATTTATAATCTATAATCTATAATTTATTTATAAATTAATATTTACTTGAAATATATTTTAATTATTAAGTCAAATTTTAATTGAATATTTATATATTTTAAATTTAATTATATATAATTTAATTATAAAATTAAATAAAATTTAATTATTCATAATTTATTAAATATATAAATATAACGTTGAATTAAATTATTCATAATTTTTATTAAAATAAATAATTAAATAATATATATTTAAATGACGAGAAACAGATTATGAAAAATAAAACAAGAAACAAAAATCACTTTTATGATTTTCATAATTTTGAAAAATCGAAAGAAACCAAAACCAAAAACAAAAACTAAAAATTCAAATAGACAAAATTCTTTTACTAAATTTAAAAAATAAAATAAAAATAAAACAAACAAACAAACCAACACCACTCCAAGTGTAAGAAACGTTATAATCCTATCATTAAACGTTAGTTGTAATTAATCATATATATATATATATAATAAAATTTACTCACAGAAATTTTGTTACGTGTATATAATTAATTAGGATAAAATATCACATTATATTTCTTTATTTATCCACAAAAAATAAGAAAAGAATATAATTTGATAACGTTATCAAATGGATCTAATTGAATAGAATTTTAGTTTATGGCAAATTTTATATCGTTAAATTCCTGAATTCATACATGATTTACATCGGTAAAATATAGTAATTTTAGTCTTATAATTTTGTTAATAAGCATGTAGGTTTAATAATTTTGTAGTTATTTTACCTGCGAATATCTCTAAAGTTGTGTGACATTCCCAAATTAATGGGTGATTATTATAAGATATGAAAGGACAGAGTGCTTCTTCATTTGGGCTTGATGAATATAGATTATGCTATAAGAAAAGATGAACCACCTACTATCACTGAAACCAACACTCCGAATGCGGTTATGGGAGTAAATCAATCGTTTCTATGTGATATTCATAAAGATTAAGATATTTGTTGGTATCTGTGGTTTCGTTGAATAAGATACTAAAGTTAAAGATCTTTTAAAAATCATCGATGAGCAATTTGTTACATCTGACAAGACTCTTGTTAGTACCTTAATTATGCAATTATCATATATAAGGCTCACTGGGATAAAAGGTGTGTGTGATCATATCATACGTACGAGGGACATAACGACTTAGCTAGAAACTTTAGAAGTGAAAATGCCATAATCTTTCCTGGTTCATTTTATTCTGAACACTCTGCCCCGACAATATGGTCCTTTTAAATTTCTTACAACATACATAAAGACAAATGGTCAATTAATGAGTTGTTGATTAATCATGTGTGCTCAAGAAGAAGGAAAATTGGCTATGGAAGAGGTTGAAAAAATGAACTTGACTACATAAGGAAAGAAAAAGAAGGATTATGGCAAAAATAAGGGAAAAGGCAAGATCCTCCTCAACCTCAGATAAAGAAAGTATCGAAGTGTTTCATTTGTAAAAAGAAGGGACATGAAGAAAGAGTGCTTAAAATTTAAGAACTGACTTAAAATGAAAGGTACTAAATCTTTCATTTGTTTGTTATGAATCCAATATGGTTAGTATTAATCATAACATGTAGTGGATTAATTATAGTTCAGCAATCCATGTTTCAATTACCTTGCATGGTATGCACAACCTAAGGAAACCAATGAGAAGTGAAATACTACATCTATTCAGGAGGCAAGATGAGTTCACATGTGGAAGTCATTGGCATTTGCAGTTTGACGTTAAGCAGTGGTTTTATTTTAAATATGGAAAATACCTTTTATGTACCAAATTTTCTCAAATTTTAATTTTTATTTCAGGACTTGTACCATTGGGTTTTACCTTTAATTTTACAAATTCTGGTTTTCAATTATCCAATAAATCCAAAGTTCTTGGACATGGTGTTTTGATTGATGGTCTTTATTCTCTTAAATTATGAAATGACACTGCTTATACTTTTATGCATACTACTATTGGGATAAAACGATGTATTATGAATGAGGATTCCTCTATGCTGTAGCATTAGAGATTAGGACACATATCTATTGAGGGACTTAAGAAATTGGTAATGAAAAAGTACTTAGTACTTTGGATTTTTTTTATTATGGGACTTGTGTCGATGCATTAAAGGTAAGCAAATTAACAAGTCTAAAAGAGGTGCACAAATTTATTAGAAATCATACATATGGATATTTGCTATCCAGGCATGAATGCAAATAGTCTGAATTACTTTATCACCTTTATAGATGATTATTCACCATATATGTATCTTTACTTACTTTGTTCTAAAGACGAAGCTTTGGATTAGATAGAGATCAGATAGAGATGGAGAGTACTATGGTAGATACACAGAGAATGGGCAAACACCTGGTCCATTTCTAAGTTTCTTCAAGAACATGTGATTGTTGTGCAATACACTATGCCTAATTCTCCGAACCAAAATGGTGCAGCAGAAAGAAGAAACCAAACATTAATGGACATGGTGAGAAGCATATGGAGTAATGTAAAACTCTCTGATTTCTTGTGGACTGAAGCACTAAAGACAATTGAGTTATTTAAGGGTTAGAAACTAAGTTTATGACATATACGCGTTTGGGGATGCCCGTCTAAAGTAAGAATATATAATCCATAAGAAAAGAAGCTAGACTCTAGAACTATGAGTGGTTACTTTATTGGATATGTTGAAAATTCCAAGGGGTATAGATTCTATTTTCATCTCACAGCACTAAGATTGTGGAATCAAGAAATACAAAATTTCTTGATAATGACTTGATCAGTAGGAGTGATCGATTTCGAGATGTTATTTTAGAAAAGGAACATCAAGACGTTCATCCCTCTGGCTCAAGTGATATATTGATTGTCATTCACACCCCCCAAGCATCAATAGGTGTTAGACAACCAATTGCTAAAATTTCAAAAGCAATTGATATCGATTCAATAGATCAAGTTATTGATATGGAACAACAAGAAATTGTTGATCAACCAGTTGCACAACATGATCCTGACGAGAATGTTCAAACAACATTAAGAAGATATACTAGTGTAACACCCCACTCTCACAAGACACGTACCCGACATCCATGGTGATATCCGAGTACGTACCCCGCAAGGGTGGCATGCTAGAACGATCATTCAATCAAAATTCATTACAAAAGTTTTGTTTCTTTAAAAATAAGGAACATGCAAACGGAAAATACTAATCAAATTGGGCCCACGTTATTTAAAAAAAAACATTTCCATTTCCAAACTACAATCTTTACAAACATTAGTATTCAACCTTATATTTGGGCCCATTTCAGACACAAAACACTTGAAACCATAAAGTCGTTTCATTATCAAATCGTTTACATACACTTTGTACAATTCTCGTTGAACATAATTCAAAAATAAAGTAAATGAAGGCATGTGCAGGTACAAACTGATCCGACCCCTAATCCATATCAGACCTCAGTGGCTATACTCCATTTAGCCTTGCTGATTAATTCCTTAGAACCTGAAAAGTCACATTGCAATTTTTGATGAGTTTTACAACTCAATGAGTGAACCATCATTGGTGAATTCACCGGATTACAAACAAACATCACGTATATCACAGATATTCATTCAGAACATATAACTATTTATGATATCCACATAACAAGGCATCTCATGTGATCATACAATTCACGTAGCCAAGTATAGCAACAGTTCATATCAATGTATCACTCACTTCATCTTTGCAAATCATTCAAGGAGTTTCAGTCTTATATGAATGCTATATGCATGAGACTCGCATTTGTTCTTATTGTTGTGACTGAGTGCCTATCACAAACTTATACAAATACTGGCCCATAGGGCTCAGTCAGAACAGAATCACGAAGTATAGCTCTACGTGCACACACATATATATCACGGAGCAAAGCTCTACGTGGAAGCGCTTCATACTGGCAACTCAAGTCACAACGCCTTTATCTGAGCATGCATTTATGAAATGCATCAAATACTAATTATGTCATATCAGACAATCACATATGATATTCAGTCAGAAACTCATAATCATCGGACCTAAGTCCGGCATTCAACATCCGTTGAGAATTCACATATCAAAAAGGATTTCACATCAATTCAGAACACTTCCAATGCATCAAAACTGAATATGGCTTACATAGCAATCACATGTGGTGCTCATACAAAACTCATAATCATCGGACCTAAGTTCGACATTCAACTTCCTTTGAGAATTCACATAATATTCAGAATTTCAGAGCACACAAAGCCACAATCAAAGCACTTCCAATACATTTTCGAATATTGATCTCCTCAGAAAATTAAAGTCCGAAATTCATAAACAAATCGCAAGTAATTTAATAATATGGGAAGTTGTAAATAAATCAAATCAATCAATCCTAGGAAATCATCTAAGTTGACTCACAGTACGCTCCAATAAGCTATTGCCTGGATGGTCCAGCAATGTCCGATTGGCGTCCGATATGCTCCTTTAAAATAGGCAAAACACATTCACAATATCACACTTTGCACAATTGCACAAATGTTCTTTTATGCACATCAATATAGAGAATGTATGCACAATGCATGTTCAATGACAATTCTGAGGTACAATAAAGCGATCCTTATCAAAAATCGTTTAGGAAACAAAGCCCTCATTAGTACCATGTATATTTACAATAGAATTGGACCTGACAATGTCAAACAATTTCATAGCTTCATTGACCACTTCGGATTTTTCCTATTAAAAAATTAGATAAGGTAAATGACCAAATTAGACAAAACTTCCTTCTGTAAAGTTGTTCTCCCATTTCTTAGCTTTCTAAAGACACCAAAATCGTTTAATTTGAGTCTGTATACCAAGTGATATCCTCAAAAAATTCTATACGGTTCAGAAGTTCCAGCAAAATTCATACCTCAACTTCCAACCAAAAATTTAAACTCTTAGAGACAGAATTAAAACTTCATTTCTTCATAAAAATTGTAGCCCTATGTCTCTAGTTTACAGCAAATCAAAAATCACCCAATTTGGATCAATATAGAGAAATTTATGGTCAAATTACGAAAGGATGTTCGAGCAGTAGAAGGAGGGGTGTTTGCCGCGACGTGGAGAAAAGATGAAGTAGCAATGTACAACCCAAAAAATCAGTTTTTTTCGGGATTTTTGCAATGTTCGCCCCGACGAGCTCAAGGGGGGGGGTCTTATACGTCGCGACATACAAAGAGGAATGAGTCGCGGCGAGGATAAAAATGGACGCCGCGACGAATAAACAAAATAAGCTACACGTCGCGACGTACAAAAGAACACGTTGCGACGTCTGGTTCTGAAACTCGTCTTCCCCGATTTCTTTTTCCAGATTTTTCACTTTTATACCCAAAATAATCTCTAAAACTTTACTCCAAAAATCATTCTTATAGTCCGGCACTAAAAACCGATGCATGCAAGAATTACACCATTTTCAACTCTCTCAGTACTGTGTTCATCCACTCTATCTCTATTATGTTTCTTTTAATCTTTTCTGCAGCTCACAACTTTACAATACCCAGTAAACTCATATTTCATTCCAGATACACTTAACAATTTAGCTCCTCATCTAAATCATCCAATCTAGGCATTCACCGAGACTACACCGTGTAACTTCACATGCATGTTATATATATATATATATATAAACTTACTTGCTTAAGCAATATTTCCCAGCAGTGAGAGTGAATCGCTGACACGACAATAACGATTGATGATCGGCGTTTGGAAAAACCAGAAGAAGATTTTTCAACAATGCATTCGGTGAAGAGAAAACAACGGAGGAATGAGCTATACCGAAGTCTATACACTACGTGCCTACATTGCACATCCTACACATGTCGCTATTCCATACTGCCATATGTCACCTTTGCATGAAGGTCATTTGTCACTAAATGATCAGTCCACGTGTCTCAATAGGATTGGTCCAAATTTCAATATTTTTTCTAAAAATTCAACAAAAGTTTCGAAATATTCTAAATAGACCAAAATTGTCAAATTACATTTTAATCGCATTAACAACTTAATTGTACCCGGAAAATGTCATAAATGTATGTACAATCATATTAATGTGCAAAAATATACATGTCACAATTAATTATGCATAAACATGAATTTTTCTTTCTGATTTCTCAATAATTCTCGTAATTCACAATTTTAGCCCTCACACGGGTAACGAGATGTTACAACTAGAGTATGGCGATCGGGTATCTCTAGTGATGATATTGTGTATTTACAAGAATCGGACTTTAACATCGGTGCCGAACATGATCCTGAAACATTTCATAAGCCATAAGTTCTAAAGAATCAAACTTATGGTACAATGCCATGAAAAATGAGATGACTTCTATGGCGTGTAATCAAGTTTGGGAACTTATTACATTGCCTAATGGTGTAAAACCCATTGGGTGTAAATGGGTCTTTAAAACAAAGAAAGACTCAAAAGGCAACATTGAGCGACATTAAGCAAGTGTTGGGCCCGGGTCCCGGATCCCTATTCCCGAGGTGGCCCCTCGGGCTGCGCCAGCGACAAACTCCCAAACCTATCGGACCCGATCCCAACATCCATACATAAATTGATTCGCACATGCATTTTCATAACATTCACACAATCATCTAAACTATGAATTAAACACCACATAAACAAAGGGGCTTCATACCATAACAACTTGAAGGAAATTCAACAAATATTTTCAAAATAGCATAATACAAAATAAAGTGTAAATCCAAAATACATGAATATGCTCTATGATGATATGCTTGGCGGGCTAACTAAAATACTAACTTAATGCAAAGCTCCTAACTAGCTTGAAGTTTTCGATGCCTTGCAAGATCAGCGATCGCCTCTTTCTGCACCTGAGGAGGGGAGATAATGGGGTGAGCTGCGAAGCTCATTGGCATATACATTTATAGCCATTGGCAACGAGCCACACATTCAAGCATATATATGTAGCAAATTAACACTTATCAATTGATTCACATTCATATAACCATCAAGAGAATATATCATGCAATTCCTGCTTCACAACATAACAATTATTATGCATCATTTTCAACAAATCAATTATGCAATGCACAACAAATGGCTCGAGAGTTCCGTAAAACGATCCGGATAAACCGAAGTTTATACCGTAAACAAAACGAGTCCGATTTCTCAAGGATCTCGTGGCCTCAAGCTGGCAACCAGGAGAAGGCTTTATGTCGATGTGCACGTGACTCCATCCGTCACTCTCTCACCCAAACAAAACACATAACCATTCGTTTCATGCTCAAAGCATTTTATCAAAGGTTTCATACTTTTCATTCTTTTTATTCTCACAAAATGCCATAATGCCTATCAAGGCAGTATATAATCATGCTCACAATGTATTTGCAATATTTCTCATAATTCAATACAAGCAGTATCACGCACATGCAAGCAAGCATACACAAGGCAATTTGTCTATACACACAATAACCATAAATATATTACCCACCTAATATCGCTTGAATATCAGACTCACTGTTGTCCTTCCTCTTGTGATTGGGTCATATCAGCTTGGTTTCCTAAAACAAACCGAGTTCCCATTCAATTAATATTCAAAGCATTCAAAGGAATTATTCAAAAAGCGTGAAAATCGAAAATACTAACATTAAAAATCTACATTCGACTTCCCTTTAAATTCTCAAACCCTTAAAGGCTAATTCCGAACTTCCTTTCTTTATCCCACTTGTAGCCCTTGATCTCTAGATCACAATGAATCCAAAATCACCTCATTTGGACATTTACACAAAAAGATATGCCCAAAAGACTAAATATTTCTCGCTAAAAACAGGGGGCTCGCCGCGACGAAGGTATGTGTGCGTCGCGGCGTGCGCATCTTTTGTGCACTCCGCGACGTGCACCTGTGTACACGCGGCGTGCCTCCCCTCTCCGCACGTCGCGACGTGCACCTGTGTGCACGCGGCATGCCTCTCCTCTCCACACGCCACGGGGTGCTCATGAGCACGTCGCGACGTGCAGGTTCTAGAGATGACTCCGAACCTCATTGCTCCAACATTTTCAAACTTTAATGTTTCCCTTAATCACATACAACACATCTAAACCTTAGATCATGTCTTATATTACATTTCTAACCCAGCAGCAACTCAAAATCAGTCATAAATGCATCAACCCAAGAAATCTAACCATTTTTGTCTTAAAAATCCTAAACCACCGATTCTCACACATTCAACCTATCTTTAGGTTTAATCCAACCGAAATAAGATTAAACGAAGCAAAACTTACTCGGAAATGTCCCGAACCTGTCAAAAACCGCAAAGATCGAAAATCCCTTTTCTCTTCTCTTCTTCCTCCACCGACAGCAACTCCCTCTTTCTTCTTCTCTTTTCTTTTCTTTCCTTTCCTTCTATTTCTAATTCCTTCTTAAATCTAAAGAGAATACAAAAACCAACTTACCCCTCTAAGCAAAGCTTAAACCAATCCAACTCAAACAATCTTCCCAAAATGTCCTCCTATATTTTTATCCTTTTTATGCTCATTTAAACCACATTAAACTCAAATAAACCTCAATTATCCACTACTACTCCCAAATTAATCAAACTAAGGCATAAACACATAATTAACACAATTCATGCTTAATAACATAAATGAAAAAAATTTTGAGGCCCAACAGCAAGACTCGTTGCTAAAGGATTTATTTAAAAAGAAGGAATCGATTACACGAAGACATTTTCTTTTCTCCTGTATCAAAGAAAGATTCCCTTCGAGTAATTATGGCATTACCGCATTAGTAGCCCATTCTGACTTTGATTTACATCAAATGGATGTAAAATCAACGTTTCACAATGGTAAATTAAAGGAAGAGATTTACATGAAACAACCAGAAGGATTCTCCTTTAGTGATGGTGAGCATTTGGTTTGTAAGCTCAACAAATCCATATATGGCTTAAAACAAGCATCTTGTCAATGATATTTAAAATTTCATGAAGTCATCACTTCATCTAGTTTTGAAGAAAACCTCATAGATCAACGTATACACCAGAAGGTTAGTGGGAGCAGGATTTGTTATCTTGTGCTATATGTGGATGATTTTTTACTTGCAACCAATGATAATGATATGAAAATATGGGTGAGGCATTTTATATCATTGGCATTAAGATCCATAGAGAAAGATCTCGAGCCAATTTGGAATTGTCTCAAGAGACCTATATCAAAAAAATTTTAGAGAGATTTCAAATGAAAGATTGAGCATCCAGTGTAGCACCCATAATACAGGGTGATAGATTCAATTTGATTCAATGCCCAAAAAATGAGTTCGAATGGGAACACATAAAGAACATTCCATATGCTTCAACTTTTGGAAGCTTAATGTATGCTCAAGTCTGTACAAGGTAAGAGGGGTCGCGAGTTCTTAGAAACAACAAAATCTTGAGGGGTCGCGAGTTCGATTCCCAAAGAGGACAATACTGATTAACGTTGGATGTCGCGGTATAACTCGCAAACACACGCCGCAGTATAACCTGTAAACACCTACGGGTGGGGTATGGGGTCCAACATTTGTTCCGTTTTTGTTTCATTTTTCGGTTGGGATCCGATTTTCGGATTGGGTCCCAACAATACCAATATCTTGCAACAATTTTCTCTACAAAATCATTGCTAAGATCTTTACTAATCGACTGAAGGGAGTTCTCAATTTCATTATCAATGAGAATCGGAATGCTTTTATGAAAAATAGAGATATTGCGGATCTTAAAGGCTCTAAAAGGAACTCATTCCCTAACTGTGTTGTCAAAATAGATTTCAACAAAGCATTCAATTGCATCAGTTAGCCATTCCTATTCAGGGTTCTCGAGGAGTTCAATTTTCCATATTCTTTTATTAATTGGATTAAGGCTTTTGTTACAACTACTTCCTACATTGTGGTTATTAATGACTCATCTTCTAAAATTTTCAAAGGGATGAGAAGAATCAAATAAAGGGATCCTCTGTCCCCATACCTATTCATCCTATGTATGGAAATGTTTTCGCTAATGATCAAGGCCAAAGTCTCTCACAATCCTAAATATAAGTTTCACTCTAAGTATAGGTTTATCACTCACTCACCCCTATTTTGCAGATGATCTTATTCTTTTCTCCAAAGACCATCAATGTTCAATCCAACTACTAATGGACACACTCAACAAATTCTCCAAGATGCGAGGTCTTAAAGTGAATTTTCATAAAAGCCACTTTGTTCTATCCACTTTGGCATACTCCCTTTAGGGTACTGTTTCCTCTCTAACTAATATGGACAGGAAAAATCTTCCTCTACAGTACCTAGGTCTCCCTATTTTCACCAAGAGACTATCCTTCAATTACTGTCTTCCCTTTATTGAAAATATTCAAAGGCGATTGTCCAAATGGACAAACAAATTTTTGTCTTATGGTGGCAAGGGTCAGCTTATTAAATATGATTTATGTTCACTATATCTTTACTGGAGTACTCACCTTCCTTTGTAGAAAAAGCTAGTAAAAACTGTGGAGAAGATGATGAGAGATTTTTTATGGGGGAAAGCAAATGGAGGCTTAGGGATTCCTAAGGTTAAATGGGTTGATCTTTGTAAACCAAAGGGGAAGGGTGGGCTAGGGGTCATCTCGGTAAAAGTTGCTAATAATGTTTTTTTTATTAAAAGGCTATGGAGAATGATCTAGGACAAGCATTCATTATGGTAAAGTGGCTCCATAGCTACTTTCTCAAAGGGAACAGTATATGGCCTCTTCCTATTAGGCCATCTCACTTTTGGTTCCTTAATAAAATCTTATGAAAAAACGAAGAAGTAGCAGATGATGTCTTTTGTGCAGTTGGCAATGGCCAAATTGCTTTCCCATGGCACGATAATTGGACTGGCTATGGTCCCCTATAATCAAATCATTATGAATGGATACAATTTCCTGATACAATCAGACATCTAAAACCAACATGCCTGCCCGATCCTAACTTAAAGGACTGTTTTCTATGGAAAGAATTGTAAACGATCTAGAAGGGGGGTTGAATAGATCTTTAAACCTTTTCGTAAAGTTTTACAAAAAATCAGAAGTTAATTAACACAAAAACAAGTTAAACAAATTTAAATGCAAAGAACAGGGAAGAAGAGCAAACACTATTTTTATAGAGGTTCGGTGCTAAGACTTACGTCCTCTACCTAAGCTCCCACTTAGGATTTGGCAAACCACTTTACTACACACTTTTTAGTTTAGTGTGAACTCTTACAATACCACTTGATTTTCGGCTCAAGCTACCCTTACAATAGATTTGTTTTCCGACACAAATCCTACCTCACAAGTGATCTTTCACTAATCACTCAACTCACAATAATAATGAGAAAAAGATGAAACAACAATGCTCAATACAGATTTGAAACAAGCTAAGAGAAATATAGAACAAGTTTGGAACAATAATGGAATTCTTTTTGCTTTTTGGACTTCGGTTGATGATCCCTTGATGTTCCTCAATTTATTTGCAGACTCTAGGATGATTGTAGCCGTTGGAGAAGTCTACTAGCCGTTGCTTGATTTCTAATAGACGTTGCTTGATTTCTTCCTTTCCATTTGTAGAATGATTCGGATAAATTTTGTTCAGTTCTATCTGATAGTCGACTAGTCGAGCTATTATAGTCGACTAGTATTAACGTTTTTTGCAGCAGGTTTCATCTTCGCTCTTCGATCAGTCGACTAGTGCCATGATAGTCGACTAGTGCTCCTATCCACTTGATTTGTAGTCGACTTGTAACATCTTAGTCGACCTGTTTCAAGCCCCATATGATGAATCTTAATTTATTAGTCGACTAGTGATATGTTGGTCGACTTGTACTGACTCCAATGGATATATTCATTCGGATCTTCCCATAATCTTCATGTTTAAGTCTCTTGTATATTGAAGATTAATTCCTTCTTGATTTCACCATGATTTATAATGCTGTCTTGATTTATTTCAATCCAAATCACCTGAAATAATTTCTTAACCAATTTTATATATTTTATTATTATCAAAACATAAGTGGGATTTAATTTGTCAACCACCATTGGTCTAACAAGAATCCTTTATTGAAATATTTTCTAGCAAAATCTACAAGAAATGGCTCTATCATTATCAAAACATAAGTGAGATTTAATTTGTCAACCACTATTGGTCTAACAAGAATCCTTTACTGAAATCCTGTCTAGCAAAATCTACAGGAAATAGCTCTATCACTCTTATCAAGACAACCCATGGTCTAAAGTTATCTGATGTAATACTCTCAGGCTAAGTTATGCTTTTCTACTATGGTTGGTGGTAAGGAATAGGGGAGCAACATCGGACAAACTATAATTTATCCAAAATTTGGACCAAATTTGTTGTTTGTGCAGAAGAGATGTAAAAACTAGGGCCCACTTATTCTTCCTATGCCCTTTTTCTAGTTTAATATGGAGTAGAATTAGTAATAGCCTCTCTTGGCATGGTATAACTAATTCCCTCATCTAAGACTCTAGCAGAAGGGCAAATCTCCTCTCCACTATGGAAGAGGAAGGTTCCATCTCTCGCCATATTTATCAAAGAGATATGGGAAGAAATGAATCCAAGAAAGTTTCAAAACAAGGAACGTTCAGTTGATTTAGTGCTACAAATTATCATACAGAAAGAGAGAGAGAGCAATATACATGTTGAAAAATAGAGCAGAATCGATAGACAAGAATTGTAAGTAAGAACTTGCGTGAGGAAGCTAGATTTTGCAAGTCTTACGCATTGTATGGTTGCTATCCCTGTCGGTGGGGACAGAAGAAAAAACATAAAAATCATGTCCCTCCCCCATGTTTGGTTGCTATTCCTAAAGTTTTGTCCTCTATCCCCAGATGACATAAACAAAAGTTTTTGTTCCTCCGAAAATTGAAGGACAAAAACTTTTGTCCCTATCTCCGAAAACAAAACACAGCCTTTGTCTAAAATTACCCCACTCGTCTCTCTGTTGTCGTCTAGGTTCTCCAAAGCACGCCCCCTTCTCCCTCAACAAAATCACTCGTCTCTCTTGACCGTCAAGTCTCGCAGCTTCTCTCTCCCATGCTGTCCTTCTTCCCCAACACGTTCGTCTCAGCAATCAAGTAAGTTTTTTATTTTATGTTGAAAAAATGTCACTGCTTCCTTGCTTGACTTTTCTCTGGTTGCGTTAATGTTGTTGTACATTGTCTTCTTCTTCTAACCCAGAACTGTACACAACCAAAAATTTATAACTCCAAATATTCACCATATAAATGTCAAAATTTTGGAGCTGGTTGCTCTACTCTCTGTCCCTTTACATCACTTGATTGATTCATTTTCTCGTTGGTCCGGAGATCCACTCTTTGTTCATTACCAATAATTCATGCCTACTTTTGAGTTTCCTTCATCTCTTCTTCTCAAAAGATTTGATTTTTGTTTCATACCAAAAAAAACCCAGAAATAGAGGTATTAAAGATCTGTACGACACTACCGTCGGTGCATACTCACAAAGTTTGTGGCTCAATATTCAAGTCGAGGCCGTGTAATATAGTTTTTCTCTCTTTCCTGGTCCTTGTTTGATTCGTTATGCTTTACTTCATTTTTTGTCTCCTTCTTTGTCTTAAAAGTATATGAGTGTTGAGAAATGGCTTGAGTTCGTGAAAGGTTTTCTTTAAATTGTTAGGTTACAGTCCATTTACTTTCTGGGGTTTCAAGTTTCTTGCTTTTGCTTTTGAGAAGAAGGATCTTGTTGGGAGGTTTGTTTACTTTTTTGTGTTTTGATGGTTCACAAATTTTAGAGAGGATGATATGAACTGGTTTGTAGACTGATCTGTTTTGGGGATTTAGTTGTATACTAAATAGGTGAGAAATTTGTTAGTTGCCAGCATTTGTTGTAGTTTTTGATTTAATTACAACTTTGTGGGATTTAAACGATGTAAAACTGAACTCTTGTGTTTCTTTCTAAAGATTCAACAACTTCTTGATTTTGTGATTATTAGAAGAAATCAAAGCATCTGGCTTGTTGAAGCCCTAGGTGGAGTGTGCTAGTGTTGAAGTTCTGGGTGATTATTATGAAGCTTTTAAAGATTTGACTTTGTGGTGATTCACTTATTTTGATGATGGGTTTTTCGGGGTAAACTTGTGTTGAATTCAGTATAGATATTATGCAGTTGTCTTCATTTTTGTGTCTTGACAACTGAGGGGTTTCCTAATGCTAGATTCAAGGGGTATCAGACATTTGATGAAGCACAGAGTGCTTATGTCATGGACCCATATAGGCGGATTTGTAGCAATGAAGACATTGTTTCTACCGCTATTGAACCCTCATCAATGCCGAATCAATTTGCACTTCCAACAAATGAACAAGTCAATGAAGTGGCACGGAGTTAAGCATTTTTACTCATTGCCATTGGAGTCATTTTAGGAATTATTGTTAAGGACATTATTAATAAATTATAAGGCTTTAATGTATCTTTAACCAATTATGTAATTAATTCCATAATTGCCTAGATGTTTTTTTTTGCAATGTATGCTGAACCTATTATGTAATTAATTCTATGAATGTTTAGATGTTTTATTTGAATGTATGTTGAACCTATTATGTAATTAATTATATGAATACTTAGATATTTTATTAAATTTTATGTACTAAAATTTCTAATTGTAGGATTTTTGATTAAATAACTTGATGTATGTAAGTTTTGGTATCTCATTTGATTAATGAAATATTAAAGTTTCTCATTTTATTTCTTATCCAATGTTTAATTGAATTTAATTAATTATTATTATTATTTTATTATTATGATTATTATTAATATTGTATTGATTATTATTATTATTATTGTTATTATTATTGTTATTGTTATTATCATAAATTTTTATTATTATTATTATTATTATTATTATTATTATTATTATTATAAAATATAAATTATTTATTTATTATTATTGTTATTATTAATATTATTATTATTGTTATTATAAATTTTGTATTTATTGTTATTATTAATTTATTATTATTATTATTAATTCTTAAAGATTATTATTATTATTTGTTAACTTTTTTACTAATACAAATCATTCGTAATAAAATTATCCATGAATTACATATTTCTAATCATATTAAGGAGCAGGGTTATTTTTGTTATTGGCTCAATTTTTATGTTTTGTTCACTGCGACCAAACACATTTTTGTCATCGAGACGGAAACAGTTTTTTCTGTTCTGTCCATCACAATCAAACACTTCACTGTCTCTAATTTTTATTTTGTTTCGTCTTCAAATTTTTGTTCCATTTCATCTCCGCATATAAAAGACAGTAACCATACGCACCGTTAAGAGGACCCAGGTGTGTCTTCACGGAGCGCGATCTCCACCTTCAGCAACTACAAGGGAGTTTAGACACGATGACAGCAAAGTAATTACTGAATGGTCGCGATTTGTATCGCGAATTAACAGAAGCTCCGACCTTAATTTGGAACATTAAGGGAAGCTCAGAAGACGGTGGTAGTCTCGATTTCTAATTTGGGATGGGCCAGTAACATATGTTGTTACTATACATTGATTAGTCACTATACTCAAACGAGATCGTTTTTTACTTGCTTCATGTAGTATTGTATGAACTAGTGGAGATTATCCACTAGTAGTTATGTCCTCTTCTGATTTTTAATTTCTACAATGAAAGAAACTTTCTAGAGACTTCTCGTCACACATGTGATTTCTCACACGCTGTACTTAGCTATAAAATATAATCTGACTCCAAGAAGTAAGAACATACGTGCGTATAATCGTTTAGACGACAAGTGACACAATACAACGACACAGCCACAACACAAAAGACGACTTTTTTATTATATATTTTCACGAAAACAGAGGTACATTTATCTGGGTTCGGTTCTGTTTTTTCAACTCTTGTTCTGTTCTGTTTCATTTTGGTGTGTGCATACTTGATTTGATCGTTTAATCTCGTAAAATAGCTAAAACCCTTTTGTATCCATTGACTCTGTAGCACTTAAAACCTTGCTTTCGCTCTGTAGCCATCTGTGGTGCACTTGGTTGTACAATGCCAAGATCCGAAGGGGACCCGATGACCCGAAACCGTGGAGAGAATCGGTTCTATGTGTCCCCGGCGATGCGAAAGCAAAAGGAACAACAGCAGAAACAAAAGCAGCAGCAAAAAACGGTGGTGGGCTTGAAGAATTCTGGGTCGGAGATGGTGAAGAAGTCTGATCAATGCGGGTCAAACTCGTCGTTGTCCTCTAGTTGTTCTGTTTCGGGGCGGACTGCCGGTGAGGATATCTTGACTAATTTGGATCGGTTCTTGGAGTACACTGCCCCGATTGTTCCTACCCAGTTTTTGCCTAAGGTAGTGATTGATTGTAGATTATGGATGAGAAATAGGGTTTTGTTAAAGTTTGAATCTTGGATTGTTTCATCGTTGTTTTGCTGTACTTTACGATGGAAGTTTGAATCTTGGGTGGTTTTCTTATATGGGTTTCGGAATTTGTCGGTTAAAGATGGAATTAATGTGTCAATATGAGAAATTAGGGTTTTGGAACTTGAATTTCTTGAACAAATGTTATTGTGTGGGGTTTCATCTGAAATGGTTGCAGTTCTCTGTTTCTAACAATGAATGAGGTCTAATACGGTTGCATTTATGGGTTTGTAGACCAGTGTAAGGGGATGGAGAACTCATGAACCAGAGTATCACCCATATTTCGTGCTTGAGGATCTCTGGGAATCGTTTAGGGAGTGGAGTGCATATGGAGCTGGAGTTCCCCATTTATTGGATGATGGTGAAATTGTTATGCAGTACTATTGTCCCTCCTTGTCTGCCATTCAGTTATACGTGGACCCATCCAGACCATTTCTGCGGTTAAGGTAAGTTGTTGTCATCTTCTGATATTTATCTGCAATCAGTTGTTACTTATATTTCTAAATCTTCTAATAATTATGAATGATCACAATTACTTAAATTGTTGTGCTCTGAAGAGAAGCATATGCTGTATTTGAACTTTATCTGTTCTGGTTCCACGTGTTTATCATTTCTTAATATCCATAGTTCTATGTTTCCTGTCCTGGAGCCACGTATTTATCATGTCGTGAGGTGGATAACTTATCATGTTTTGAGGCTTGGACGTATCAATTTAGCTAGGAATTTATTGTAATTCATAAAGATCTCCGAGATGAGTTTGTATAACCAAAATGTAGCTTCTCATTACCTGTGGGTTATTATAATGCTTTAGACTTCTTTCTTTCAGGTTGTTTTAGGTTGGTTTTCTCCTTAGTTCCGTTCATTAACACTATTCTTTATTCTCCTTTGTACCGGTAGAAACTATATATGGATGAAAGATCTAATCTACACGGTTAGCAAGCTGTAAGGGCAGTTAACATTTGCAGGAAATATGAGCTTCAGTTATGAACAGTCGAACCTTTTTAAAGTGAAAAGGAATCTTGAAAATTTAGTAGATCTTTTGCAGCTTGTTAGCTTCATAATTTTCACCTAGATTCAAGTGTTTTATGGTGTGAAACTTGAACCTTCCATGATAGAATGCCTGTATCCTATATTGTGGTGTCCTGCATGAGCTTTACATAATAATCTTATTGCAGTGAGATGTTTCTTGGTGGAAAATGTGCCAGGAGAAATTTTGGGACAATATTTTGTCTCATATTCTAGCCGTGAATTTGTTTCATGGTGTTTGAGTAGCTTAGTTTTTGTCTTAATGGCTCAGTCATACCGATTACATCTAATGAAGAGTATGTGGAAATGGTACAAGAATGAGAGGAAAAAGTCTAAAAAGGCCACCATTTATGAACACTTGGAGTCGTGATATTTCCCCAATTGCAACTTTTGTATGAGTAAGTTGTTGTAGTGATTAACTCCATGTGAAGGGTTTGCTGACGTAAATGGGCACTTATTTAAAGCGTAAAGAGAATCTACATGAAGAACTAATGAGAAGAGTGTGAACCTTTTAGAAGTGAATATGATGGAATGTACCTCAGTTGTACAATGCACAACTTGTTAAAACTTCAGCCAAGAATATTGTTGCAGAAGTCCTTTTATGAAGAACTGTAGTGGCAGGAGGATCTGTGGTTCTTTTCATGTTTGATTCCTTGCCTTCAAATTGATATGTCATTCTGATCAGCATAAGTTATGGTGTTCCTTTGAGGAATAAATATTAGAATTTAGAGTGGCATGTGTGTTTATGTGCGTCTTTGCTTATTATTAATTTTATTTTATCATCTTTTCACAAGTCCCCTTTTTGTGGATTAGCCAGTCCCTTTCTTCGATTAATTTATTGCTTTCATCTTCTTACAGGAGACATGATGAAGAGAGTGATAATGATTCATCTAGGGAAACAAGTAGTGACGGTGGCAGTGATGGTGGAATTGACAAGAGTTTGAATGGAGTGTCTCTTGGAAATAAACCTCTGAAGGGTTCATCAAGTGATGAATGTGAATTTTCCAACCCTCGAGGTCAGCTTGTTTTTGAATATATGGAATATGATCCACCATTTATGCGAGAACCTTTAGCTGATAAGGTGAGTTCGTCAAACTTTTAATATTTTCAGATTCTACTCTTTTGTTATAATTTTTAGTTACTAACACAATATTATATAGATCTCTTTTCTTGCCTCACAATTTCCAGAACTGAAGACATATAAAAGTTTGGACCTGTCACCTGCAAGTTGGGTCTCTGTGCATTGGTATCCGATTTATAGGATCCCTGTGGGTCA
Source organism: Erythroxylum novogranatense (assembly GCA_029891385.1). Taxonomy (NCBI): domain Eukaryota; kingdom Viridiplantae; phylum Streptophyta; class Magnoliopsida; order Malpighiales; family Erythroxylaceae; genus Erythroxylum; species Erythroxylum novogranatense. The sequence continues at coordinate 136,163,724 of CM057228.1, forward strand.
GACATTACAGAATCTTGACGCCTGCTTCCTGACTTTTCATTCACTCTCAACACCTTTCCAAAGTACTCTCTCTCTATATACATTCTATTTTGCATTGATCATGTAGAACTATTATCTTAGCATGGTTGCTTGCTTATGTTATCCTGCAATCGTGGGCTTGCGTATGGTTCATTATATACCTCTTTGGAACAGGTTTAAACGTCGATGGAATGCATCTTCATGGTTCTACCACTAGGGATGTTCCATTTGGTGCACCCTTTAAGCTACCTTTGCCAACTTTTGGCCTTGCTTCCCACAAGTTCAAGTCGTCCTTTCGGAATTCTAATAAAGCATACGAACGTCAAAAGGCCAGTTCACTACTGCTAGCTGCTGATAACTGGCTTAGGCTTTTACAAGTCAATCATCCTGATTATGGGTTTTTCGCAAGGCATAACTCTAGCTGGAGGTGATACCAAGTCTTTTGTATATCCTGAGACTTTGAATGTTAAAAAGAGTACACTGTCGGTTGTTAATGCAAAATGTCCATCGTCGTTTTAAACTCATTGAGAGGTGCCTTCAGGATTTTCAGCCAAGTTATATTGGCTTTATAACCATCTCTCTTGGATAAGGATAGAAGAGAGGTCTAGTTTTGGCTTTTATTTAGTAAATGCTTGTTTAGAGGCTTTTGGAGGGGCCTTCTGGTTGTTATTTCACTATCCTGTTTCGGTGCGGCCTCCTGAATAAGGCTGTGATGTGACAATCATGATGATAATGATGAAAAGTTTTATAGACTTGTATATAACTCATTTTGATCATTGAATGTTCATTTCGTACTTGCAAATTCTTGTATGTATCTGTTAATAATGTACTCTAGTTCTTCAGATTGGTAAATACCTGACCTACTCAATTTTGTCATCCTGCAAAGAAGGGTCAATCAATTCAAGCTAAAACTGTTCTTCTCAAGAGGTCTAATGAGAAGGGTCTGACTATGTTTAATTGACGTCTGTGTGATAGAATTCGCAGTCATCACTCGTCGGATGTACACCGACCGAAAACACGACTCATCAGATGTACACCGAGTGGAGACGCCACAATTCGGGTGTACACTGCAATCATGATTCTTGATAATTTCCCTGCTATAAGATCTGTTGATATTCAAGCAAAGTGATGCAGCGGTTATTTAGATTTCACACGACTTTTATTTCACTCTAAAATCATAGCCTTCAGGGATAAGTTATTCCATCTTCCCATTATATATATATATATATAAATATAAAACCTGGAATAGGTCACTAGTACATAGTTCATCGTGCCTAGCTAATACAACAGCTGAAGCCTTCCCTCTTAATCTAGCATGAGTTCTTCCCTCTTCATTTGCATAGATATTTATACAGGACACGCAACATCTCTCTCCTCTCACACCAATCCCCTCTTTGGCTCATAATGTGCCATCAAGAATTGTTGACAGCAACAATCCCCGGACAAACTCTGTCTTCTGCATCTTCTCCTCTTGTTCTTTGTTAGATAGAGCTGGCCGTTCCACATTCCTGCCGATTTGAAATCACGGTTTTTGTAAACGTAACCAATACGAGAAAAAATATAGGTAATACCAAGTTCAGATATTAGTGCAACTTAGTATTTTGCCAAGGTTCACCAGGTGATTATAGTTCTGTTCTGTTCAAGTTCTAGTTTGAATGAAACCTCAATGGCATAATCAAAATGATAATTGTGTTTACTAAAGTCATGATATACTTTCGCAGATACACAAAATTTTCAATTTATGACCCTTAAAAGGGAATACCAAGAATCTTAAATGGATTTCACTAAGTTCGTTCCCTGACACTTGGGTTTAAGAATTTTGAAAAGAATAGCTGACCGATCACTGCACATGAAAATTTAAAATCAAGAGCATCTAAGTCAAACAAAGTCCAACCTAGTTAACCCTGATAGGATAAAGTTCTATACTCCTACATCCAGTCAAAAAATTTAACAGGGAAAAAGAACTAAATGACCCATACCTTTCTTGAAACTCCTCAGTGTTGTTGCTCTTACCCGAGCTTCCATCAACAGGTGAAAGAGGCTGGATATTGATAGTTTCCTCCGGTACAGGTGGATTAAGTATAAAGGATGACAACAACGGATCAGGCTCTGTATTAGAGGAAGGAATGAAACTCGAAGATCCTCCAAGCAGGGATTGCAAGCTTCCTTCTCGAAGCTCCCTTCTCAACATAGAAAATGCTGAGTTAGAACCCATCCTGCGCAACCTTCTTTTTCGTTGCACGTAATTCCAAGTTAAGGAATACCAAAGAGTCTTGAAGGATTGTGATGAAACAGGAAATGAAAGAGAAAAGCAATTTGAAACTAAGAGATACAATAAGCTGTTGAACACAAAATGATAAAACACATACAAAGGTTCCATCGGAAAGAAAAAACAAATCTTGTTAACACAAACGAAATGAGTCGAATCTCAAGAAATTTGAGGAAAGATTAAACTTAAGTATCAAACCAAAGATCAAGGATATCTTTAAAAAGTTCCCATGTTGCACGGTAATGTGGCCAACAATATCCATTCCAACCCTCTTGGAACAAACTGGGCATACCTAGAACAGACAATTCAAACGAATAGTCAGGATCATACACTCAAACAATGCTCACAGCAGTAAGGCATCTTAAAACTGCACCCATAGCAAAATAAGATTAGAGCATAGGAACTAAAGCGAAAGTGTTTGTAATCCAGTTTCTAATACTCTTGCAGGTAAATAACTCTCGAAACAACAAAAACTTAGTAAAAATTTCGACTAATATGCGGAATCTGAAAAGATCCAGTAGTAAGCAACCTTAGCCTGATAAATAACACTCAAAAGAGAATGAAATTCACATTCCAACCTATGATCTACATCCAAAATGTCCAATCCTAGAAAAATCCTTGCAATCAAGAACCTTGGACTAGAAGTCAACTTAGAAGCCAAAAAGTTAAAGAATACATAACATTGACTTTTGCTCAGTACCAAGTATAAACTCATGTCTATAAACCCTCATAAAACCTCTATATTTAGTCCAAAACCCTGAAAAGACATCCTTTAAACACACACTATATAACAATTTCCAAAGAAAACTAAATAAATAAATTGTCATCAAATCAAAGAACTCAAATTTTTTCCAAAATTTCTCAACTTGACAGACCAAAAAACTGATATTTAAAGAAGAATTAATAGAAACAGGAAGAAAGTAACATATTAGAGTCTCAAATAGACAGAAAAGGAAATTAATACCCCATTCTTGGCTTCAACTGGGTGCTCCTCATCGATGTGACAACAAAGTCCAACGACATCAAAATTCTCAGCACAAAATGGGCACAAGAACTCCGCTCTCAAATCCTCTTCCCCTTCAGCCTCATCAAACAGATCTAAAATCGCCAAACCCACACAAAAAAAATAAACATTTACAAACCTGAAAACCGAGAAACCAACAAAAACCCAATACCTTTGCGCGTAAAATCAAAAAAGGTTGGTTCTTTACCAGAAAATAAACAAACTTTGGAACAAACCTGATCGAGATAGATTATAACGCCTCGAAGAAGTCGAGAAACGAGAACCCCACGAATCAGAAGCCATTCTCTATCCCAAAAATAAATAGCTTGCCCGAAAATTCCTAGTAAATCAGAGGAATTTGAAGAACATGTAATATGTTATGTCGTACAACGGATAAGAAGGGGTGATAGCGCAAAATGAATTAGGAATTGGGCAAGACCCCCGAATTTTGGAAGATCAGGCAAAGAGGAGAAAATGGATTTGAGAGACTGAAGAGATAGAGATTGAGGAAAAGAAGGAGACTTAGTGTAGTACCCTTCTCATGAATTTAACTTTTTGGGTTTTTGCAAATAAGGGCTCTTAATTTTGTTAAATTAGGGAATTAGGCAATGGACTCAGTGTGACACTGGAATAAATGGGCCTTTTCTTAAAAATATCGAATGGGCCTAAAGTTTATAATTTTTGAATCAGGCCCTATTAAACTTTTGTTTTGGGTAAAGGCCCTATAAAACTTAAACCTTGCTTTTAGGTTGAGTCAATCTTAATTGTGAGATGGACCTTAAAACTTTCTAAATTGAGTTGCGATTCCTTAATCAACACTTAAACTTACAACTTTTGAATTGTTAAGCTCATGAGAGCATGCTTTTATCATTTAAACCAGCCCCAAATGATATTTCGTTTACGGGTTTTCAACTTTACAAATTTTCAAATCCGTTCGGTTTTATTTCATTCTATTCTCGGAACATTCACAACTTCGTAATCACAAGGTACGGAAGGAATCTAACGGCTATATAACAAACACAGGAGAAAATGAATGAATCACATAATCATAAGATGCATCAAATAATTACTAAAAACCCTGATATGAACCATTTGTCAAATTTTAGATTAATTAAATTTCGAATCAAATTTAAAATAATATTATAATTTTTAAATGACAAATAGAGGAAATGAAATGACATGATCTGGTAAGCCCAAACTAATGTCCACATCCAAATGGGCTCACTTGACTAGACCTATATAATATTATAGAGAGGTTCAATGAAAGAGTTTAAGAATCATATAGACAGCAAGTTCCTAAGATTGAGGTCATCACGTAGTTTAATCAAACTACCAGCTGCTCCATTCGAACGGTGCACCTTGACTTAACCATGATCATCACGTTCATGCCTATAAGCCTAAAGGGTCACATAATGTGCCCTCTCCTCTACATAGGTAGATGCCAACAAACTATTGACTTGAGAGGAAGATATGGAAAGTGTCAAAATCTGCTGCTCTTACCCTCTTCTTTTCTTTGTTTGTTCACACAAATTGAGATATATTTAGGAATTGAGGTTATGTACCATTCCAACCAACATACATCCATAGTTTAATGTCGCGATTAAAACTATACTGGTTTGACCGGTTTAATTATAAAAATCTTGAATCGACTAAGTTTTTAGTTTAGTTTTCAACTTTTCAGTTTAATTTATTTTAATAACTTTTTATTAAAATATATCAGTTTCTTAATTAATCGATTGATTTTTATAAACTAATCAAATTTTATATATTAAAATAAACTAATTAATTTTTATTAATTAGTAGTCTCTTTTAATTAAACTTTAAATTGAGGGTGTTATTCTTTAATCATATTTCATAATTTTCAATTTCATTCAATCTTTAACTAATTTTATGATGTCTAATATATGTCAAACCTTTTAAACATTTAATCTCTTGTCTTGTTGGTTTAACTTTCAATCGATTCTTAAAATATTAGTTCAATGTCTTAATCTCACGTTGTGAGTTTAAATACAATCGATCATGCTTGAATTATAAATGACAATTAAGTTGAAATTATCACTTAACTCGAAATAATATGTAATATATACATTATTAATTATGAAAATCTTAAACTAATTAATTTTTAATTTGGTTTTCAAATTTTCATATTTTTATTAAAATCGACCAGTTTCTTAATTAATCGGTTGATTTTATAAACTAAACAATTTTATATATCAAAATAAACTAATTAATTTTATTAATTAATAGTCTCTTTTTAATTAAACTTTAAGTTGAGGTGTTATTCTTTAATCATATTTCATAATTTTCAATTTCATTCAATCTTTAAGCGATTTTATGATGTCTAATATATGTCAAACGTTTTAAATATTTAATCTCTTGTCTTATTGGTTTAACTTTCAAACCGATTCTTAAAATATTAGTTCAATGTCTTAATCTCACGTTGTGGGTTTAAATACAATCGATCATGCTTGAATTATAAATGACAATTAAGTTGAAATTATCACTTAACTCTGAAATAATATGTAATATATACATTATTAATTGCATTCAAAAATACAAGCTTTACTAATATTAATGTTTAAAAAAAAAGGGATTTCCCATGTTATGTAAAGCAATAGTGAGGCAGCTTTACTTTGTGGTGACCAAAGTTGGTACATAGTGCTTGCATGTTTAGTTACCATAAAATGATTGCACACAGAGGTAAAGGATCCAATCCTCATTGTCTGAAACTATAAATGCAAAATAGCTTAGAAGTGATGCAAGTTGAGGATTTCACCTTTAATCATGACAAGCAAAGACCAGATGTAGCCCAACTTTTATTGCATGAGAGATCATATCATATGGTGGCCATTAACCAACAAAATTCCAAATTGGTGAAGTTCATAAATATGATGAAGTTAAAAAGAGTCAAAGTGCATCATCATTACACATGGCACGTGAGAGTTCCAAATCTTTTCCATATCTATATATCTTCCACTCCACATGCAAAGGAGAATTTGCAAATCGATGGTCTTCACATGCATGCAAGTTTCCAAGCTGAGAGGACCATGATTTCCCAATTTTGTCACCTTTACATCCAAAGGAAAGGAGAAGAAAGTGTTATATCTGAATTAATCTCAAGGTCAAATTACAATATATTATGGGATTATATATACTAAAAATCACATAATCAACTCTATATTTTTTTTAATTTTTATTTAAAAACCGTTATTTGTCTTATTATAATATTATTTAAATCAAAAAGTGGGTTTTGGAGAGACATAACTCATAGAATAAATGGTAGGCATCATTAGAAGGTGAAATCTAAAGTCATAAAGGTTTTTAACTTTTAAGTTGATGATATTAAGAGTGAGTACGGTACAATGAGAATAATAGGACCTACTTGCTTGCAAGCCTGGCAAAAATTGTGTACATTGTGGATATGAATTTAATTCAGATGGTACTCTTATTAGCTGTTTTCACTTCAATTATTATTCTCCCACCAACCCAATATATATATATATATATATATATACATTCTATATTTGACTATGGACTTAGGATAAGCACATGGGGAGGAGTCCGGGATACTTGAGTTGACAAAGTGAGGAGGCATCAGATTAAAAGGTCTTATGTTTAATTTTTTCTATTTATACTCGTTCGATCAAACCTTTTATACAGAACTTACCTGATGCGGAACATTCGGTTGATGTAACTTGCAAGCAATTGTATCAATTTGACGATTTACTCAGTACACATTTAACAGATAATAATTGACGATTCTTCCGTTCTAAATTAAAACAAAAAACTAGCGAGGACCGATATTTTTATAAATGGGGTATATTTTAAAAGTAACTCAATTTATATAATATCATCAATTTTCCCACTTGGCTGTCATTCTTACCTATTTCAATCTCAAGCATTTCAAGAAAAAAGTTGCTTTGAAAAAAAAAAGGTTTTGTAAAGACATGAATTCTCATGAAACATGAAGATTTTTGACTTGCCTCTACACTCAATCAATCTCAAGTTAATCAAAAGTTCTATGTTAAATAATATAAAACTCTCCTCTCCATCCTCTTGACCATACCTGCATTTAGTTACACCAAACCGCTGATAAAAATAATTGGAAATTTGAAAAAAAAAGTACCCATTGTATGGAAATAAAATTTAAAATCTATTTAGGGTTTAAGCAACTCTATAGTATAAGACAATAAAGTCTATATAACTAATATGTTAGGATAAGAAATTTTAAAATATGATTTCAGTCCGTGTTTGACTAATATGGTATCATCATCAACACCTAATTAAAGTCTTACTGAAATACAAGATTTAAGGAGATTCGGTATAACCTTATCCCTATTTGATAAAAAGATTGCTATTCGATAACCAAAGTTAATAACTAATGTGAATAATATTTTATTTAAATAAAAATAAAAATTAAGAGTTTAATTAAAAATCTTTTAAAATAGACACATTTAAATATAGTTACACCAAACCATTAAGAAAATAACTAAAAAATAAGAAAATTTAAAATTTAAAATTTAAAACTCATTGACTTTGTTTAATAATTAGAATAAGATACGTAATTTATAAATTATTATATACAAGAATTCAAAATAGTAAAATATATCAATTTTAAGAAAAAACCCATTCAGGGTCTACCCAGCTATATAGGATAATAGGTTTATAATTTTATGCAATAGTTTATAGCAGCCGCTCCCTTCTCCCTTCCCCTCCCCTCTTAGTTGTTTCCAGAAGAGATATGTACTACATTGCACAGGGCTAGTGGGGCCCCACATCTCTTTTCACCGATTATGGTCTAGAAGGTGGGCCCGGCCCAACTTCAAATGTGGGACCCGTCTCTATAAGGACAACACCACGTGTCCGTCCGATCACTTCTCTGATTGATGTCGCGGGACCCGTTTGATGTTGGGTTAGTGTTGGTCCCACTTTCAAGTAGTCGGCTAGTCGGCTCCGCTCATCGGAGTGGGCCTAAGAAACCTTGCTACTCATCACGTGATATATTGCAGAAATAATTTCTTTGTAAAAATACAAAGAGAAGGTTGCCGTCGTTCTAACTCTCTATCAAGTTTTATATCATTGAATACGTTGACCTATTTTTCGTATATCAATAAAATTTATACTTTATAATAATGAGATAAAATAATTTTCAATGATTTTTATAATTTAAAGTTTTTTTCGAAATCTTTTAAGAAAAATTATATTTATTCAATATAATATTTTTTTTTTTGTAAAATATTAAACTCATCATTATCATTATATCCAGTTTGAAGTCCCGCAATAAAGCGAATTATGAGGAGATCTGATAATATACAACCTTACTTTTATATTATGGAAAAGTTGTTTCCGTTAGACCCATGTGTAAAATGTACAAAAGGGGTGGATGCTGAAAAAAAGCGTAAATAAAATAACACGCTCGATACTCCACCACAGTCAGTAAATAAAGTTTTAAACAATAAATAAGGAAAATAACTGAAGGAGACCAAATCTATTAGTACCTTATATACTGTAAAGACTGATTCCTTTTGTTGCTTATTACACTAGGAGTCTTTACTAAGAGACTTTAAGGGTATGATAATCCTACTATTTTAGAAAGAAAATATTAAACTAAAACAATTAAAATATAAGTAAATTATAAAGATTTAGGGTTTTTTAATTAATAGAAAAGGATATAGTTGACTCTTTAAGTTATTTATATTTTTCCTTGAAACAAGCTACATAAGCAAGTTGCAACGTATAGATTATGGTCTTGTGAATTGAATATCTTCATCTATTTTCCATTTATTAAATATAGGAATAGGTGTAATACAAATTTTAAACACATTAATATGTGCATGCCATAAAAAGGGCAATGAAATTTGAGTTTTTAATTTATAAATAATGAATTATTTTGTCTTTTGATTAATTATAGTTAATATAAACTTGAAAATAGTATTTAACGATTTTTGTATATTTTTCAATAATAAAATGATATTTTAAAAATAAGTTTTTCGTGTTTTACATATTAAAAATAAATTTTGTGTGGACTCGTACGTAATATATTTAAACTTATAAATAATTTTATTTTATTCAAAAGTGAAAAATTTACCTAAAATTGAATGAAAAGGAATGCGTTTATTTAATAAAATAAAAGTCTTCATAAGAACATTAAATTACAAGAATTTAATGAAAAGAAATGTGATTATACTAATTTTGAAATATTAGTTATTAAAATGACAAAATTGGATTTTGTTAGTCATGAAATGAATTAATTTAATTTAATTTTGATATAATTAGAAGTTGATTAAAGAAATTGATTAATGAATAAATAAATTTTAATTTCTTAATTAATTTTTTAAACTTGAATAAATTAAGTTAAATAGTTGATTACACTATTTTTAAAATATTAGTTATTAAATTAAAATTTTTTAAATTGCGTACTGCTAAATATATTATTCCTTAATTAAGTAAAATTATTTAATAATGATAATCAAAATGGAGTTTGATAATTTAATTTTAACTAATTATTTTATAAAATTAAATACCTCTTTTTCATTTTATATTATAAAATTTTCTATATTTCCTATTGGGTGTCGGAGCTCAAAATACATATAATCTTCGTAAGAGACAAGAGGTCGCGGGGAATATACGCTTTAACTTGACCAAGTACACACCTTTTCTTGCAAAGATTATTAAAACCCAACTTGAGAATAAATAAACAAAAAGGGTTCTTCGTCATGTATCATGACGAAGAAGAAATTGTATAAAAAGGAAAGAGATCATGTTCTATATGATTTTGGTTTAATGAGTTTTGATTAAGTTGTTTAATATAACTATAATCTATTTTTATAGTAAGAATACTAATTGTAGTAGGTATTGATATTGAAATATAATTTTAAACAATTTGTTAAAATTAAAAAGTATATATTAATTATTTAATTGGAGTAAATCATCATCACACTCATTTTAAAGTTTCACAATAAAGCGAGATATGAGAAGATTTGATAAGACTGTGCCTTTACCTTATATTATAGAGAGGATTGTAATGTAATTTTAAACAATTTGTTAAAATTTAAAAATAGTCATTGAACTTGTATATAATTAGAAATTATATATTTATTATGATTAAAATCTAATTAAAATTAATTTCAATATTATATTTTAAATATTATAAAATCTATTACTTTTCAATATTTTATCTTTATATTTTATCAAAATTTTGATATAGGGAAACTTTTCAAAATATTTTATTTTTAGATATCGTAATTATCAATTAATACTATTTTAATAAATTGTATTAAAATATTGTAAGTTAAATTTATTTTAGACATCATAAACTTTTTTTACAATTTATTCTTCCACCTTTTACATTTATAATTCATAACTATATATTTTGATATTTTTAAGAATACAAAACATTTGAGAAAAGGACAAAACAAGAAAGGTAAAATGATGGGTATAGAAGCAAATCAATACAAGCCAAAGAAACCTTATCTACCTTACAAGAGGCTACTAAGGACACGTGTCAATTGGGGGCAAGTTGGGAGGGGATAGGTAGAGATAGTTACAGATAGAGATGAGTAGAGTGAGACAGTGAGAGGTAAAAAAGGGAACTGATGGAGTTACCATCAAAGGTTGGGACTTGAGAGACTTAAAAAGAAGAGCTTCAAAATTGGAACCAAAAAAGAAAGGATCTTTGAATGTGAATTACCCATTTTTGAGTTCCGTTTGTTGGGGGATTTCACGAGGAATCCGTAACTGAGGACTGGTTTGGTTTTTTCTTATCTTTTATGAACAATAAAGAATGCCAAAATAAGGATTGCTCAAGAACATTTGGAAAAGGAAGAGGTATCAAATCATTTACAGCAAATTATTAAAGTTGAATCAAAGAGGGATTGACCCTTTTTCTTTCTTTTGTTAAATTTACCAACTTAGAGTTGGTTAATTGTTTCGAAGAATTGAACTTTACGTCTTTTTTTTTTGGTACATAAAGATGTAAACTTTGATGGGTTTATCATCATTTCTTGAATTATACGATCATCAAAACATAAGTTGGGTTCTGACGGAATCATCATATATTTATATATATATATATATAGAGAGAGAGAGAGAGAGAGAGAGAGGAGTATATCAAAGTGCCATGGCACCTTATCAGATTAGAACTGGATAGAAACTTTAGTGTTAAAGACTCTTATCCAACTGTAGGAGACCAAACTTCTGATATTCTAAAGATAAGAACGATTTCACGTTCAGCAGTCAGGAAAAAAAGGAAAGTTTTTGAAGGAATATTGACCCTTCAAGAAGCTAAATTCCCGAGTCTCAAGTGAAAAAGAACAGTTGGAGGGAGCTTAAAGATAGGACTCAGTAGAAAAAATTGCAATGAGAATAGACCGACCAATCAAATATTCTGGTAAGTGAACAAGAGCTGAGGGTAAAAGCGAAGACAAAAGTACTAAAACAACAGTGAAATTAGAAACAGACTTTAACGTTGGTGTTAGTGAGAGGGAGAGAGAGAGAGGAGGGAGGAGAGGGGTGGGGGTGGGCTGTTGAGAGTAGATTTTAGAGATGCGGTGGAGTTAGTTAACTTTCATGTGTGAGCTGGATCCACTCTTCAAGGTCTGACCCACTTTTGAATAAAATAGTCTACAAAAATTGGGAATTAAAAAGCAATGTTTTTTCCTCTCAAGAAACACAGCAAAAATTGGAGCTTCAAGCTGATACAAGCCATGTCCTTCTTAACTTTCAATCCCTTCATATAAAAAAGATATATTCTTTACCATTTTCCTCTCCTAATAATTCCAAAGTTTCCTTCTCTTCTTCAATTTCTTTCAACATCTCAACTGGGTTCTCTCAGTTTCGAACTGGGTATCAAACTTTTGATGCTAAGTTCAAGTCTAAGTATGTGAATTTTGTGTCTTTTTTGTGCTTCTATCTCTTTTGTCTTCCTACCGTGGATCCAAGTTCTTGAGCTATGAATCTGAACAACGGTAAGAGATCTATGTCAACGGCTAGTTCTAGTGCTGCTAGTGTTGCTTGGAAATCTGGAGACGTGGTCTCCGATCAGTTTCCGGCCGGTCTACGGGTTCTGGTTGTTGATGATGATCCAACATGTCTCATGATCTTGGAGAAGATGCTCAAGACATGTCTTTATGAAGGTAGGTTAGAGGTTTCTGTGAAGTCTAGTTTCTCTTCCAAATACCGGTCCTGTGAATTTTTGCTATTTTTCGTTCCATTTTTTGTGCTTCAAATTCGCGATTTTGTTTCATTCTGGCTTCGTCAGACGATTTTAGAGGTTACAACGTTTAAAAGGATCTTTTTTTTTTGTTCTTCGATGGTTTTTGTTGTTGATACCTTTGGTGCCTGAAGAATGATTTGGGCATGTTTCTGAGCTTTTTTATATCCGAAACTTTTGGTTATCTTTGTAATGATCTAAATGGAACTGTGGGTTATGGTCAAGCTCTGTTTCGGTTTGGTTTAGCAAATTTTCAAAAGAGTCCTGGTAATTTCACAGAAGTAATTTGATGTTATCAGTATGCGAAGTTATAAGGGAATCCTGTCAATTGGATGTTTGTGAATGAGAGATGAGAGGACTGATGTCAGTATTGATGGAGTAGTTGATTCAGTTCTTTTGGCAATTTTTCAGTAACAAAGTGCAATCGAGCAGAGACTGCCTTGCGCTTGCTTCGACAGAACAAAAATGGGTATGATATTGTGATCAGTGATGTGCACATGCCTGACATGGATGGCTTCAAACTACTTGAGGACATTGGGTTGGAGATGGATCTGCCAGTAATCAGTAAGTATTCAACTGTGATGGCTTCATTTGATTTGATCTGACTTCTGGTCCCATATAGTTTAGATTGCAGTTGTGTCTTAACATGTAATCTATGTGCGAAACAGTGATGTCTGCGGATGACGGGAAACATGTTGTCATGAAGGGTGTCACTCATGGTGCTTGTGATTACCTGATTAAACCGGTGCGGATCGAGGCCCTGAAAAACATATGGCAACATGTGGTTCGGAAGAGAAAGAATGAGCGGAGGGAAGTGGAGCAATCAGGAAGTGCAGAAGAGGGAGATAGGCAGCAGAAGCAATGTGAAGAGCTAGATTACTCATCATCCGCAAATGAAGGCAGTTGGAGGAACTCAAAGAAGAGGAAGGATGAAGAAGAGGACAATGAAGATAGGGATGATACGTCCACACTAAAGAAGCCTCGCGTAGTTTGGTCGGTTGAGCTTCATCAACAGTTTGTTGCAGCTGTTAATCAACTCGGCATTGACAGTATGTACCTATGAAACCTTTGTTCAAGGAGCTGATTCTTTTCCGGTTTACCTAAACAATGAATTTAACAATTGAACGAGCTTAAGCTGAAATATAAGTTCATTGGACTTTTTGAGGAAAATAAATGAGGCAATAAGAGTGTGAAATGTGGATACTATGATTCGTATTTTGTTCAGTGGTCTGTGCAGCTCATAGTTTTGACTAGATCACGGTAATCCATGGCTCAACATCTGAATTTTGCTTGCACTACTATCTGTTTCGCCCTAGCAAATATTGTTGCCTCTTACATTCCTTTCTTTTTGTCCATAATCAGAGGCTGTTCCAAAGAAAATTCTTGAGTTGATGAATGTTCATGGGCTCACTAGAGAAAATGTTGCCAGTCATCTTCAGGTATGATAATCCCAAACATAACATGAAAGAATTAAGATTGTAGGTTCACCAGCATAATATTAGTTTATTGCCAGTCGAGATATGTAACTACCTGAATATCTCGAAACATTTCCTTGAGCGGATACTGAGTTTTCCAGTACCCCTTACTCTGTGGAACAGAAATATCGCTTGTACCTTAGAAGATTAAGTGGGGTTTCACAGCACCAAAGCAATTTGAGCAACTCCTTTATAAGTCCACAAGATCCAGCTTATGGGGCATTATCCTCACTAAATGGACTTGACCTTCAAACACTTGCTGCCACCGGGCAACTTCCAACACAAAGTCTTGCAACACTGCAAGCGGCAGTACTTGGTCATCCAACTCCAAAACCTCGGATGCCCATGCCCATTGTGGATCAAAGGAACCTTTTTAGCTTCGAAAACCCGAAAATGAGATATGGGGATGGGCAACAGCAACAACATTTGGGCAGCAACAGGCAGATGAACTTACTCCATGGAATCCCTACAACCATGGAGCCAAAACAGCTAACCAGTTTACACCATTCACCCCAATCCCTTGGGAGCATCAACGTACAAATGAGTGCTCAACAAGAGCAGAGTGTTCAGAGTAACTCCTTGTTGATGCAGATGTCTCAATCGCAGTCGAGAAGTCAAGTGCTAAATGAAAATGCCAGTAATGTCTCCAGACTTCCATCTTCCATGGGGCAGTCTATTCTATCAAATCCAATCACTGGTGCTAATGGGGTCTTGGCTAGGAATGGGTTGACTGAAAATGGGAGAGGGGCAGTATATAATCAAGTTTCACAATCTGCTTCTATGTTGAATATCCCCTTGAGCAACTCACCAGAACTTCCAGGCAACAGCTTTCCACTTGGAAGCACTCCAGGGATACCCAATCTCTCATCTAAAGGGCCGTATCAGGAGGAGGTTAACTCAGAAATGAAAGTTTCTGGGGCAGGATACATGTCAAGTTATGACATTTTTAATGACTTGCATCAGCATAAATCCAATGATTGGGAAGTACAGCATGTAGGGTTGACTTTCAATGCCTCTCAGCAACCCAGCGCTTTGCAAAGCAATCTTGATGTGGGGCAATCAGTTTTAGCTCAACGATACCCTTCTAGCCAAAGAAATGGACAGAACAGGAATGTATCTGCTGCAGCAAAGCCAATTTTCTTAGCTACAACTGAACATGGTAATACACCTGGTGTTGGACAAGAACTCGGTACCTTTTTCACAGAGAATATGGTGAGAGTTAAGACTGAGGGAATTCCTGACGCATGTTCTCAGACTACAGTCTTCAATGAACAGTTTGGTCAGGATGATCTCATGAGTGCACTTCTCAAACAGGTTAGTTTGTTTCCTATAGTATGTCAGATGCTTGTATTCAGGCATTCATAACTAAATTCAAGAAACAAAATACTAAAACGTTGTGTGAACTTCAATTTTGCAGCAGCAGGGAGGCATTGGATCATCTGAAAATGAATTTGACTTTGATGGCTATGCCATGGATAACATTCCAGTTTAAGACATGATCCAAACCTAAATCTCTTCTCCATTACATTTCCAGCTGTAAATACTGGCTGTTAGATATGGATTCAATTGATCTTCCAGGAAGCGGAGTATGACAATCTACGTGTTCTGTTCAGTAGTCAGGATTGCTTGATGCAGTCAGCCACATTTGCCGTTTGTGTATCAGGTTCTGCTGGTTTAAATGGAGCAAGGACATCAGACAAATCCTATTCGAAGATACTTGTGAAGTTTGTAAGATATTGCTGCATTATATGCGAAGGCATATATGTGCATCATTTTTGGCTGCACTTGGTTGGAAAATCTAGCAGGAGGAGCAACTAATTTGAGAGTGCTTGCGGGGATGTCAGTTGGTGGTAATTACTTAGATACCTGCAGATTGTAGGATACATTTTCTAACTTAAATAACAGATTTAAGTTTGATTCTCTTTATCACTGATGTTTTTAATTTTCATCTCTTAGAATGACCCTGATGTATATATCCAAATTTGATTACTCTTCGCACAAGTCCATGTACTTCACTTCCATCTTGTTGTTTTCTTGTACTTCTGTTGATTTATCATCTTCATCGACGACATTCTTATAATAAAGCTCATTACTCATGACACTAGTTTCTGCAACAAGGCAAAGAGTTGGTGTCTGCAATAAGTTTTATCGCTATTGCTATAGGAGCAATCGAGGCCTTGAGTTTAAAAACGGTGGAAACAGAACTATTATGCCGTTGGCGTAACCTGAAAACCAAATAGAGCTGATACAGAAAACTGCAGGCTCTTAATATATATGTTATATGCAAACCTAATCTTCCACAAGAAGAGACAACTTCACAGCACTGGGAAATGGACGTGAAGTGCAGTTCAATAATGCCTGATTAAACCTCAAATTGTACAATTAGTCCTATGGAAATACTATGACAGCGTTTTGTATAGAACCTCAATTTCTAACCGTTGAGAGTATATTTACCAATTTTGGTGTTGACATTGTTCAGCAACTCCGTAGTCAAACCTCCTGGTTAAGCATGAAGACACCAAAACAATGAAAGAATGCAAGAACAAGTTGGTATTTGATTCTATGATCGAACCAATGCAAAAACCAGAATTGCCAAGATTGATAAAACTATACTTGATCCGGTCCTGGTAATGTCATTTGATGGGTAAATCGAAGGAAGTGAGCATTCTTCCCCATTGAAGAATACTTTAGACGGAAAACCATCTCCATCAACCACCTTAATTCCCGGTGTCATTTTCTTTTTAAATGAGATCACAGACTGTTGTTTTCCAGGGACTCTAGGATCCTTAGCTGGTTTGGCTCCATCTGTTTCTCCCACAAGATAGTTCAACCCTGGAAGGCCCTGCATGAATATGGTGTTGTTGACATCGTTCAACAGACTTCCATTGAAGGAGTAAGCTGATTCAAAACCAGGAGCTGCTTGATCAAGTTGCACGGCAGTAAACCAATCAGGAAATGCAGTATCTTTCCAGTTGAAGACAGTGATCCTTGCACTCCATCCACCCTTGTTATCTGTATGAACATGCCAGTTGATACTGACTCCACAGTTATCTCCACATGGCATTGGGTTTGGCAATGGTCGATGTTTTAGTGTAGACCATGCTATAGCCATCTTCGTACGGTTCTCGAAAGGAACAAGAAGTGCCTCAGGTGGTAGGAAAACGGCCGGAGAAGTGGAACTACAGGTATTTGCTGTATTACTGGGGCACCCACATGCACAAGTGTTGCATGGAATAACAGAAGCATTATAGTATGCAGAAAATGAAACACAGCATTTAGGTCTTCCTGCCCTGTGCTGTGTGATATTGCACACAACCTGCCAACTTGCAAATGCAGTGGAGTTTGATGGCAAACCACTTGGATCACGAAATTGGCTGGGGCTTACCCTTACTGGAGGGCCACATTGATAGTCTGGGTTGACTGTGCCGTTAATCTTCCAGTTTTGTGGTGGTGTAAGTGCAGACCTATTGAGATTCGGAGGCATCTTATAAACCTGCATCAGGAAAACTGAGGTCGACTTGCTCGGATCCATCGATCTTGGCAAGATTGTACCGTTTCTGCAACATGAAGGGATCATACCCAAGTTTGTGTCATTGTATTTCGTCGGAGGCAGATCAACAATCGTTGGCCTTCTTTGGCAGTTCAATACATTTGCAAAATCCAGATCCTGGTAGTACGTACTCTGAGGCCCGAATACACAATTGGATGAATCAACAACATAGGGATAAGCTCCTTTCATACTATTTATGAATTCATCATTCATCCAGTCCCAGCTCAATTTCCAGTTATCAAGACGACCAAGGGGATTATGGTTTGCAATGGTAACTTGTGCCCAGTAGGAAGACTCGTACGTTTTGACGACGTCGTATATGATCGTAAGATCCCCATTCTGGCGAGGCAGAAACTCTCCCTCTACAGTGATGTTTGATCTAAAAGTTGGGTCTTTAATGCAACAAACATACATTAAACTGCCTGCCAAAACCAACATGCCAAAATCAACAACCAACACAAACAATCTTCAAGATTGCAAGCAAGTTCACGTGATCGAAGTAGCAGATTAGGACCATAAATAAACCAATATGCTACAGTTGATTCTCAAGATGTAGAAACAGCACAAGCTGCTGCTCTTGCTCGCGTTTCCACGGACGGTATGAATGCATTGCTAAACCAGATTGAAAGATAAAACGTAAACGCATAGACATCAGTCAATCAGCTTGCTCAACTCATAGACTCGTCTAAACTTACCTTCGGTGACCGCCCTCGGACAAGAGAATCCATCATTAGCCAACGAGATGTTCCCCGGAAAAGGCACAGAGACAGAGTCTAACGACACACCAAACTGAGTCCCGACCATCTTAATCTGAACGGTGGTCTGACTCGAATCACCTGCAGTTTCAATCGGAGTTTTGAGATCAGTCGCCGGATACCCAGCAAAAACAGTTCCATTCCCCACATTAGCAGGAAAACCAGACCCATCAATGAGAATCGCATTAGAAGCAGACACCAAAATCTCATCTTGCTTAAAACCCACAAAAGCTTTCCAAGACTTAAGCTCATCGACACCATTGTTCTGCACAGTGAGTGTAGACTCGAACCTATAGGCTTGTCGTTTGGGGTTTGTGGGCATTAGCTGTGACCCGCCGTCGTACTGGTAAGACAAGAACACCCCATTACAGTCCCTTCCCGCCGGCGCCGGAGCGTCTTCGGGTTGAGAGAAAGAGCCCCTCAACAAAACAAATATAGACAGAGAGACGAGATTCACGTAAAAAGCCATCATCTTGGTCGTTCGTGGCTTGGAGACAGAGACACAGACAGAAGAGAGGCTTTTCTGGTCAAATGATGTCAAAACCAGAACTGAAGTCGAAAAGGTTTGAGGCTTCCAAGTTCCAAGTGGTTTTTGTAGTAATTTGAGTTTTGGTGCAACTTCAAATAAGAGAATTGTGGAAGATATTCAGTTAGGAGTTAGGACAGCTTCATAAGAGCTGTTTTTTCAGACACAAACTCAAACGAAAGATACTCTGAACTTGTTCTTATGAGTTCAGTTTCCAAAATTCTTGGGATTCGAATTGATCTTAATTTTAAATTTGGATGGTTAAATTTAATATATTAGAAGTATTTTAAAATTCTAATAACAAACTCTTAAATTAAGCATGATATTGTATAGAAATTGGTCGTTAGATGATTAAGCATAAAGCGAAATCAAAATAAACGACCTTTCGAATAATGAATTGGTTAATAATGAAACATGATTATAAATAAGAATACTATATCAACAACAACATTTAATAAAAATATCACTAATATATGAAATATCGAAAACAACCTTTTTATTATATAAAATAAGGTTCATATTATCGCACTCTTCAAACTCGCTTATAACAAAACTTTATACTAGGTGTAACGATGATAATAATTTGTAGAGTACATATTCTTATCTCAATCCAATAAAAGGGTTATTTTAAATAAGTCAGAAAAGATCAAAATAGAAATTCATGAAGAGACAAAGAGTAAATAAATAAAATTATTTAATGATTATAATTTATTAAATAAAATTTTAAATTATTTAATAAGAATTTTAGAAATTATAAGTACCAACTTTAAATTTAAAAGGGATAAATTAAGGCAAAATTAAAAATTTAACTTTTTAAAAGAAACTTGCTTCAATGACCGTTGATTCTCACCATCTTTCCACTTTGAATGCGTAAGTTGGAATTTGGAAGCGGGAATTTACTTGCATACACACGAGACAAAGTAATACCATAGTTAACCACTAAAAGTCCGCCAAGTGTCCAATTTTTCCCGTTGCCGGACCCACTGATGTTAGTTGAGGATTAGGTGTCGAAATATGATTGGACTACAGACTTCGCGAATTCTAGATGCCGTCGTTTTCAATCACACAATGATCATCGTTGTATAAATTATTATTTATTAGTATGTGTTTTCGGATGATATATTTAAAACTTTTAAAATATCTTTCCAATTTGTCAAGATTTTAATTGGGAGATTAATTTTAAAATATTAATAATTTAATTTAAGAAGTTATTTTTATAATATAAAGTTTTAAATAAATACTAAATATATGTCTATTTATTAATTACACATCAAAATTTTAAATACAAAATTTAAAAAATTTAAAAATAGAACACTTTAAAATTAATTATTTTTTTATTTCATATAAAACAAGTTGGAGAATAATGAATATGCCTTTGAATTGTCGATTCATCGTGGAAACTACCAAGCCTAATTTAGTGACATTAGATTGGGATGTTAACTTTGTAAGTATTGGAATTTTTAGTTATATGTCATTAAGATTTTTAATTTATGTCTCCAATCTTAATTTTTAATATTTGTTTGTAAATAATTGAGAACTAAAAGTAAAGAATTAAAATCTAATTATTATTTAAATTGAAATAATGCTAAAATTTGCTAATTGAGTTAATAATTTATTAAAATGCAATTATTCGTAAAAGAAATATTTTATATGAGTTCTTAGCAATTTGCAATTGTTAAAAATGAAAATGCTAATTAGACAAGCTAAGGAATAAGTATTCTTCAATAGGCATCATCTAAGATAAGAGCACTATTCGTACGTTGTTTAATATGTTCACCCTACGAGGGATGCTGTTTTTTGGAGTTTTTAAGGGTCATATGTTCCAAAAAAAAAAAACTCCAAAAAACTGAATATTTCATAAACATCACGTGTTATTTATCCTCAATTTTGTAGAATCATGAACATTATATAGCTAACAAAGCAGATTTGGGCTTGGAAAAATATATCAGTTATTCTTTTTATTGAATTTTCTAAGGCTATGCAACACAAGTTAACATTTCATCATTTATATATATATATATTGGATTTGAGGAAACTTCGTTGGCGGGTCAAACGAACACATCTTTCAGATGGTTCAACTAGCACACCACTCTACGGGCGGACCAAACGAGCACACCTCATCATTAAGGTCCCAACTAACACTCTACCTACAGTTAAAACATCGGCTATCATAGGTTCTTACAAGAGGGGTTAACATGAAATCGAACCTGAGACCTGACCGAAGCCAAGCTTCGCTCTCAACTATCTAGCCACGCCTCTTGAGGGCTTCATCAATTATATGATATCTAATACTCTCTCCTATTCAAAATAAGTGTCGTTTTAGAGAGATATACATTTATTAAGAAAGCTAGTGAAATGTTTGATACACTCCTGTTAATTGCATGTTGAATTACCTTGAAAATGTAATCTGTATAATTAGGATGTGAGAGAAATTGAAGGATAATTTTGAAAAATTATAAACATGCATAAAAAATCGTGAATGACACTTATTTTGAATAATTAAAATCACTCTAAAACGACACTTATTTTAGATAAGAGGGAGTATTAACTAAGTTTGCATTAAAAAAAGAGAGAAAAAATCATTTGTTTATAACTATTCGGATTAAAATTAATTAGATCACGCTTTTGATTTAATTAGAGATGTCAATTAGTCTTATCATTTTTTAAAAAGAAAAACATAAAAAATAATGCCATTTTTGAAATAATGGTCAGGCCACGGGTCAACTTGATCATAATAAGCTCGGACTTTTTTTGACATCTTTATATTTAATTGATACTTATTAAGTTTGAGCATATCTCTATTATCTATTAATATGTATTTTATTTATTGAACCACTATTTTAAGTCAAGTATCTGAGTTATGATTATAAAATTAAAAAATAAAGAAATAATATAATCTTCGTTATTATGTAAAAATAATTTTCATTAAAATATAAAATTGTTTAATAATACTTTTAAAATACTTAAAGTAATGTCGTAGTTAAATTAATGTCACTTGTGTTGCCTTTTATATGATATTAACAATTGATTTATTTAATTAATTCACTAAATTTTCTTCCAATAGTAAAATAAAGGGGAATAAATAAGGATGATAATGGGCCTAACTTGAGGCCCAATTGGGGGCTAAGCCCGACTTGGCATGGCCTGAAATTTGTTAAATTAAAAAATAAAAATGACATTACTTTTGGTTAAATAAACTTAAAAAAGTAAAAATAACATTATCATCAGCAAAAAAAAACGTCGTTTTATTTATAAGGATCAGGTTTTAGGTCGAACCAATTGGTCTCGGGTCGGACCTGGGCAGCCCAAGCCCAAACCCGATACTAACCAGATCTTTTCATAAAATTTAGATTTGAGGTATTGACAATTGCGACCGGGCCAGACTATGTCTGCCCAGTTACAAATAACATCTCTAGAAAAAAAGAAATATGCGAGTGGTATGATTTACAAAATAATTTGAGGTTGAATTATAGTTAAAGAGCATTTCTTAATTTAGTAATTTAAAAGTTACTATACTCAAAATTAGAAAGACAATAGATTTGTAAATATAAATTGAATAAATCCTATTAAATTAATTTTAAGTCATCAACTTATTGAGTAATTTATTAAAAATATGTAATTTACAAATTTTATTATTAAAAATAATAAAAGAAGCACAAATCGTATGAAGCTAACCGAATAAGAAATAAGAACTTACTGGATTCCAATTAAACAATCATGATGTGATAGAACTTACCAGAAAGATGCATAGTGGTAAAGTGAATTACGAATAAAAGCAGAATATTCCTAGCCTTTACAACTTAGTGGGCTTGCCTAAGAGCGATCTTGAATCTGTGACATGTGGACTCTTTGACTTTAAGTCTTGTAAAAGTGACGAAATTGAAAATCATAAATTGAAAATCATAGATTTGTCA
The DNA here is from genome assembly GCA_029891385.1 of Erythroxylum novogranatense. NCBI lineage: Eukaryota > Viridiplantae > Streptophyta > Magnoliopsida > Malpighiales > Erythroxylaceae > Erythroxylum > Erythroxylum novogranatense. The sequence continues at coordinate 136,186,445 of CM057228.1, forward strand.
AAGTCTATATACATTTTAAGAAGAAAAGAAAAGAGAAAGGGAAAAGCTAATTGTCGTTGCTTTACATACTCCCCAAAGTGTGATTTAGTTGGCAAAAGTTAATATTAATATTCAAAAGTTAAACCTAAGGTTTATTAATTATGATTTAAATTATAATTAAAAGAGAATACAGGCAATCATTTAAAATTTGAAGTTTATTAAAATAAAATTAATTATTTTAATTGAATTTATAAATATTAATTAATTTATAAGTATCAACCAATTAATCAATAAATCGATCAATTCTTAATAATAAAAGTTATTAAAGTATGGAATTAAAAATGTAAAACTAAATTGAAAATTTTGTTAATTTAAAATGTTTACAATTGAATTGATCAAATTAGTTTAATTTTTAATCGTCGATAAATATATAAATTTATAAAGTCTTGAATTATAAAAAAGATCATGTTCATAATCTTTTGATAGTCCACGTTCTAAACCTCTTATTGCAATCTATTTTCTTGGATCATGTTTTATTATACTTTCTCTAACTATGAATAAATCACTAAAATTTAGATAAATGTAGGAGTTATATGGATTGTGTTATATCTTATAACTTATACTAGCAATGTCGTTTATTTATTTTTTAATTTTAAATTAGCACAATTTAATTTAATGCCACTAAAAATATCACAATACATTTTGCATAATTAAAAGAATTTCAAAGTCGCGTAAAGCGTAACGCATAACAAAAGCCTTAGTTACATATCATGGATCGAACATGAAAGAAAATAACAAAAAAATATGAAAATACTTGATTTCAGTTACATAACAATCAAATGAATTCTTTGAAGCCGAAACGAGCACAAATCTAACAGGATGTGGTCAATGTCTTTTTGTAGTTGTCTTAAAACATTCACGAATTGCTTAACCAATCACCAAAAATCTTAACATTTATATGTATCTTTCATAATGAGTTTCTTCGAATATAAATGCGGTCCATATTAATTAAATTTCTTTCTTATCCCAAACTTTGGCCCATTCACTTGTACCATTTGTTTTTAGTCACGAGAAAGTTCCAAGTGACATTGAATGCGTATATTCAACTTTTCTATAAAACAAAATCTACACATTTATCACAAATCAGAACCCACCATTTGGTCCTTGAACAGATTCTAGTCATGTCCGTTATAAGGACATGTTTCTGCAAATTGTTATGATTATATGATTATAGGGCTTTGAAACTGGTCGAAGAATGGAACCCACAAACAACGCATGTGTTGTTTTTATATTTATGTCCACCAACTTAACCACCAAAAACAGAAAGGAGAGAGAACATCTAATTAGTTATACCTAATTTTTTTAAGTTGGCGTAATTATGAGTTGATTTTTAATAATTTATTATAATTAATCAAATATTAAAAATTGTCAAATATAAATTTAATTGAGTTTGAATATTTAAAATCAAATTCAAAAGTAAGCAAAGTATAATGATTCGTTAATATTAAATTAGATTTGAATTAATTTGTCATCATTACATCTTACAATAAGAAATGGGCAACAACCATCTAAATCATATATATGTTATCATAACATCATATATTTCACCTTAAAATCTAATTAGTCGGACTTAATTTTTTTAATTTGAGTAACCTAAATTCAATTAATAACATCATACCTAATTTTTAAGTTTGAGTATTCAAATTTAATTCAATTTGTTAATTTTAGTTAATTTTAATAATTTGTTATAACTAAACAAATTTAAAATGTGTTAGATGTAAACTTAATTAAATTTAAATATTCAAAACCAAACTTGAATTCAATTAAATTATAATGATTCATTAATACTAAATAACATCAAAATTAATTTATCATTCTTACATCTTACTAAAAAATGGACATCGACTACTTAAATCATACGTTACGAAACAATGACAAAAGATAAAATTTTAAATGAAAAATGCAAAAGGGTCGTGTGTTCGATTTGGTTACTTTGTGGACAAGGCATTGGACTGAAAAATTACATACTCAACCCATGAGGGCTGTGGTGGAGCAGCAAGATTGTTTCATCTTTAACCAAAATCTTAAGTTTGAATCTTAAGAATGAAGTCTTCTTAAAGCTGGTGCCAAAGAACTTTTAAACGACAATCAAATGGCAAAAAGGGAAATGGGTGGATGCATGGACAGAGCCCACTTGCTCCTACCGTATCTAAAAATTTTAAAATTTAAATTATTATTTTAAATTTTAATTTCATAAAAAAAATTAAAAATTTTACCATTAATTTAATTAGTGACAAAAATAATAACAAAATTATAAATATATTAAGATATCAAATAAAAATAAAATCTGAGCTTGTTTATTTTTATTAAGATTACTATTATTTGGGCCCATAATTTTTTTAAATGAAAACCTACAAATAGAGAGATAAAAACTACATACTTAATTAACTTTTTTTATTTAGATTTTTCTACTATGTTGGCTGCTTCATCACACTACTTTTTATCTTTTTGGCTTCTTTTTACCCTAACTCCACGACAACAACCACACTCAAAGCGAAAAACAATAATCTATATTGAATGCAATTGTGGAAAGAATTCCCTCACAGGCCTCATCTCGTTCTACTGCTGATAGGTAAATTCTAACTTCTTTTCTTTGAAAGAATGTTTAGTACATATAATTTACAGACAGGTTCTTGTAAGTTGTAATAGAGTTGATATAGTTTTAATCTTTACATTCTTTTAAATTTTTAGTGAAGAAGCAAGCAGGAACGGAGCCAGACTCAACTCTAAGAGGGGGCCGGGGGCCAATATCTAAATGTAAAAAAATAATACAATTATATAATATTATTATTAAATAATCAAAATGCAACACGTCGTTCTTTTAGATCACGAAAATCATCTATCAATAAATATGTACTAACTGTTTCATCAATTTCTCTTTCAATAAACACTAATAAACAATTAGAGAGATATTCATCTTCCATCTTATTACGAAGTCTCGTCTTCACAATTTTCATAGCTGAAAATGATCGCTCCGTTGTAGCAGTAGAAACTGGGAGAGTGAGAACCAAAGTAACCACTCTATAAACAAGGGGAAAAATTTCTGATTTTCTAGTTTTCACTAACCATTGGCACAAATCATAAATGGTTACCAAGTTTTCAAATTCTGGAACTTGCGTTGCATGATTAAAGTGCTCAAATTGTATCCTCAACTGTAGCATGTCATACTCTGCAAAATCCTGTGGGTAGAATTTTTGTACTAACTTGCAAATATCATCAACCCTGAATGACTTACGAATCTCCTTTGGGTCTAAAGTTGAACTGAGAATAAGGAGCTCTACCGTGTGGTCATTGAACTTATTGTTAAATTCCTGCAATTGAGAGTCAATCACTGCATTGAAAATGTCAACTTTATAATGATGTTCTAATAAAATTTCATCCTTTTGATGACGAGTCATTCCTATTCTAGCAACATAAAGAGCATTCAAATCTAACATAGGTATATTAACCTTTTCACAAAAATATTTCACTTCTAAAAGCAATTCTTCCCACCCTTCATCTCTCAAATTCTAGATAAGTGACTTTGTGGACGAAACTAAGTGCATTGCATTTAGTATGTCTTGAGATTTGAGTTGTAAAGCCTGACAAAGTGAGTTAGAAATCTCCAAAATCTTTCTCATGAGATGCAAAATAAAAACAAATTCAAAGGATGAGATTTGCCTATATTCGCTTACTTCTGGCTCTGGTTGCCTATTTGGAATTGGAATTGTTTCAAATGGATGTAAAGACTGCTTTCATCAATGGTAACCTTGAGGAAGAAATTTATATGAATCAACCTATTAGTTTTGTATCAAAAGGTCAAGAAGACAAAGTGTGTCGTCTTAAAATATCTATATATGGTCTCAAACAGTCTTCCAGATCGTGGTATTTTAGATTCCATGAAGCCATTACTTCTTTTGGCTTAGTCATGGTTTCAGAAGACCATTGTGTATATGTCAAGAGAACATCAAATGAAATTTTGTTTCTCACTTTATATGTTGATGACATATTACTAGCCGGAAATAATATGGAGATGCTCAAGACCACTAAGGAGTGGTTGTCCTCTGTCTTTGATATGAAGGACATGGGTGAAGCTAGGTATGTCGTAGGTGTGGAAATAACTATAAATCGTCCCAAGAAGCTTCTTGGTTTAAGTCAGGAAGCGTATATAAATAAAATCTTTGAACATTTTCGAATGCATTATTCCAAACCCGTTGACACTCCAGTTGAAAAGGGTCTTACCTTGAGTCTTGATTAATGCCCTAAAACAGATAAGGAAAAAGAAAAAATGAGTAATGTTCCCTATGCTAGTGCCGTAGGAAGCTTAATGTATGCTATGTTGTGTACACGACCTGACATTTGCTTTGCGGTTAGTTTGGTAAGTCGTTACCAAAGCAACCCAGGACCTGCTCATTGGCAAGCAGTCAAAAGAATTTTTCGTTACCTTCGAGGTACTTCAGACCTGGTCCTTTGCTATCACGGCGGGGATTTAAGGTTAAGGGGATATTCGGATGCCGATTGAGGTGGTGACCCGAATGAGTCTAGGTCAACTTCAGGATATGTCTTCACCTTGGGAGGAGGAGCCATATCTTGGTGCAACAAGAAACAAGATTGTATATCATTATCAACAATGGAAGCAGAATACGTTGTTTGTTGTTTTGCCACTTAGGAAGCAATATGGTTGAGAAGTTTTCTCCAGGATCTTAATCTTACTCCTAAAGTTAATGATCCTGTTGAAATGTTATGCGACAACACTGCAGCCACACAGTTTGCTAAAGATCCGAAGTTTCATAGAAAATCTAAGCATATCAAAAGGCGTTATCATTTTGTAAGAGACGCCATAAAAAAATAAAGAGGTTGCTATAAAGTATATATCTACTAACAAGATGGTAGCTGATCCCTTAACGAAACCTATTCCTCGAGATTCGTTTAAGGCTCATGTGATGAGTTTAGGTTTACGTAGGGTTTAGTTTTTCCATTGGGTTATATTTTGTTGTATAATGGACATGTTTTCAATTGTAACGTTTTTGTTAATAAAAGTTTATTTCTCAAATGTCCATTGGTACATAAATTACATGATAAGGCACATTGTAATGTCACCACATATTAAGCCTCTGATTGACCTTATCATACAGGCAATCGCCCTAACGCTTGAGTAGCGAGTAGGATGAGACTTCACAATATTAATATTGAGTGTATGTAATATTATGTTATCTTCATACTTGTGTAGTATGTATGATAAGTTTTATATTTAAATAGTCACCTTAGTAAGTCTAAGATGAGACTCTGAAGAGTCGGATGTGAAAGATTAAGATTACATATTGAAGCCTTAAAGCCAAATCTTAAGTGTCAAGATTAGCATTAGGTATGTTAATCTAGTGGCTCGAATTTGTTTTTAAGTAAAGCTAGATTCGTGATTTGCATAGCATAAAAGAGTGACATGCCTAACTTAGTGGGAGTTATGCTATGACACACATTTCATAATGTACGTGCTATATAACGACCCTCTTGTGGAGTGAAAGTTAAATCCCTTTCTCTGTCATTATATGATCTCATAGACTTTAATGTCTAATCGAATGAAACCCTTTGACTTAGAACTATGATATGAAGTCAAAGCTTGATGTTGCTACTTTAGTGTGTTTTTCCAAGGGCTAAGTTGTATACAGTCCAACGGAGTACATTAGGAAAGCAGTTAAGCTAAGATGGATTATTATGAGTGTCTAAGGAAGAATTTTTCCTTCATCACCATATCAGCCCGAGCGATTATACTTGGTGTATAATTATATGATATATCTATGAGCATAAAGGGACAGTGTATGCGTTCGGTAATATTTTGGATGATTTGGGATATCATGACTATATGAAAGTGTTATGTTAGTTAGATGATGACTTAATATAACACTACTGGTTCTTTAAATGGTCACACGCCTTATTCTCAGTACGACACGTGAAATTGTAAGAAGAAGACTTAACTCGTGGCTTATGTGGCCGAGTGGGAGTTATTGGAAGTTACACAAGAAATAACTTCCGACAGTTATAATCGTCCTCATATAAAAGGATGAAAAGATGATTACATTGAAGATAATCAAAAGTGAAAAACTCTGTTTTTCTAAAATTCTCTTTATTCTTCTTCACGTTAATCAAACCATCAAAGATTAGAGATTTAAGGCGTGGATTAATCGGTGACTCTAGTAGCCAACCGTAAAACGAAGCAAATCGATCCGGTACTTCTTCATTAAGGTCAGTCCTTATTACTCTACAATCTTTAACCAAAATCTTAAGTTTGAATCTTAAGAATGAAGTCTTCTTAAAACTAGTGCGAAAGAACTTTTAAACGACGATCAAATGGCAAAAAGGGAAATGGGGGGATGCATGGACGGAGCCCACTTGCTCCTACCGTATCTAAAAATTTTAAATTTTAAATTTTAATTTCATAAAAAAAATTAAAAATTTTACCATTAATTTAATTGGTGACAAAAAATAATAATAAAATTATAAATATATTAAGATATCAAATAAAAATAAAATCGAGCTTGTTTATTTTATTAAGATTACTATTATTTGGGCCCATAATTTTTTAAATGAAAACCTACAAATAGAGAGATAAAACTACATACTTAATTAACTTTTTTTATTTAGATTTTTCTACTATGTTGGCTGCTTCATCACACTACTTTTTATCTTTTTGGCTTCTTTTTACCCTAACTCCACGACAACTACCACACTCAAAGCGAAAAACAATAATCTATATTGAATGCAATTGTGGAAAGGATTCCTTCACAGGTCTCATCTCGTTCTACTGCTGATAGGTTAATTCTAACTTCTTTTCTTTGAAAGAATGTTTAGTACATATAATTTTCAGACAGGTTCTTGTAAGTTGTAATAGAGTTGATATAGTTTTAATCTTTACATTCTTTTAAATTTTTAGTGAAGACACAAGCAGGGACGGAGCTAGACTCAACTCTAAGGGGGGGCCGGGGGCCAACATCTAAATGTAAAAAAATAATACAATTATATAATATTATTATTAAATAATCAAAATGCAACACGTCGTTCTTTTAGATCACGAAAATCATCTATCAATAAATCTGTACTAACTGTTTCATCAATTTCTCTTTCAATAAACACTAATAAACAATTAGAGAGATATTCATCTTCCATCTTATTACGAAGTCTCATCTTCACAATTTTCATAGCTGAAAATGATCGCTCCGTTGTAGCAGTAGACACTGGGAGAGTGAGAACCAAAGTAACCACTCTATAAATAAGGAGAAAAATTTCTGATTTTCTAGTTTTCACCAACCATTGGCACAAATCATAAATGGTTACCAAGTTTTCAAATTCTGGAACTTGTGTTGCATGATTAAAGTGCTCAAATTGTATCCTCAACTGTAGCATGTCATACTCTATAAAATCTTGTAGATAGAATTTTTGTACTAACTTGCAAATATCATCAACCCTGAATGACTTACGAATCTGCTTTGGGTCTAAAGTTGAACTGAGAATAAGGAGTTCTACCGTGTGGTCATTGAACTTATTGTTCAATTCCTGCAATTGAGAGTTAATCACTGCATTGAAAATGTCAACTTTATAATGATGTTCTAATAAAATTTCATCTTGTTGATGACGAGTCATTCCTCTTCTAGCAACATAAAGAGCATTCAAATCTAACACAGGTATATTAACCTTTTCACAAAAATATTTCACTTCTAGAAGCAATTCTTCCCACCCTTCATCTCTCAAATTCTAGATAAGTGACTTTATGGACGAAACTAAGTGCATTGCATTCAGTATGTCTTGAGATTTGAGTTGTAAAGCCTGACAAAGTGAGTTAGAAATCTCCAAAATCTTTCTCATGAGATGCAAAATAAAAACAAATTCAAAAAAGGTTAGTGCCTCATATGCTGCATCTGCTTCTCCACGTTGAGCCAATGTAGCTTCATCTTCAATAATATTCAATAAAACCTCACAAGTAGCACTAAACATGTTTATCAAACTGGAAACAGATTTCAAATAAGAACTCCAACAAGTGTCTCCTACTCTTTGTAAAGTGCCAAGCTGATTCAAGCCTTTTTCCACTCTCAAGTTCATTAACAGCAAGTAAATGAGCAATATTTTCAGCATGAGCAACTTTCAGTTGGTCATTGCGTTTACATGATGCCCCAACAATATTAACAATACAATTTAATTTTGTAAAAAATGATGAATCGGGATAACTTCCTTCGATGCTGCAACTAAAGCCAATTGCATCCTATGTGCCATACAATGAATATAGTAAGCATAAGAGCACTCCTTTAAAATTAGAGCTTGCAATCCATTCCATTCCCCTCTCATATTACTTGCACCATCATAGCCTTGTCCTCTAATGTTTTTAACATCAAGATTATGATGTAATAAAACTGAAAAAAAATTCCCTCTTTTAATGTCAATGCAGCAGTATCTTTAACATGAACTAACCCAAAGAATTGTTCTCGCACAAGACCTTTTTTTATCAACAAATCTCGAGACAATAGACATTTGCTCCTTCTTAGACTCATCCCGAGCTTCATCAACAATTATACAAAATTTACCATCACCAATTTCTTCACGAATAGCATTCTTCACTTTGATTCCCGAGACATGTGAAATTTTCTTTTGCACTTATGGTGATGTATATGAGGCATTCAAGGGAGCTTTTTTCACAACTTCTGCTACTTTTTCATTATAAGAGGATATGAAATTTAATAATTCAAGAAAATTTTCACGATCCGTTGATGTTGCACTCTCATCATTACCTCTGAAAGCACATCCTTGACATGCACGCCATCTAGCAACTTCAATTGAAGCTTTTAATTAAAGTCTGTTATCTGCAATTTGTTGAGATGTAAACCTTTCAAACCTTTGCACTATGTGTGATGGTTGATTCATGAGATCTATGCAAGCTCTCTCAGCTTTTCAATGACAAGATGTGAGATCCTTTCCAATATGTGCCAAAGAAATGCACAGTTTTTACCATCTCTCACTTTTTTCCAAGAGCGAAATCCATGGACAGTAAATGCTTCACATCTAGAAGGTCCATTTTGTGCAGAAAACAAATAACATGGCAAACAAAATGCAGCATCTTTAGCAGGTGAATATTCCAACCAAGACGGGAATAGTTTGAACCATGATGATTGGAAGCTACGTGAGTGCTTTTCATTAGATTTTGGATATGTTGAAAGCAAATCTTGATATGGACCAGCTTTAATATAAGCTCTTCTAACTTCTTCACGTTGATCAACAACGTATTCACATATTTGTCGTCTTAAGCCAAGATCACGCTTTAGGGAATTAATATCAAAAGTTGCATTGGCTTCAACTCTTAAAGCTTTGGTAGGACGATCCCCAGATGGCTCAGAAGGTTTATAATTAGAGATCGATTCTTGTTCTTGAGTTGCATCAGAACTTTCTGTAATATTTCTTTTAAAAAAGGCATGAATTTTGATGTCTTTCAACATGATATCTATCATAAAAATAAGAATACTACATGAATTTATTTGTTCAAAATGCTGTAAATACATAAAATTTTTAATATCTATAATGAAATAGCATACAAACTATGAGACACATTCAAACAAATGAACACTAAAATTTAAATAATAACAGATATAACACATAAGCCACCGCTCAGGCTCGCTAGGAGCCACCACCTATGCTCATTGGTATACGTACCTTAAATAACTTGAATCTTGATGGTGAAATTAGCTTCTCATTGTTCTCAAGTCTTAATCATCAATCAATATCCTAATTCCTACATACCAATAAGGCAATAACCCAATCAGTAATCACAAAAAAAAGGAATCAATCAATTCTGGTCTAGGCTTCTTTTGGGCTGGATAATGATGCCTCTAAGATTCATCTATTTAAATTTACTCAAGGTGAAGCTATCAGAAATTTTACCATGAGAATATGAGATACACTTGGGTGGGTGGACCATGAGATGGCCCAGATGGAGCCTGGAGGATGGAGGCGTTTTCAATCTGGCGAAGGAAGGCTGTGCGTACAGAGTTGAAGAGAAGAGAAGATAGGGATTTTTTTTAAGGGGGGTCACTTATATTTGTAATTTTAAAATTTTTAATTATATAAGTATTTAAAAAAAATATTTGAAAGGGGGGCCATGGCTCCCCTTCCCTATAACATGGCTCCGTCCCTGGACGCAAGATAAGATTTCTCATTATGGACGAAAAATTGTAGCATAAAAAGTTGTAAAAATGAACAAAAACAGTACAAATCATCTAACCCTAGTGATTATAAGGATCAAAGCACCCTAAATGCCCTTATGAATTAAATTGAAAATAGTAAAAGTTTTCATATTGATAAGTGAAGAAAATACATATAGATGTATTTGGTAAACGCAAGCTTATGGCTATCGTAACAAAAATTTATTACATCTATCTCTTTAGAAAGTGAAGGAAATATGATTATTAAATTTAAAGGTATAAACAATGGATGAGCCAGTAGAAATGACGAATCAAAATGATATCTCTTTTAATGGTGATAAAATTTACAAAGATAGACTATTATTGCTAATAGATGATTGGTTTAAAATTTTCAAATAATATAGTATATCCTTTTCCATATCAAGTCCGATTGTAATATATATGAAAATTTTATTTTTGATTGTATATTTCATAAATTTGCATATATATAAAGTATTCTTTAAGATAGTGATGTAAATTTTAATTTATCAAATATATAAATATTTATATTTTTAATATTATAAAATACTTTAAATATTTTACCTCAAATAAAATAATTTATAAATTCGTTCTTGAATGGATGAAATTTTTTTATAAAGGAAAGAAAATAGCAATTTACAAAACCAATCGAGAAAAACTATTGTCCGACTAATCCTCAAAAAGAATAAAATGATACTCACTAGATGTATTATCTAAATAAATAAGCCCAAGGTTAAATTGCACCACATAAGGTTCTAGCGAGTTTACACACTGTTGCTGTTGCGGTATATACGCCGATGGACAATTATCCAAATTCGAGTAAAGAGTTCCCAGATCCGTTGAACAATCGGATGAAATATTTTTGATACAGAGTGAAAACTGAAACAATAGCAGAGACGACCTCATCCTCGTTCCGAAAGTACAGGAAGTGAAATAGGTGACAGACTGACAGCAGTTGGTTAGGTAAACAAGTCTTTGTAGGTACAGTAACTAGTAATTGAGTACTTTAAAACTTGTGAGAGTGAAGAGCAACCAGGTGGTACATATACTTTAAATTTCCATGTCAGCACGTGCTGAACAATCAACCTCATCATTAATTATAATATCAACGTTAAATTGGTTATCAGACATAAAAACAGTTCAAAAACCTGAGTGTTCAAAATTATATAAAACCAGCAAAACTGATAATAAAAAACCAAAAATTTAATTTACGTCAACATTTTTTTACTATTTTCGAAACAAGTAAAGCGAATAATAAATTACCTATTTATTGATCTCGACACAAACAGCTTGTTTGTTGACGTTATAGACACGACCAGTGTAGGAATTATCAAATTCTAGGCATTGGTGCTAAACTGCTAATTCATTCTACAACCTAGGAATTACTGATTGACAAGATAATCCACAAAATTTATTATATTTAGGATGTCTGAAATCCTAATGCACTTTCAAAATTTATTATAAATCAATCAATCATGAAAAATTATTTATGAAATTTAAAACTATCAATTAATTAAAAATAAAATCAATTTAATTTAATCGGTTTATGATTAAAATAAAGTATTTAAATATTTCCTTATAAACCATAATAAATTAGTTATTCGAGTCTTCTCAAGAGGTCAAATTAAGATTGATTAAGATATTTAGAATTAATTATATTTGAACTTAAATTTTCTTAAAAAGCTTAAATTTCATTGTACTCATAATTAGCATCTCTCTTTTTGTTGCTCACGAGGTATCTTAGGAGAATCCCAATTATAAGAAAACCTTTTAGACTAATCCCTATTAGAGTTAGGTAAGTTCTTTGAGAGAAGCAAAATTTTGGTTTCAAATTTTAAACAGCCATATACATAAGAACAGTTTGAACCCGCGACTTCGCTTAAATTAAGAAAGCGTCTTAACCTTATATTAATTATTTTAAAATAAACCAAACATAAGAACATCTTATGATGAAATACGGAAAACCAATATTTGCTAAAACCAATGCGTTAAACTTACTTAACAACCATAATTGTGATTTGGCAATCAATTATTGGTGCAAGGGGTCTAAATGGCTATGATTACATTCAACTTTTTGCTTTTATGGGGAGGAGCCTCTTCTTCTTGAATCTGCTTTGGCACAGTAAGGCACCAAATCCTCTATCCCCTCTCTCCTGACCCAACCCTGGCTCCCTTCCATCCCAACCATCCATTTATGTGGGACCTATATAAATGGATGGTTGGGATGAGAGAGGGTCAGGGTTGGGCCAGGAGAGGGGTACAGAGGACCCCCCGGTGGCACAATATGGACATGGATACGGTTAAAGTGAAACGTGTCGGCTTCATCTTTGCGAAATTTAGACCTCCTCCTCTTTTCAACCCCATCCGACGTTTCTATCATTTTTTATTAAAATTTATCTATATATTTATATATATAAATATATAAATAAAAATTAATAGAATAAAATTATAATAAAATAATTAAAACAGAGATTTTGATGTCTCAACTCCTCCTATTTTCTCTTTGATTTGTTCTTAAAAATTCATCATCAAAATAGATAAAGTTTACAATATAAAATTGAATGAATTGTGAAATTATAATAATTTATAATTATGTATTTTTAAATATATTAATAAATTTCACGTTTTTAAAATTTATCTAATAAAATGATTATTGAAACTTGAATAATAAAATAAAATAAATAGATACTAATAATATAATGCACTTTTATTTTAGTAGTTATATTTAAAATCATTTTAATGTATGAGGTTTTTTCACTAAAGAGATAAGATAAAAGTTACTTTAAAATTTATATGTAGACTTAAATAATAAAGTCAGACTAATTAATATTAAATTTTAATTTAGTAATTTAAATTTTAATTAGTAAATTAAACATACATACTTTAAATACTTGAATTCTTCACAAAAGGGATGAATTTATAGATATTTTTTTTAAAAAATACTCAATAATTAGTCCTTAAATAATAAAGTCGAAATGAATAAATTTTAACATATTTTATTTTTATATAAATATTTTATTTAATAATAAAATATAATTAATTATATTAATTTGGGACCTCCACCGTCAATCAGTCCACCGAAGAAGCCAAGATAAGAGGACAACTTCCCACTACCTCATGTTGCTCTAGCTCTATCTCTCTCTCTCTCTCTCCACTTCCTATCCCAATTTCCTCATCAATTCATCTAAGTTTGATCTTTGTTCTTCAACTGCTCTTGAATTTCTCAATCTCTTTTTTCATTGATCGTAACGAACACATCTTTAGGTGCGTGCGAAATTTACCGAAAATGGAAACAACCCACAAATTCTCACTCTATCTGCTCTCTCTTGTGATGATGGTGTTCCTTCACTCCTCCTCCGCCGCTGTGTCCGCTTCATTGCCGACCAACTCAAGAGTGTTATACCAGATCGCGTGCACAATGTGCTCAACTTGCTGCAACCCAGGTCCTGCAACGCCTCCACCGTCACCGCCACCACCGCCGGTACCTTCTTCACCACCGCCTTCGCCGCCATCCACCCCCACGTCGAACTGCCCACCACCCCCGTCCCCACCAAGCTCAGGCGGCGGTTCTTATTACTACCCTCCCCCGCCGCCCACTCCACCCTCCCCCACTTACGGCTACTACTCACCGCCACCGCCAAAAGGAGGGCTGAACTACTTCCCTCCACCTCCGATGTACAAAAACTACCCTACACCACCACCACCTAACCCTATTGTCCCTTACTTTCCGTTCTACTATAACAGCCCACCACCTCCGTCTAGTGGGTCCATAAAGTTGACGACTTCTCTTGGTCATTATTTCACTGTCTTTCTGGTTGTTTTATCAGTTTCTTTGTTTTGACAGAAGTGACCGATCAAACTGAAAGGAGGAGGAATAATTAGGCAGATTGTCAGATCGGGGGAGAGTTTACAGCTGAGGAAAAGATCGAGTCTTTGGAGAAAAACTTGATTGATTTTCAAAGAAGACGAAGAAAATGAACTTCTGGGACGATAAAAATGGCGTCTTTTAGCTCATTTTCTGAGCCTGTGGATCAGAAGAGAACAGTAAATTAAGTGAAGTGCTCATTTCCTTCCAAACAGAGACACTGAACTCTTGTTTTTCTCTTGCTGTAGATTTGATTACCGACAATTTGTACTCTATCTTTGTTCTTTTGTTTCATGAAAACTAATGACTTAATAAATCATTTATGTTTATGATCATTTATTATGTATAGTTTTCAATAGTATTTGATTGGAATCTTTTGTTCTTTTCAAGAGAAGTCAAGATCATTGCAAGGTAAAGATAATGACGTTTATTTTAATAAGTTCGTGATTTATGTTTTATTTATTATTTATTATTTAAATCAAATTTGTTGTTTAGTATATACTTGAAAATAGTGTATATACTCAAGAATTTATTTGGAATATGTTTAAGCATTATAAAATGATATTTATATGATTTCTTATAAAATATATAATTGCTTATTGATTTTAGTTGGTATATTTGGTGAGTTTTAAAATTTAATTTAGAGATGTATTTATTTCTTGTTTTCTTTTATTTGATAACAAAAGGTCTTATATAAATGTGTGGATGAGGTGAGTTAGAACTGATAGATTAAAGCTTAAATCTTCTATTGACATTCACAGTAGTTATATACAAGAACAGAATAACAACTCTTTTGCTATGATCCTATACTATCGAACAGTTGAAATACTACTTCCTGAAACTACGGGATAACAAGTTTAAATGAGATTTGATTTTGAACAGAGTAGTGGTTGGTACAGTTTGTTACAATACGATAAGCCTCTAATATGCCCCCTCAAGATGGAGCTCGAGAGAGAACTCCAATCTTGGATTTGAGATCAAGGAAACGACCCCGCTGAAGAGGCTTGGTAAGTGTATCAGCAAGTTGGTCGGCTGATGAGACATGTGCAACACGTAGGACTCCATTTTGGACTTGTTCCCGAATGAAGTGGAAATCTATTGCAACATGTTTCATTCTGGAGTGAAATACGGGATTGGAACAGAGCTGAGTGGCACCAACATTGTCACAGTAGATAACCGGACAACGAGTGAGTCGTATCCCAAGGTCAGTGAGAAGAGAAGTAAGCCAGTTGAGTTCTGCTGCGGTATTAGCCACCGACCTGTATTCAGCTTCAGTGGACGATCGAGCTACTGTTTTTTGCTTCTTAGAGCTCCAAGAGACAGGATTGCGACCAAGATAGATGACATAGGCACTGATGGAAGAATAATCGTCCTTGTTTCCTGCCCAGTCTGCATCTGAAAAGGCATGAAGGTGTAATGGTGACTGGCGATGGAGTTGTAGACCTTCATTGATAGTTCCACAGAGATATCGTAGCAATCGTTTAACAAAAGTCCAATGTTCTGTCGTTGGCGCATGCATGTACTGAGAGAGTTTGTTAACAGCAAAGGCGATGTCAGGCCTTGTAAGCAGAAGATATTGAAGACTGCCGACAATAGTTCGATACTCTGTGGGGTCAGATAGTGGTGTACCCGATTTTAACGAAACGGTGAAATGGTTGGAATGGGTGTGAGCACAGGTTTAGCATCGGTCATCTTAGTACGAGTTAATATATCCAGGATGTACCGTCTTTGAGAGAGCAAGATGCCATGTTGATTTGGTACGACTTCCACACCCAAGAAATAGGATAACTGACCGAGATCTTTGATGGAAAATCGTTGAGCAAGTGCAGTAACAAAGGAGTCAACCTGGTGATTGTTGTTACCAGTGACGATTAAATCATCAACATAGACAAGGATGTAAATAATATGACCAGTAGCCGTGAGCACAAACAGAGAAGTATCTGCAGTAGAATTTTTAAAGCCTGATTGAAGTAGAAAAGTGCGAAGTTCATGATACCAGGCCCGTGGTGCTTGCTTGAGACCGTAAATTGCCTTTCGAAGCCTGCAGACATAGGATGGACGATCTTGATCAACAAAGCCAGGTGGTTGTTGCATGAACACAGTTTCGGAGAGGTTGCCATGAAGAAAGGCGTTGTTTACATCAAGTTGTCGTAGTGTCCAACCTTGAGAAAGTGCAAGGCTTAGAACAACCCGCACAGTTGTTGGTTTGATAACCGGACTGAAAGTTTCTAGATAATCAACTCCTGGGCATTGATGAAAGCCCTTTGCTACCAACCGCGCTTTGTACCTGTCAATGGAACCATCAGAGTTACGTTTGATGCGAAAAATCCATTTACAGCCCACAATGTTTTGGGTAGAAGTAGGTGGTACAAGATCCCATGTGCCATTTCGAACTAAAGCATCAAACTCCACAGACATGGCCTTACGCCATTTAGGATTAGTGAGTGCGGTGAATTCCGATGTTGGTTCAAGATCATTGGAAGTTATGAGCTGGGTATGAAGATTCAACTTTTGGATGGGCTTATGAATGTGATTCTTAGCTCGTGTGATCATGGAGTGAGTAGGAATGGGGATTGATTCAGTTGAAGTAGGTTGTGGTGAGGTGGGGTTGAGTAAAGTCGGTTGGATTTCAGTAGGTGGGCTAGAGGATGTTGAAGCTTCACAAGGGAGGTGCTGAGGAACGGCAACCTCAGATGAGGGTGGGAGCGATGGTCGGGGAGGGGTAGGTATAACCGAAATAGGCGGAGGTATCCAAGAGTTGATAGGATTGGGTGGAGGACTAGGTAATGGTTTGGACAGTGAGGCATACGGAAATTGAGACTCAACGAATTTAACATGCCTGGAGACATAGATTTTGGAGTTCGATGGATCGAGACACAAATAGGCATTTTGGGTGAGGGAGTAGCCAAGAAAAACACAAGGTTTGGATCGTGGTTCTAGTTTGTGTGATGTATAGGGTTTAAGCCAGGGATAGCATAGGCAGCCAAAAATTTTTAATTTAGAATAATTTGGTGTGGCCTGAAATATTTTGTGATAAGGGGAAATGAGATTTAAGGTGGGTGTGGGCAGTCGGTTTATTAGATAAACGGCTGTAGCAAAGGCATAGGGCCAATAGGAAGTTGGTAAGGACGCATGAGCGAGTAAAGCAAGGCCTGTTTCAACAATATGGAGATGCCTTCGTTCAGAGTAACCATTGTGTTCAGGGGTATGGGGTGGAGTGGTTAGATGCGTGATACCAACTGTGGAGAGGAAATTGGCTAGGGCGAGATACTCACCGCCATTGTCTGAGTAGAGAGTTTTGATGGATGAGGAGTATGTAGAGAGGTGGAACCCGTATGAGTGATGGGAAGATTAGAGCCATCTCCGATCATGATATCATCGTTGCCTATGTATGGTGTATGCAGTGAGAGGTTGTTGAGGTCAGAAGTGACATGGTGAGATGCACCACTATCAAGGAGCCATGAAGGGTTGGTGGAAGAATGGGTGGCAAGATGGGCTTGTGATTGCCAGGAAGCGTTGGGTGGAGATGTGTTGGTTGTGGTTGACGTGTGAACTGGGACTAGGCGAAATGAGGGGCACTGTTTGGCTGTATGGCCTTGGATTCTGCAGATCTGGCAGTAGCCAAGATATGGTTTAGGAGGAGGTCTAGATCCTGGTGAGGTAGTGGAGCCTACATTATTAGTAGCACGTGTACGCCAGTTGGTATTGTGTGGAGGGTTGGTAGAGCGCCAGTTTTTATTGGATTTGGATGTGGGATTGGCAGTGGCTGGATATTGGTGCTGCTCATCCTTGTTTGATTGAATGGAGACTTCAAAAGTGAGAAGTTTTTCATGGAGTTCTTCAAAGGTGATGGAGTTATCTCGTGCTTGGACAGCACGAACTAACTCTTTGTAGTCATCACTGAGACCATCAAGGATTTTATCGGTTATTTCTTCTTCATCAAGTGGGGCCCCAAGAAGAGCAAGATCATCTGCTTTGGCTTTGATTAATTGCATAAATTCAGTGATGGTGAGGGATCCTTTGATGATATTTTTGAGTTGACTTTTGATTTGTTTGATGCGGCCACGGGAGGGTTTGGCATAGGTATTGGCTAAGATAGTCCAAGCTTCACTAGAGGTCTTGGCTTTAGCAATGAATGGAATGATGGTTGGTGATAAGGAACCAATAATTGCATTAAGGATCAATTGATCCTGACGGGTCCAGAGAGTATGATTGGGGTTTGGTCTGGTTGTATTAGATTGTGTAATGGTGGCTTCTGGACAAGGTTTGGAGCCATCAATATAGCCAAGCAGATCGTAACCAATAAAGAGAGTTTGAACCGGAGTTTCAGGAGAGATAATTGGTGGAAGTGAGTTTGAGGGAGTTGTGCAAGAACATTAATAGTGATGAGTGTTTGGTTCGGTTCATTGGTTTGAAGAATAGTTGGACTAGTATTTTCAGTGGCCATGGAACTAATAAAGGAGATGATGGATGAAGGAAAGGAAGAAAAGAAATGGATCGGCTAATGCTCGATACCATGATAGATTAAAGCTTAAATCTTCTATTGACATTCACAGTGAGTTATATACAAGAACGAATAACAACTCTTTTGCTATAATCCTATACTATCGAGCAGTTGAAATACTACTTCCGAAACTACGGGATAACAAGTTTAAATGAGATTTGATTTTGAACAGAGTAGTGGTTGGTACAGTTTGTTACAATACGATAAGCCTCTAATAAGAACATGGTTGAAATAGTAAAAGTAGAACAAGTGATCTGTCTCAACTTTTAAAGTTATCAAGTTAGTTAAAGAAAGGCCACCTTTAGACTTATTTTTATGAAATAAAGAAAATAAAATTGTATAATTTTTATTTTTACCGATTGAAAAACTCTTTTGAAAAGTGAAAAGATTGTATCTTTTTAGCCCTTTCTCTTTATTTTTTAAATATATAGCGGTTTTAATTAAAGTAAAAAAAATTAATATTACTTTTGTTCTAAAAATATTTCTTTCAAGCTAAAAGGGAGAAAAAGGAATAAAGATACACATACAAGGTTGTGAGCGGCAGGGGATCAGGTACTTGATGGTGCTTTTTAGAGTAGATTATTCTATTCCATCAGGTCCGTTTGTCGAGTCAGAATGATCTGGAACCGTCCGATTTCTTCTGCTCTGACACTAGATTGAGTGGCTGCAAGTGTGTAACGTACTTTACTTTAGTGAATCGTTGACCACCATATTTCATCTCTCGTTCTTGGAGAATGTGTCCATGTGCCCGCTATTAAAGTTCCACTTTTGTTTTTTTCCTTTTTTTTTTTTGAGGGAATGTTTTTTCGCCTTTTTAAAGGAGATCAAATATATTGTTTCAATTACGTAGCCCTTATCATGTTTTATTAAATTTTATTTATATATTTATATAAATTTTATATAATAAATAAAACCTAATAAAATAGAGTAAAACAGATAATTTGATATATTTTAAAGGATCAACTCTCATATTTCAATTATAATATTTTATCATATTTCATTAAATCTTATTCATATATTGGCCAAATTTTAGAATTTTATACGTTGAAGATCTTATTGATTTAGGTGTTTACATTTTGATTCATATTTAAAAATTTTAATATATTTATAGTTTTAAAATATTTTATTAAATAGAAACATACCCTTTTATTATTTTTATGCAAATTTTTGAATAAGAAGTTTTGACACGAATTTAGTGTATGCCAATCATTATTAATAACTAATTAAAATCTCGATGAGATATAAAATTTAGAAAATTCAAATAATACTTAGTCTTGTCACTATCTATCTTGGGAGTTGTTTCGAAATAAATTAGTGTATTCCGATATAAAATTGTTAGTAAAACAAAAAGATTGGCAATGAATAAAGTTTTAGCTCTTTCTTTCTTTTTTATTTTTTTAATTTTCCCTTCCAATATGTGAAATGGGACAAAGGAAATACAGGAAAAAAATAGCTGGATGGCATGTATAATGCGGTGGTTGGTTGGTCGGATCCACACAACATGAGAATGCAAAATTGGACTCACATCGTGCAATGTCGGGTGCCTATCAAGCTTACTAAGATTAGGTAAGTACCAATCTTGCAAGCGTTGCGAGGGTCGAATCCAATGTCCGAGATTCGAATAGTATCTCCATTTGATAAGAGACGTTATGATATGGGTCGGATCCATTCAGGCTTGAGCTCAATTGAATAATTGATGCTTGACTCGAGTCTAATGTCTAAATTTCGAATTCTATCTAATGTCTAAATTTCGAATTCTATCTTATTTTTTTGGTCTTAGATTAGGGTATCTACCGGTAGACTCAGTGACTAGTCCTTTCGCTGGTTTATAAGCACCTCACAAGGATTTAAGGTTACTCCATACCCAAAATCAAGGATCGAACCACTGACCTTTGATTAAGGATAGATGAGTCCCTTCTACTCAACCACACTCCTTGGGCATAGTTAGGTCAGAATGAGTCGGATCTACTTAGACTAAAACTTGAGCCTGGCCCGAGTCTTAATTGGGCTTAAAAAACTGAGATTAAGCTCGATTTTGATTTGGCCCTAGTAATTCAAAATCTTGTAAGACCGACTCGAGTCAATTTCTTTTAATTTTAAAATAAAATAAAATAATTTTATTTTTATATGTCGGATTTCAGACTGACCACGTTAAGAAAAAATGTTAAAAGGATATGTGGCATAATAGTTATATTCCTTCTTAATTTAATTGTTTGAAACTTACTATAAATTAAAATTTTAACATTTGATTTTATAAATTATATAAATAAATCAATTAATATGATTAAATTACAAACTCTTTCGTATTTAATTCAGAATTAAAGAAATTATTCTATTTATAAATTAAATAGTGGAATTAAACAACATTTTTTGGGTACATAACTCAAAATTGAAAAATCATTTTATTGCAAAAGTATTACATCATATATCGCTTTTTTTTACATTCATATATCGCTATTTAATTTAAAAGTGTATAACAGAATATTCCTACTTCAATTGTTAATAGACATTATAGTATTTAAGATTTCTACTCCGTTTGCTAACTTATTAATAACATGTAGTTAGAAAAAGAGTTATTTACAAAGTAAATCCTAAACTTTGAGCAATTTTGGAATTATAAATTGAACTTTAAAAGTGATAATTACATACTTAAATTTTCTTTTTTTCAATTTTAATTTGACGTTAGTCCTCGTTAAGTTTGTTGACGTAATTTGTCATGTATTCCAGAAATCCTTATTAATAATATACATCAACCAAAATTAACACAACTAACGAAAATGATGCCATTTAATTATATAACTAAAACGAAGTCGTTATTAAAAATGGCGTGATTGAATTCCTAAGTCAACTTTTGTAGCTCCGACACCCTTATCCTTTATTTTTAGTTTGTTTACCCAACACCCTTACTTTTCATTTTCTTACGTGAGACTAACTTTGGGTGTCAATAGAACAAACCGAAAATGAAGAGTTGAGAGTGTTGGGAGAATAAGCAAAAAATGAGCGATGAGAGAGTTGGAAGAACAAACTAAATGGGTGATTGGTTCATATAAGAAAATGATAATAAAAATGAGAATGAATATAATGAGGAATGAGAACGAATAGTATCATTATAATTATGATGATTGATTAAGAAAAAGAGATGATTACCATTATCATTGATAGTGGTTAGTTTTAAAAATATTAAAAATAAAATTAATTTTTTATTTTTATTTATATTTAATTAATTAATTATAATATATTAATTAATTAAAATAGTGTAATTATTTACTTACAATATTTTAATTAATGAATGAATTATAGTTTAATTAATTATATTATAATTAATTAATTAATATTATTGTACTCAACCGAAAAAATCAAACATTGTTTTAAGTCATAGGGTATGAATAAATAATGGTAGCAAAGCTACTAAATTAAAAGACAAAGGATATTGGAATGACAATGTTCAAAATTAAGAATAAAAGTATAAGTCATCCAATCATAGTTTCTTATCACGCTTTATTTTCATTCTATATTCATTCTTCTCTTCTCATACTTACTAAACAAGCACACCCTAAATACAAAAGAAACAAATTGAAAATAAAGGATAAAAGTATCAAAAAACAAATTGAAAATAAAAGTGAGGGCATCAAGGCTGCGTAAATTAATTTAGGAATTAAACTGTGTTATTTTTATGAACAATATCATTTTAGTTATATGATTAAACAATATTATTTCATTAATCTTCATTAGTTGTATTAATTTTAATTAATGTATATTATTAGTTAAAGTTTGCTAAGTTACTTCAGTAAAATTTAAACGAGACACTGAAGTCAAATTATAATTAAAAATTAAAAATTTGAGCATTTATTTGTTAAGTTTTGATATTTAGATTATAATTGTAAATTTTAAATTATTTTTGTAATTAACCTAAATAAAAGAAAAATAGGATAAAAGCCATGGGCCCGATGGAGAAGGCCTCAAGTAGTTATGTTTGAGGTCTTATGTTTATAAGTAATTTTCTTACAAAAATTTTAAAATAAGCTTTTAAACATTTAATTATCTTGAAAATATATAAGACTAGTTGGTCCATTCTTTATTTTTAATCTCTTTACATAAAGGTGGCATATATTCCTTTACATGCATAAAAGGGCCTTAATCAAAGAAAGTAGAGTTACACTTGTTTTGTGGTCCCAAAACAAATTGTAACATCTGAATTGTTGGTACAATTTAAAATTAATAAATTAAATTTATTTTCATTAATCTTGAATACAATTATATTCAATTAAAATTAATAAATTGCTTAAATGCAAAACAATGTAGCATAGAGGATTGGAATGAACAAGAGAACATTACATGTATGTTGAATTACTTGTAGTTAGGAAAAATAGAATCTAATCTTCCATTCTTTTGCTCTTCTCTTCATCTTCTTCTTCTCAATACAGTTAGCCCCACAAAACCTTTTAAAGACTATCATAAAATAGCTAACGACAATAAATAGACAAAAACGACCCTTCAACATTACACTTGAAATTGGTCAGATCAAAATACAAACCCTAAATCCCCAAATTATTAACCACCACCGCCTTACCCCTCACACTTCCCACCTACATACACTCCTACTAGACCACAAAAACCCTAAGCATAAACCGACCCATAAGACAAGGCCATCAACAACACTGCCGCTTGTTCTTCTTCTCCAAGCTTTCGCCTTTGTCTCTCCACTGATGATCTCTGCATCAAAACCTCCTTCCCCAATGCCAATAGTCTCTGCTTTAACCCATCTCCCAACTGCTTGTTACTGTGATTATGATTGCTTGACCCATTGTTGTGACCTCCTTTTCTTGGTTTTTTGTCGTTTGATGTCCCTTTGTTTAGTCCCAAAACATCCCTTCTCTTCTTCCTGCTTCTGATACCACACGCGTTGCATAGTGACTGTCAATGAAATGAAAACGAAAACATTAGATCGAAGATCAAAAGTTTTTTTCGGAAAAGAAGCGAAATCATGATGAAAAGATTAACGAATGGGGGTGCGTGAAAATACCTTAGGCCCAGCTGGTCCTCCTCTCCAAAGAGGGGTCTTGGAAGTTCCACAATCAGCACAAGTCTTCTTCTGTTGGCTCTCTACCTCTGGTGATTTGCTACCGATATCTTCAGCCTCTGATCCCTGTAAAAATAAGATGAGAATCCTGATTAACTAAAGCTGGAACTAAAGATCATGGATCAGCTAATCAAAGCAACTAACTTTTAACCTAAAACTCACTCTGTCACTTGGATCCAGCATCTTTAGCCACTATACTTGAGATCTAAGACAAACCCGGTTGAGGGAAAGATCAGAGTTGAAATGGGTATTCAACAAAACGAATCAAAGTCGGGTGGTGAGATGTATCTGAATCAAACAGATCATTTCACTCAACAACGCTAGAGTCGGACAGAATGAGAGCAAAAAGAAACAAGAAAGAACAGAGATCTAACAGATTCGGCGGCGCAGAGATTAAAGATTGGAGAGATCAAGAATCGTTAACGGTGATTGAGATGATAGTGTGAAAGAAACCGACATGCAACCACCAAGAGACAGAGAACCGGATAGAGAGAGAAAGTACTGCGCAGGTGTGATTTTAGAGAGAGGAGGAGCGACAGGATCACACGCACTTGAGCATGCAGGGGCGGATCTGAAAAAGGGCTTATTAATGGGACTCCAAACCCTAGCCCTGGTGGAGGGTCCAAATGACCACAATGCCCTTGTCAACGAAACTATTTGACCCAATTGGCCTCCCCGCCAAAACCCACAATTTGTGGGATTTGCTGAAAATGAACAAAAAAAAAAGGGGCGCCATGTTTGAGTTGGCCAAAACAATCTTGTTTTACCAAAAAGCCTGAAAAGGGTCTGTTGTTTTGGCGCCACCAAGTTGGCTGTTTTGGCTCCAAGATGGGTTTTTTAGTTTGTGAGTCCTTTCTTGACTATTTTATTGTAGTTTGAAGTGATGACATTGTTGGGTTTTTGAAAGTTACTTCATTCACATAATGATTGGGGAGGTAGGTCAAGTCAAAACTTGGAGGGGTTGATTTCAATTTACATGTATGAATTGTTGCTTTTGGATAAGACTCAAATTTTGGAGAAGATGCAATAATTTGACATATTGCATTCAATTGATGTTAGCATCTATATTCAAATTCTTTGAAAGGTTTCATCACCGATTGAACCACTACATAGGATAATTCATACCTACAATTGAAGGATAGCAAATTAAGTAGTGTTTAATTTTTAATAAAATTTTAATTTAGTGCCAAAATTTTTAAATGTTTCCAACTTAATGACTAATCTTTTATAATCTGTATACATAAGCAAAAAAAATTGTTTTATTTTGTATTTAATGCCAAAATAAAAATTATATATTTTAAATTTGTCATCTGTAAAATTGTGTTTAGATCACAAATTCATTAATGAAAGTTGGCAACGGAGGATGATCTTTTCTGTACATATGGTCAGCTTCTGTTTTTTTTTAAATATTTATTTAAACAAGGTGATGATATATAACACAACCTCAGTTTGTCCACATGGGGGTAGAGACAAAAGGTACAAAAAGATATTTCATTTAACAAGATTCAGAGAAGAGAAGGATTATTTTGTAACTAAATTAATTGAGATATGACAAAAGGTGCTATCTTGAGATGGCTTGATAGAGCTTTATGTGGTGGACAACATAAGTCAGATAAATATGAGATAAAAAGGCAAAAAAAGTTAAGTGCATGTTGATTGACTTATATCATTACACAGTAGAACTTTTCTTAAAAATTAATTAACTATTTGACTATCATTTAAAAAAAATTTTGAAAGAATTTTAAACAATAGATAATTTGACAATATAAAAATAAAAAGTACTTTTAATTTTAACTATATTTTATTTTGTAATAAAATTATTTATGCATATAAATATTACTTAAAATATATTAAACAATATGCAAAGCACAATATATTAATTATTATATAATTTTAAACCATATAAAACATAAATAAAAATATATCTAATCAAATCTTTTATATGGATTATAATATAAGTAAAACTAATATAAAAATAAATATTAAAACATATAAAAAGTCAAATAATATTATATAAATCTCAAAATAAACGTGAAGATGTGTTTGTGGATATTGTGAGAATTATGTGTAAAATATAAAAATAAATGGAATAAAAATAGCTCATTAATTGATTTGAAAATTTTACTCGAATATTTTCTTTTTGAAAAGATTCAAATTTTAACTTCTCAAAAGTTGTATTTTAGTTTTAAAAAAGTCATTTCTATTAAAAAAAATACTTTTGAATTTTACAATCAAAACACTCAATTTTTTTAAAAACAGTTTTTGCGGTGAAAAAAGTGCTTATTTACTCTCCAAAAGTTGAACCAAACAGACATAAGATTGCTCTTCATAGATGGTTCAATCAATGCAGTAGAGTAGTTAAAAATTTGTAATCTACATAAAAATTTAAAATATTTAAAATTTACAAATATTATGATTAAATTTGTCATTTAATTATGAATTATTGTCTTGGCAATCGATTTATTTATAATTTGTAAACTATTATGTCTTTTTCTGATGATTTATTTAACACACTTGAATAATAATAATAATAATTTTGGATATATAAAAATCAAGCCTTTGGATAGAAATAAATAGTGAATTTCAATGTTTTTAAATCCTATGCCTTGGCAAGACTTCGACTCAGTAATAAGGATGAAGATGACAAAATTCACTAGATATTGACAGAGAGAAAGTGAGAGCTCAGGATAGACCCTACTTTTAATCGTCTACTCCTCACGAGACCTGGCAATGCAAGTACAAGGACCACCTAACATAAAACATATAATACAATAAACATAAGCAAAAATCTCCAGGCTTTTCAACCAATAGATTTGGAAAGATTTGACAGTAGATCAAGTTTAACTGAACGAGAAGCTTTTGAAAGCTCTGCAATTTTCTTAAACGTGTGTGTATTAATGGGGTTATTGCCCTTTTTTTGGTTGTTAATGTCACTTTCCTTTCATCCCGTATTCAACTTCTATAACAATAAATTGAGGGTGGACATGCTCGAGAGTTGAGCCCTCTTCTCATGCAAAAAGCTGAAGAGTAGAGGCATGCATTTATATCCAACGAACCTGATGCGGGGGATAGCATCTGTAGTACGTGCAACGGCTACCAATTTTTTAGGGGCTATGTTTTAAAACTCGGATCGGTCATTAAATCGGTGGTTTTATTAGTTACTAACCGGTCGAACCGGTGTGACGTAATAATTATGCAATAATTATATTTAATTATATATAATATTAAAAATATTTTAAAAAATTCAAAAATAAATAAAATAAAAAAAATTATTAAATAACCGGTCGGATCAATTGACCGGTTTTGACCGGTTCAGACTGGGTCAATTGGAGACCGATTTTGAAGCATCAACCGGACCGGACCACAGACCGGTCACCGGTCGGACCGGTCCAAGTTTTAAAACCCAACCTAGGAGTATCCAAAGGGGTACCTAAAGGGCAAGGAGGTAGACGGATAGAAGGTTGGTGGTGGTTAGATGAAGTCCAGGGGACGGTTAAGGCAAAGAAGAGAGCTTTTAAAGATCTTATAGATAGTCCAACGGAGGCGGACAAAGAAATTAACAGAGTAAGGTATAGATTGGCAAAACGGAAGGCTAAGAAAGCTATCGCAGTGGCTAGAGGGGAAGCATATGAGACTATGTACAGAGACTTGGATACGTTTAGTGGAGCACAAAAGATTTTCAAGCTAGCACGTGATAGGGCACGTGGTACGAATGATTTCAATCAAATTTGTTGTATTCGTGATGAAGCCGGACAGGTACTCACAGAGCCCCAAGCCATCAAGAGGAGATGGCAGCGATACTTCCAGGGCCTATATAACGAAGGGTTAGTAGGCAACATAGAGTTAGATGAACCCTCAGAGTCAGGGCATGCTCATGCAAGGGGCACATGGGTAAGGATTACGAGGGGTGAAATTACAAAGGTGTTGAGAGAGATGCTGAGCGGTAGGGCTGTAGGGCCAGACGAGATCCCTATAGAGGTATGGAAACAGATAGGAGTTGTCGGTATTACATGGTTAGTTCAACTCTTCAATGTGATTCTTGAGTCAGCTAAAATGCCGGATGATTGGAGATTAAGTAGGTTAATCCCCTTATACAAAGCCAAAGGAGATATCCAACAATGTCACAACTATAGAGGCATCAAATTAATTAGTCATACCATGAAGTTGTGGGAGAAGGTAATTGAGAAGAGGATACGGAGGGTTGCTTCTGTCTCGATCAATCAATTCGGATTTATGCCTGGTAGGTCCATAACAGAAGCGATACATCTACTCCGTAGACTTATGGAAGGCTACGAGGAACGAAGCGAGATTTAAATTTAGTTTTATTGACTTGGAGAAGGCGTATGATAGGGTCCCTAGAGACCTCTTGTGGAGATGTTTGGAAGCTAAGGGCATCTCTAGCACCTATATTAAAGTAATTAGGGATATGTATGACGGCGCACTGACTAGCGTTAGGACGGTAGGTGGGGACACGGAAGCATTCTCTATCAGGATGGGTCTCCACCAAGGCTCGGCATTAAGCCCTTTGTTGTTCACATTAGTATTAAATGAGATTATCAAACATATTCAAGAAGAGGTACCTTGGTGTATGTTATTTGCGGACGATATTGTTCTCGTGGCTGAGACCAATGAAGGAGTTAATGCCAAGTTAGAATGCTGGAGAGAAGCGTTAGAATCGAAAGGTTTTAAGATGAGTAGATCTAAGACGGAGTATTTAGGATGTAACTTTTCAGGAAACCAAGTGGAGCATGAGGTGGCAGTTTCCATTGGTACCGACGTCATACCACAGAGGACGAGTTTTAAGTATCTCGGATCTGTCATTCAAAGTGATGGGAATATCGATGCTGATATTGTACATCGTATTAGATCAGGCTGGACCAAATGGCGAAGTGCCTCCGGGGTTTTATGTGACAAGAAGATTCCTTTACAACTTAAGGGGAAGTTTTATAAAACGGTGATTCGTCCAACCATGTTATATGGAGCGGAGTGTTGACCTACTAAACGTAGGCATATAAGACAGTTGTTGGTTGCTGAAATGCGTATGCTTAGGTGGATGTGTGGTTTTTCTAGAAGAGATAGAGTTAGGAACGAGATGGTGAGAGAGAGACTACGGGTAGCCAGTTTTGCAGACAAGTTAAGAGAGACTAGGCTTTGGTGGTTTGAGCATGTGCGGAGGAGGCCCTCCGATGCTCCGGTTCGAAGCTGTGAGGGCATTACACTTAGTGACTATAAGAGGAGGAGAGGAAGGCCGTACAAGAATTGGCGGGAAGTGATCAAGGCGGATATGTCAGAGTTAGCCATTAGTGAGGTCGTTGCTCAGTGTAGAAAAGTTTGGCGTGAAAGGATAAGGGTAAAGGATTGGTGTTCAGATTACCCAATCCCTTACTTGGTGAGTACCAAAGAGGATGAAGCGTATATAATACTAAGTTCTCGCAGATATATCCTTCTTGAGTTTTCCCATCTTTTTCTTTTCTTGTTTTGTATCCACATCATTCTTATATTGTCTCGTTTGCATGCGGGTCACCTGAAGCAGTCTCTACTATGTAGAGGTAAGGCTGCGTCTTATCGACCTCTCAGGGCTATAACTTCGTTCAAAATTTGAGGGGGTGATGATGATGATGATGATGATATCCATCCTGTACTCAAACTCCACTTTTTAATCACACGAATGTCCCATTTAAAATTTTCTAACAAAATGAGTTACGCATGAGGACAAATTTGAAGCTTCACCAGTTCATCAGTTTCAAAAACATAGAAACTTCTGCACCTCAATCAATAAATGCAGAAAAACATAATATGTGCAGCATCAAGTTTACATAAGTAAGTGGAGTGGTCCAGTAACAAGGGAGGTGCTTAGATTAAGCCAATTTGAATGGTTAACAAGTTCTTGTTCATGTTCTTAATTCCGAACAAGTCATCAAATTGGTTAATGTGCTCTAAGCCTTGTTTCTTGGTGACATGTATGCTCACGGTAATACGCCAAACACTAAATGAAGTGAATAGAAAATGAAACAAGTGTTCGGAGTCAACTCCATTTTAAATGATATGAATGTTCCATTTTAAAGAACTTCGTGTCACTGCCAAACATTACCTAGAGACAAATGTATATTTACGAGGACAAATTTGAAGTTTCACCAGTTCATCAGTCTCAACAACATCGAAACTTCTGCATCTCAATCAATAAATGCAGAAAAACAAAGTATGTGCAGCATCCAGTTTACAAAACTACCTGGTCCACTAACAATGGAGGTCGTTGGATTAAGCCAATTTGAATGGTTCATGGTCTGAACAAAGTTCTATTTTACGTTCTTATCCTGAACAAGTCATCAAATAGGTTAGTGTGCTCTGAGCCTTATCTCTTAGTGACATGTGTGCCCGTGGCAATACCCCAACCACTAAATGAAAGTGGTCGAACTTGAAACAAGAAGAGGTTATGGAATAAAGAAGTGAAGAAAATAACTAAATGCGACCAAACCGTGGACATACACCAATAATATATATATATTCTCAGGTCCCATGTCAATCAAACGGTATCCAAAATCATTACACAGGGTCCACATATAAATTGGGGAGAAAAGAAAACATGAACTCAAACTCCCCTGAAATACACCGGGGAGACAAAATTCGTGGGTATAGTCTTGTTCATGCAAATGATGATATCACAAAATACCAACTCTTAAACTATTGGCACAACTCAGACTCCAAAAGATGCAAAGAACTTCGACGCTGCACACATTTAAGCATGCACCAGTATAATCACTTGGTGATTCAAGCAACTTGCCTGCTCACGCAACCATCCTTGGCCAGTAACCTGTCTCCTCGGCATCATCCTCCTTACTTGGAGTTTAGTATAGAACAACAGCCAAGGCAACTCTTCAATCACCACAGACACTAGACCAGACTATGACCAGACGCAGGGTGCCATTGACCAGACTCACTTGACACCAAAATATCATCAGCACCATCATGAACTGTTGTCACAAAAGAATATATCCCACACTGCAAGTTTTGTGAATCATTTAAACATCCCAGCCTCTAGATGCATATTAGAAGAGCATAATGTGAACAGCTAGTCATAAAAATCAAGCTACATATCTAATAGCCTGTTATCACATTACATCTCATATCAAGTTGAATGTTTACCTTCAGCTAAAGTTGAACCCACCAGATGGGACCGGAAGCTGGTTCCCACCAAACTGAAACCCCTGCTGGGAAGCATCGCCAGGGGGCAAAGTCTCTTCATCCTCTTCTAACCAATATGTTTCAAGAATCTTAACTGCCTTCTCATAAATTTCATTATTGTCATGACTTTGCAAGTTTTCGATCTTTTCCAATCCTTCCGCATCATCTATCATCTGGGCATAGAAATTAACATCTCCACTGTTTCCCAAGTT
This sequence comes from Erythroxylum novogranatense, assembly GCA_029891385.1. Classification (NCBI taxonomy): domain Eukaryota; kingdom Viridiplantae; phylum Streptophyta; class Magnoliopsida; order Malpighiales; family Erythroxylaceae; genus Erythroxylum; species Erythroxylum novogranatense. The sequence goes on from CM057228.1 coordinate 136,217,502, forward strand.
CTTTTCAGCTTCCCCAACTTTCAAAATGTTCTCTAATCCCTCAAGACACACCGTGACAATCCTTGGATCAGGGCATACAAGGAGATCACACAATGGTTTTATACACCCCTCACTTACCAAATACCTAACAATCATGAAATCGTCGATCAATCAACTCTGTGACAAACGAACTGTCGGAGTGAAATAAGAGAAACTGTATTAACTTACTTGATCTGCTCACTGGTACCACCAGAAGTAGCATTGGAAATTGCCCAAGCAGCTTCTTTCTTTATGTCAAACTCAGCATTTTGAAGCAAATTAATGAGAGGACCAATGAGACCGGCCTCAATTACAGCCTAGATTTTGTTTTTTATTAACCAAAAAGATTGTTAGCACAGACACAAGTGTACCTCTTGCGCAACAAGACTGTTACGAAAAAGGGAACATGCAAATCAAATAATATGGAAAAGTTCCCACAAGTTATTCATCTGCTTCTCAATCCACCGGATCAATTAGAACGGACAATAATTCCAAGGAGATAATCACATTTCTTGTATGCTAACCTGAATCTGTTCCCTGTTTCCAGCTGTAATGTTTGAGATGGTCCAGCAAGCTTCTTTCTTGATGCTCTTTTTGTGATTGTGAGTTAATAGGCTCAGCAGGCTAGGAAGTGCACCAGTACTAATTATGCACTGTCAAGGTAACCAACAGGAGTTATTAGCCATACTTTTGAGTAACAAAAAGTGTGAAATTTTAGTTAAAAAAATTCCTAATTAAGTCGCCACCAACCCTAATAAAAGGGAGAGGGATATAAAATAACTTGGGAACAGATATATAACAGGAAGGAGGCAAGGGGAAATTCGTTTGTTGGAAGAATTAAAGGGACAATTTGTTTGGTCTAGAGTTTCCACTATATTCCCTAGGTTCTCAACTTACTAAGTATATTAGAAAACCACTGAAAAGGATGCATGCTAGAAACCAAGTTATTCTGTGAGCTAACCAATCTTAAGCTTTTAAAGCACTGGTTCTCACAAGACAGATTCCCCAACAAACTTATGTACAACATTATTCTGCCATAATTAAACAATTAGCATTCAGAATAACTTGCTGCTTAAAAAAAGATATTGCTAAGGAGACAATCTTCAATATCTTTGATAAGACGGTACCTGAGTCTGCATATCATCCCCAGTAACAATATTACCCACTGTCCGAAGTGCAGGAACAAGCACCGAAGGTGATGGATGTCTGAAGATATGCAGAATGATGTAGATAAGATTACTTTTCATAATCCACGACTAAAAGTAATGAAAAGATTTAACTTAACAAGGCAATACTAACAAGAGGAGCTCAACAAGTCGAGGGCAGACACCAGCCTCAATTACAGCTTGTATTTTGTCATTTGTACCATCCGAAAGATAAGAGAGCGCCCAGCATGCATCTGTTAGCACTTCTTCATCAGTTGAATGCACAAGCCGCGCAAGTGCTGGAAGTGCTGGCCTCACCTGCGCACCAAATGTTGCTTGTTAAGAAAACATCCAAGGTCCCAAAACATGCAAATATAGAAAATAACCTGCTCAAATGGAGGCTGTGGTTTGCCTCTGCAGAAGTTTGACAGTGTCCAAGTGGCATTCCGCAGCATTGAAAGCTTTGCATGCTCATTTAGTTGTGCAAGCAGTGGAACAAGGGCTCCATGGCTGAGAACAAGATCACGACACTTTGGCGAGTCACCAGCAACATTCCCTAATGCCCACACAGCCTACAATTGAACCAACAGTTAAGATAACATCCTTGAATTCTCTACCATCACATAATCTTTTGGATAAAATTTTGAACTTCAACTACATACCTGCTCCCGGACATCGTCACTCGGCGAACCAAGAAGCTTCACGAATATAGGAACTGCACCATGATCAATCACCACCTTTGTGTGCTCCGATGTTCCAGAAGCAATATTTGTGAGAGCCCAAGCAGCCTCAAACTATTACAAGCCACAACAATAACAAATGAAAACCATAATTTCACTCCTTTTTCCAACTAGATAGATACAGCTAACACAAAATCATCGACCAATTACATACCTGTAGCTGGGGGAAATCCTCCCTAACTAAAAATTGAACAAATCTAGGAACAACCCCAGATTGTATAACTTCCTCGATCGGCGGGCTTTGTTCTGATATCCAGGAATTTGCGAAACAAAGAATAAGTTATCACTATGGGAAAAAAAAAGTACAAATCTATGGAAACTGAAAACCCATAGAAAATTATTTATTCGTACCAATTGAAAGCAACTTCCTGAACTGAGTAGTAGCTTCAAGTTGCAAACTGTTATCCTCGGACCAAACGCCAGTAACCATCGAAGGCAAACTTTCCAACTGCAGATTTTTAAAAAAGTACGTTTACCAAACCGTCAAATCCAAGTAAACCAAAAAGATATAAAACATCAAAACTAACCCTAGTCCTAAAATCAATCAAAACAATCCACTATCACCAATACACGATAAAGATTCAAACTTTAAATTATTGTTTATGCAAAAAGAATAAACCTTCTTTTCCATAACAGAAGATACAGTAGTGGAAGCGAACTGCTGAGCTTGGAGGCCTTCACGCCGCTTCTTGAGCAAGCTCTCTTCGCGCTTACTCTTACGGATCTCGACCATGTTGTCCTCTCTTCTCCGGCGACCCTCATCGGCGTCGACGGCGACCTTGTACCGGTTCCGGCGAACCTCGGTTCTGGCGCTGGGCCTCAACGACATGGCTGATGCAATCTAGAAGGAATCGGAGACCCTAAAGTAATATGCAACCAATTAGGGTTTTGCAGCAGATCGGAAAACCCTAGAAATTGATTTATCAAATTTTCTGTAAATGCAAGTATGGACCAGAGCAGAAAAAAGAGGTTTTTAAATGCATTTATTTGGCTATTTACAGGAACAACCTTTGCAGCAACTAACAAGGTTTCTAGAACATTGATGTATTGACACTTGAGGGCCAAGTAATAGTTTTTGTGTAACGCATAAATATATTCCTTTTAATAGCATATTCTCTTCTTATCCTTCCAAGCAATACTATGGTTAATTTGAAGGAGTGGTCGGATAATAATAAATTGTGAGTTGCTTACATATTAAAATTGAATAAAATAACGTTATTTTATTCAATCAGGTCAGGTTAATGTTGGAAATTTAGACCTTCCAAACCTACACCTAAAGATATTGAATAGACAAAAAATATCATAAAATAACAACATAAAAGAATTTACGTGAAACTCCCAAACATGAGAAAAACTACGAGCACCGAGAAGAAAATCTATTATGTGAAAAATTCTTACAATCACACAATTTTTTCTCTCACCCAATCCCCTAATACACCAATATACCTACAAAGAAATACACAAGACAAGCTCTCCAACGCTCACCTCAAAAGAGGAATTTAACTAGATTTGTCATACAAATCTTTGACTTTGTTTGGTGCATTGACTAAGGAGGTAGCAACTTCCTTATATAGGTAAGAGCTTTGTCTCAATTGTTGTTCCTAACCAATATGGGACAACAAAGGAACCAAACTCGACAATCTCCACCTTGACGACTTTGGTTGATCCCACAACCACACTCCACCTCAATGAAGATCTCCATAAAAGAACATAACTCTTAATGTAGAGAATTATTATGCTTCGTAGCATCATACTCTATCATAAAAGCATACCCACTCTGAATAAACCAATTCTAAGCCTTTTACTTCGGCACATGACAAAAAATAACCTTGCTGAAAAATTATGGTATAACTCTCATGTTTGGTTTTCTTAGAAGTTCATCAGTCATCGACATAAATTCTACCACAAACATTGCATTAATGTCAAACCAATGCTCGTGTGCAAATTTGTGGACCCGCTAACAGTAATATATCCTCTATCATGACAACTTTGGGATTAGCGGCATGCCACGAGGATGTACATGTCCCCTCCTTTTAGATAGCAAGATCATCATCCATGGAGACAATGTTAGCGACATTGTCAGTCTCTCCATTAACTGACCCAGAGCCTCTTGTCGAACCCGCTCTATCTCTCGGACAATTTTTCTTCACGTGCCCAGATTGTTCACACGTTCAGCATACTATATTTTTCTTCATAGAGTTCTTCTTCCGATATCCAGCTACCACCAATTTGAGCCTTGGGAGGAACATTTCTTCCCTTGCTTGATCTTCTCTCTTACGAAAAAAGTTTTACGGTAACCGGAAAAAAAACTATCTTCTCTTTCCTATGAATCAAAATCGGTTTCATGTGTTCATATGAAGGTGGAAGAGATCAGATGAGTCTCAAAACTTTGTCCTCATCATCTATACGAACTTCAATTGCCTCCAGTTTAGAGACGATCCTATTGAGAACACTTAAATGATCTAAAATTGTAGTACCTTCCCTCATCTGCAATGTATGAAACTGCTCCTTTAAGTACACCTGATTTGAGACGTCATTTGTTTGATACAACTCCTCGAGCTTTTCTCATAGCTAATTTGCTGTAGATATTCCATGCACATTAGCAAGGACATTCTTAGCCAAACACAATCGTATCACATTTGTTGCTCTCAAATCCAGATCCTCCCAATCTTCATCGCTCATACTAGATTTGCCTGTACTGATATCAGAGATTTGTCTGCCTTTCAATGCCTTGTGTAACCCCGACTAAATCAAAACATCCCAGACTTGCACTTGTCATAAGCCAAAATTGATTATCCCGTCAAATTTCTCCACCTCAAATCTAAAAGGATTAGAAGTCCTATTTTCTGACATTTTTCTTGTGCTCTTCTGCCTTGATGAATTTTACTGTAGAAATAAATAGTACACCAGGAAAGTTTCCAGAAAAGAGAGGTGGGTCACAACGGACACACTTAAATACCAAGTATTTCCTTAGTCAAAACTTTCCTAGACACGTACTATCACACTACCACACCAAAACTTCACCGCACCAAATGAACTTTTCTCAAGAAAATCTTTTCTAATGTGGAAGATCAGTCAAAACTGCGACCACAGAGCATGCTTAAAATTTAAAAAAAAAACACACCTTGACTCTGATATCAATTGTTGAGAATTTAGACCTTCCAAACCCACACCCAAGGATATTTGATAGACAAAAAAATCAAAAAATAACAACACAAGAGAATTTATGTGGAAACTCCCAAATCAGAGAAAAACCACGGGCATCGAGAATAAAATCTACTATGTGAATTTTTTTTACAATCACACAATTTTCCTCTCACCCAATCTCCTAATACACCAATATACCCACAAAGAAATACACAAGACAAACTCTCCAACTCTCACCTCAAAAGAGAAATTTAACTAGAGTCAAATTTGTCTTACAAATCTTTGACTTTGTTTGGTGCATTAACCAAGGAGGTAACAACCTCCTTATATAGGTAAGAGCTTTGTCTCAATTGTTGTTCCCAACCAATATGGGACAACAAAGGAGCCAAACTCAACAGTTAACTTTTTAAGGTCAACCTAAATTTATATTTTGATAATTTTAAATTGAGGTCGAGTTTAAAAATCAATTTCTTAAAAATTTTATATTAAAAGAAGTTTGAAATTTTGATTTTAAAAATCATTCAACGAATAAATTTTAAAATAATTATGTTTTAAATTAAGTTTAAATTTTTATTGGCAACTCAATACTAGCGTCATGAAAATCTTATACTCCCTTAGTAGGCTCTACTCTATAGAAACGCTCTTTCATGTAACCTTATAGGATTTTTCTCTTCTTGTAAATATTCACTTGTAACATATCATATCTTAATAGATTGGCGAATTTTTCTACCATGTATATTGGTCCGTTCGGTCATAAGTACCTCCATATTTCGCCAGGTAGGGTTCGACAATAAATTTAAGTCAATAGTTGAAAAACTTCCTTTTCTCGGTCTAGATTCACATAAAAATTTAAAAACTATGGTCTTAAAATATTCAAATTTTAGATTAAAGAGACTATTGAATTAATGTTAAAAACTCAAAAGATCTTAGCTCAATTTAATCTTAGGCTTAATTATATATAAAATATATAATAATAATTTTCAACTTGAAGACTTTTGTAATTAAGTGGGATTTGAGGACAATTGAAGATAAACTTAAACCTTTTAATATATAAATTGTTAACTATTATGAGTATGTAAGATTTTATTCAATAGATGTATTTACCACATTTATATGTTGGTCTATTGGAAATAGATTTTTTTTATTATATAGAGGTAAGATTGCGTATTATCAGATCTCCTCATATTTCTCTTTATTACGAAACTTTAGACTGAATGTGATGATGATGAGATGAATTGTAATTCTATTTTTGCCAATGCATTATGGGCCGAGTCAACGACAGGTGAGCTCTTACCTTTGTTTTATATTAACTATCATTGTTTTCTTAATGTAACCAGAGCCCATCGGCCCTATTAACGTGTAGAAATGACTTCAATTTAAAATCGAAATAATGTTAAAAATCAAAGGCACGGACAGGATAAAAGTCACATATGATCCTGTGCCATGTCTCTTTTAGTCTTACCCTTTTGCTTGCTAAAGTGTGTTGGAAATGACTCTCAAGCGATTGCGGCGGAGGTGTAAAAAGGGTTTATCGTAATGCAATTTGGTTTTGATCTTTAGACCAATGCGGCAATGACTCCAAATCCTCTGTCCCCCTTCCCCTGGCCCTACTCTGGCCCCCTCTCATCTGAGTCATCCATCCATGTGGGTCCCACGTGGATGGATGGCTCAATGAAGGGGCCAGTAGGCAGAAAGGGGACGAGAATCCTCGATCTTGACGATGCGAGATGTCTGATTTACTACACTTAGACCAAGTAGCTACGAAATCTCTGTAGGAAAATTCCGATGTGAGCATCACATGCCCACGGTGCGAAAAACAAAATTTTTTGTTCCGGGACCTTCCCGAAAGCCATGATCCATGTGACTATATAACAAAGTCAAACCAAAACGACCAAAGGAGACCGTCTCTAACGGTATCCACGCAGAGATCGGAAAACCTAGCAGGACAAACCCTTTGACAGGAATAGCTATAACAAATTAAGCGATGCTAGCTCTTACCTTTGTCCTTAGAGAGCTTGAGAAGCGATGGAGAAGAACTTGGAGAGGAAGAGAAGCGATGATCGATGAAGATGAAGGAGGAAAACCCTTTCCTTCTAAACCTTTCTTCTTTCTTCAAAAGCCACGATCATCATCTTCTTTTGGACTTTAAATAGCTTTTCTCTCTAATGGCCACATGTCACACGTAAATCACCATTTGTTTTGTCCTTTAGTCCATTTTGTCTTTAACATTTAAAGACATTTAATGTAACTTTGACTAGCTAAAAAGCTTCCTCTCCATTCCTTCCACGTAGAACACACACACACACACACACATATATATATATATATATATATATATATATATATATATATATATATATATATATATATATATATATATATATATATATATATATATATATATATATATATATATATATATATTTAATTAATTAATATGATATATATATATGTATATTAATCTTTGAGATGGTCGATCCACTTGGGATTTGGTCTCTAGGTTAGGTATGGAAAAACCACGAAAACCTTTTTACAATATTGATGTCGCGATCTCATCGGGACATATCTCGATCTTATCGGGATCTATTTAATCCTATTGCTCTCCACGTATTGGATCTCAGTCTAAAACTATTTTACGAATTCTTCGAGACACTCTCATGCGTGTGACCCATTAGGTTCCCGATTATGTTGGCCACTTAGATCAACACTTAATCCAAGCAAGTCATGAGCGGTATCTAACAACACATCATGACCCCCAATTGACCGGAAAGTAATTGGTTTGACGAATGAACCTATAATAATCATGAATCATATCACGAACCTTTTCATAGACAATTACCGTGCAATTCATCCTTTCACCATGCTATACCCCACTTGGTTATGAGTATGGGCAAAGTGTCAACTCTTACTAGACTGACTACGTCAAATCTAGTCAAGTGATTTCAATTCTTGTCACGGGACTCATTACTTAATATGTCAATGAAGACACTCTTCATGACATATATACTCGATCGAGATTTCCAGTAATGACCACGACGATGAGCCATGACTATCATCTTCGCTATCACGAAGTGGTGAATCCTCTATTGACTACTCAATTACCTTGAATACCTCAAAGCGTACTTAAGCACCACCTTACGGTGACCTCTCGTAAAGCTGACGAGGAATGGAGTCAAGCGCGAATCGGTATCAATATATCCTTGAGTACCTCAGTCTAAGGATACTTGCACCATTCTTATGATGAGATTATCAACGACATTAGAATAGGGCGTCCATGTGATGATCTCATAGCGAGTCATCAATGTACTTCTTGTTGGGCCCGATTCGCATTAAGCATGTTGAAATTATTTTGAGGCATATTTAAATTATGAGGTTTCAGTTTGATAATTTTTATATTATTGCTTAAGTTAAGAAATACTAAATGAAGGGATTTAGTGACATGTGATTTGGTGATAAATTATTATTTGTGATATATTGTTAGTATTGAAAAGAATTATATGACTTGAGGGTCTTATGGAGAGGTCTTGTGAATTTAGATGATTGAGATTAAATGGGAGATTATTTAATTAGAGCTTGTATGGTTTTTAGAAATTAAATTGAAGAATTTAGTTCAATGAGTAGCGTATAAATTTGAAAGAGCCATTAGGAAGATGATATATGTTTTAAAGCTTAAGCTAAGTAAAGTGAGCTTTTAGCCTTTAGCCCTTTTAAATTGTAGTTAAATGAAGGAGAATGAAGTAATTGGGCTAGGTCCATTAACAAGTAGTTGATTATGTATTAAATGAAAAGAAAGGGAGCATTTGGGCTTTTAAGTGGGAGCCCACAAAATTTCAAATGGGAAGAGGAAATGAAAATTTGGTGAAAGTTAGAAGGAGGAAATTTTGGGCTTGAAACTTGGGCTAGGGTTTAAGTTAAGAGTAAGAGTTAGGTTTAAGTTAAAGAGAAGAGTTAGGTTTTAAAGAAAAGAAGAGATGAGGCTAACGAAAATTTCATGGAGGAGGATAATAGAATGATGTCGTTTTGCTTAGGGAAAAGGTGAGAAAGAAGCAAAATTAGGTTATTCTTGGGTGAGACATCAGAAAGTTTGAAGAGAGGAGAGAATGAGTGGTTTTGAAAATCAAAGGGAGAAAGAAGGAGAGTGAGATTGGCCATCCAAGAAGAAGAAGAAGAAGAAGAAGAGAAGAAGGAGAAGATTTCGTGGGTCACTATTCAAGGTAAGAATTTCGAAATTTCTTGGATTTATGGTTAGGGTTTTGTTTCTTTTTACTTAATAATGGTAGTTGGAGAGATTTGTGAAGAAAACAAATGAAAGAAGAAGAGTTATGAAAGTGGAAAGAAAAATCAGCATGCGTGGGTTTCATATAAGCATGAAAATTTTCAAATTTTGTTGTTTTTATGGATAGGTTTTGATGATAATGGCTTAGTTGAGGTATGAGTAAGGTGTTATTGAATTAAGGTCATGTTTTTCCTTTCCAAAAAAATTTCCAACAATGGTCTCTTTTGTTAATTAGGGTTTTATTGTGAGATTTTGCCTTTTTGCTTGATCATGGTGGTTTGATGAGTGATTAGGAAGTAAAGGGAAGGTTAGGTTAGATTAAAGTCAAGGGTTTCCATTTCTTGAAAAATTCCAGCACTTGATCTTTTAGGAAATTGTGACTTTTGTTATTCCTAAGATGGGATTTTGCTTAGTTTGGAGAGGGATTATAGTTTTTATGAAGGTATAAGTGAAGTTATGTAAGTTTAAATTCAAGTTTTACATTATTGAAAAACAAATTCCAGCATTGCTATATTGTGTTAATTAGGGTTTTATGGTTAGAGTTTGCTTTTCTTGTTTCAAAATGATGGTTAAAGCATGTTTGGGGAAGGTTAGATTAAGTCCAATGTAAGTTGTTCAATTCCTAATACAAATTCCAGCATTGGTATTTGATGTGAAATTGGGATTATTGTGCTTGTAAAAGTGAAGTGAGGCCTTGAAGGAAAAGGGAAAGAAGAAGGGTTTGAAAGTTTAAGAAAAATTAGATTTGGTGAGGTGTCTTTAAGGCATGAGATTGTTGAAAAGTTTAATGCATTTGAGAAGGGTTTTGATAGTTATAATTTAGGAATGGCATAGGCATAGTTAGGTAGGTTTTAAGCATGTTTTCTATTCTTTTAAAAATTTCAGCATTTGGACCTTATGTTAATTAGGATTTTATGTTTTGAATAAGGTCAAATAAGGCAATTGGAGGTTGAGGAAGGACTAGCTAACCAATTGCAAAGCCAAAGGAATCAAGGTGGGTAATATATTTATAACGTGAATTATGAGCCAGTTAATTGTTTTTGAAAAATAAAGAAAGTGAATTATTGATTCAAATGATTTGATAAAGAGCTACACCGTTTTTCTTGATAAAGAATTTTCATAAATTGCTATGATTTTTGCATTCCATGAGTTTATGTGATTTGATTGATTGAAATATGATTACTGTTAAGATCATATGATTTCGATTATGTTATAAGATCACATGATATCGATAATATGTGTTATTTGGGTGAGAGAGTAGCGTTACGATAGTCCGTGTACGCGTCGACTTATAGCCTTCTCCCATTTGCCGCTTTGGGCTACGAGATCCAAATCGGACTCGTTACATCTACGGTATAACCTTGGGTTGTCCGTTACATTTCTGGGACTCTCGAGCCGTTTGGTGCGCATTGCATTAGTGCGTGATTGAGTGTTATGTGGTGCATATATGAATTGCATGATTTATATATGGAAAGGTTTGAAAAATATGTTTTGGAAAGGATTTCTCTTGTGTAAAATGATTTAAAAAGAGTTTAAAAGGTTTTGCTTGTGTTCCATTATAAATTTATTATCCACTTGAGCCGTCGTGCTCACCCCATCTCCCTCCACGGGTTTTGAGTGGGAAGCAGAGTTGACATCGGGATTGGGACAACTCCGATCTGACTTTATTATCGTTAGATTCGAGGAAGTTAGACTTTAGAATGTCATTGAAGTACTTTGTATATTGTTTTTGATTGATTGTAATTGGGCTAGAAGCCCTCTAAAGCATTGTATTTATTTAATTCCATGTAATTAGTAACATTTTGAAGTTTCAAATGTATAGTGTAGTGTAAAAGTTTCTTAAGTATGATAATGGATTTTAAGATGAAAAAAAAATGTATATATATCGGGACCTTCGGAGTAGTCTAAGGTTTTCAACGCGGATTCGGATTCCAATTTGGTTTTTCGTAAGAGGTTGGATATCCATAAATGAGTTCCACCATTTATGGTATCAGAGCAAGAAGAGTTTATAAGGAATCATGCGTACGTAGGAGGGAATCTGTATGAGTAGCTGGGTTCCGAATGCGGGATCCAACACTTACTACCTCTAGTAAGCATCCACATCTCAACCTTAAATATCTCATATTTACAGTTTCTGAGATCCACTGCTTGATCAAGTTAAGGAGCTTGAGATGTGCTAGTCTTTCCGGATTATCGATGTCCAGTTTCAGTAATCCTATGATTAGGGATAATTTAGATACTGACATAATTGCACATGATAGGAATCTCAGTAGTATGATCACATCATAATTTCCTTCATGCTATGTCATATATCAACGACTTCATTAATTTGCTTATAGATCAATATCCATTCATAAATAAAGAACATCAAATTAATGAAATATGCCTTTCTTTATTTATTCATAAAGTATGTACATAACTTTGTACAAAATGCGCTAAAGGCGATTGCCTTTAGGGCACTAATCTAACAATCTCAACCAAGTGCAAAGCAGACTATACAAGAATTCACACCGAACTTCAGGTCTTTATTCGCGAAGTTACGAAGATATATCATATACGGTAAACAATGTATTGAATTACCTGTTAGTTGATTATATCAATTGATTTGATTAGCGGATAATATAAGTTGTTTATTAAAGATATTTTATAAAATTAAGCATTTAGTATTAGTTATTGATGTATAAAATGACTTATCGGTATAATTTTAAAAATTATAAGGACATGAATATTATATTTCTTATTATTTATATGAATATTTTATTTAAATTTTAGATATTTAATTTTACAAAATTTAAATTTATAGCTTTAATAAAAATATAATAATAATAATAATATAACGTTAAATTCTCTATTAATATGAATAATGCATTGAACTACATCATATAAGTTTTTTATATAATATGTATTAATGTTATTATTTAATAAATTAAAATATCTATAATTAGAGTATGACCCGATATATAGTAGTTATATACTAAAATATTAATTTAATATGACTTTTATGTTCAAAAACTTAATATTGTGATATTTTAAAATGTAAAATAATATTTTAAAATTAAATAAATAATAAAAATTTAATTAACCCATTTATTATATTCTTTTAAACTTTGGTACAATAAAAAGCGTGTAATATCTAAACCTATAACAAGAAATAAAATAAATATATTATATTGTTTAAAATCAATAGATTAGGTTAAATTTGAGTTTGTACTTAGAAAAGTTTTGACATATTATTACTAGGAAACCAAGCAATCGTATTCCTTGTGCTATATGTAGATGACATATTATTACTAGGAAACGATGTCTCTATGCTACAATCTATGAAGATTTGGTTGTCCAAACAATTTGCCATGAAAGACCTTGGTGAAGCAACTTATATCCTTGGGATAAAGATTTATAGAGATAGATCAAAAAGATTGCTTGGTCTTTTACAATCAACGTACATAGACAAGATGCTAAAGAGGTTTAGCATGGAACAATCCAAGAGAGGGTACCTTCCCGTGACTCATGAGATAACACTCTCGAAATCTATGTGTCTAAGACACAAGATGAGAGGATCTTGTATGAATATGATCCGTATGCATCTGCAGTGGGATCTATCATGTATGCTATGCTATGTACGAGACCCGATGTATCATATGCTATAAGTATTACGAACAAATACCAATCGGATCTGGTGAGGGTCCTTTGGGTGGTGTCGAGAATATCCCAATCTTGCGAAGGACTAAGGATGTTTTCTTGATATATGGAGATGGAAATCTCAAAGTGAGCGGGTATACAGATGTCAGTTTTCAATCGTATTCCTTGTGCTATATGTATAAAGACCAAGCAATCGTATTCCTTGTGCTATATGTAGATGACATATTATTATTAGGAAACGATGTCTCGATGCTACAATCTGTGAAGATTTGGTTATCCAAACAATTTGCCATGAAAGACCTTGGTGAAGCAACTTATATCATTGGGATAAAGATTTATAGAGATAGATCAAAAAGATTGTTTGGTCTTTCACAATCAACGTACATAGACAAGATGCTAAAGAGGTTTAACATGGAACAATCAAAGAGAGGGTACCTTCCGTGACTCGTGGATAACACTCTCGAAATCTATGTGTCTAAGACCAAGATGAGAGGATGCATGAATATGATCCGTATGCATCTGCGATAGGATCTATCATGTATGTTATGCTATGTATGAGACCCGATGTATCATATGCTCTAAGTGTTAAGGGCAGATACCAATCGGATCCTGGTGAGGGTCATTGGGTGGCTGTCAAGAATATCCTCAAGTACTTGCGAAAAACTAAGGATGTTTTCTTGATATATGGAGATGGAAATCTCAAAGTGAGCGGGTATATAGATGCCATTTTTCAATCTGATAAGGATGATTCTAAATCCTAATTAGGTTATATATTCACACTGAACGGCATGGCGGTTAGTTGGAAGAGTTCCAAACAAGAGACAACTGTCGATTCAACAACCGAGACAGAGTACATTGCCGCTTCAGACACAGCAAATGAAGCAGTTTGGATCAAGAAGTTCATTACTGAACTTGGTGTGGTTCCTAGCTGTAGGCCCATATAGTTGTATTGTGACAATAATGAGGCTATTGCGCAGGCGAAGGAACCAAGGTCTCATCAACGATTATAAACACGTACTCCGCAGATATCATCTGATTAGGGAGATCATTGGACGAGGTGATTTCCAGATAGAGAGAATTCCCACCGAGCAAAATATTGTTGATCCGTTGACAAAGCCATTATTACAAAGAGTTTTGATTCTCCTGTACTCGCCTATGGTATTAGATATCAAGGCGATTGGCTTTAGGTCAAGTGGGAGATTGTTAGAGTAGTGCCACAAGGCAATCGCTTTTAAGCGTTTTGTACAAAGTTATGTATGAGACTTTATGAATAAATAAAGAAAGGCATATTTCATTAATTTCTTTGTTCATTATTTATGAATGGATATTGATCTATAACCAAATTAATGAAGTCCATGAATGTGCGCCCCTCCGTAGGGTACACATCGAGAAACCGGAGGTCGCCCAAATCGTATCCACGATGAAGGTGCACTACCGAACATTTTCAATAATATCCACATGGCATCGCAATAAATTAAAACCATAAAATAATACAATATCGAACTAGTAAATTTGAATCCAAAATAATAATCATACGATACGGTCATCGATGCGAGAATAGACAAGTCTATCGGTCTCTAACAAAACCAAAAGGAAAGCGTCTGACATCTATCTAAGTCATCCTCAAAAGCTAACCCGGTGGCCGAGCACATGTGCCATTAAGCCTCTCGCCAAAGAATCTTCGCTTGCAGTAAACGAATATCTTGAACTAGGAGTCGAATCTATCATCCGAAAAATAGATTGCAATTTTGGGTGAGTTTGCGAACTCGGTGAAAACCATCATCGATGGTTCACTCAAATCATGCATTACGCAAATTAAATGCAGACGACGACACAATAATATCAATTAACGATATTTTATAACAAAGGTACGATGGTTTATATCGATTATGCGGTATCGATATGATATTAAAGAGCTTAAATGCAGTTCAGTATCACATCACAATTCTGATAAATCATGGCATCACACGATTCGATAATCATCACACAATCGGCAATTCAATCGGTCATGTATATGATGCATATGAGACTCTTTCCGGTTTTTGAGATTGTGCCCAAGTGCTCGATCGGTGTTCGATGGGGGCCGCGTTAGGGATTTCTCCCCTGCTAAGCCGAGACGATGCGATGTTGAGCTCGAGGCTCTTTTCGATTATAATAGCAACTTGGACACGTCCATTATATGATCATGCATTTATGCGTGCGATGCGGTGTTGATAATTGATATTGATATTGATGATTGATAATTTACAAGTATATGGTGTAAAGCCCGATATATCGATTCGATGTCATACGGTGATCTAGTTCGAGACGATAAAGCATGCAATTCAATCGATCAATTTGAAAATCGAAATAGTCCGGTCAATTCGGTAGTAGCATGCAATTCGATCCTAATCACGCCAAGATAATCATCTGATTCACCTTTGCAAGTAATTCATACAGAGCATATAAACAATCGAGAATTTGAGAAACCAACTAGGTTACTCACTTTGTAACTTCCGAACTCACGCTCGAAGTCCCAAAGAATGTCCGTGGAGCAGCGGTCCAACGGCGCCTCTATAACGATGAAATGCAGTTCATTACTAATTACTCAATTAAACAAGTAACTTAATGCATATGTCTCGAGACAATGATGTACAATGCATGTTCACGATTTCACTCTAAAACCCAATTTTGGTATCCCATGCTCAAACCTATCTCGTTGTTCAATTGATCGATAACTATTTGATTCACACTAGAATTGATCAATTTTCTCAATTGATTCCTATCACAATTTCCTATTTATCGGGTCAAAACTTGATTACAATTTCCAATTAACACTCCAATAGTCTCAATTTGACGGTTTGCTCACACTATGTACCATAATTGACCCAATTCTCTATAATTCAATATCAAATAAATCAATTAGAACTCCTATACTTATCCTCGATTGTAGACCTCTTTCCTAGTTCATAACAAATGAAATCACCTCAATTGGAGGTCTACACTAAAAGTTATGCCCGATAAACCAATTTTAATCCAATGGAGCAGTGTCTCGCTTGGTGGCATAAGCAGTCGCTCGCCACGGCGTGCAACACGACTGGCGCCATGGCGAGGATCATGTGGCGTCAAGCAAATTGGCGCTTCATTTGCGGCGCCACGCTAGCTCGCGTGGCGAAACGAACATAAATTAAATCGCCATGCGAGGTGGCGCATGAATTCGGCGTCTTGACGAAACTCGCCGTCTTCTCCGATCCATTTCCTCAATAAATCCACCATTAAATCACTCCAACCACTCAAATCTACACTAATAAAAGCCATAAATGCAGTAGGAATCATCAATAACAACATTAAAGCTCTTAAAACTTACCAAATCACAGATCAATCCGCAAACTCTCAAAATCCACTGTAAACCCTAGAAATCGTTTAACTCCTCCGATCTACCAATGTCAAAGCTTCCGACCCTTAACAACCACTAAAACAAGTTAGGCTAACATCGAGGAAGAGAACCCATAAGAGAAAACTCAAGAAATCCTCACCAATGAGAGGATTCGAGAATGCCGAGAAGGGGAGAGGAGAAGCTCGTGCCTTAGCAAATTTTCCCCAAAATTCAAATCTAGTATTTATAGACCTAAGTCTCAAGAATCGGTCAAATTTCATCTCCAATTTTCAATGGCTCAACATATTAATTTCCTATCGGTAAAATTCTAATTTTTTCCATTGTCAATGGGCAGTTCTTTCGATTCTACAGTCGATCGATTGATCGCCCAAATATTTCCAGTCCGGGCATTAACTCCCGAATTTCCCGGAAATCTCCTATAAGCCACTATACAATACCAGTCACTTGTAAACTATGCTAAATCAGTCACTTGAACCCAATAACTCCTAATTCCTCAATTGATCACTATTCGATCGGTCCGGTCGATCCACAATCAATCGATTCTTAATCACAATAAAATGCGGAAAATCATGAATGCATGTACTATAAATAAATGCATATGTAAGAAATCAATTCCTCTATTATTAGAGGCCAGTAACACATTCAATCAGTGAATGCAGTGCAGTCTATCAGTCTAACTCATAATTACCAAAATACCCTTGCTCGCAGTAACGGGATGTTACAATTCACACCTCCTAATTAAAATTTCGTCCTCGAAATTTCATATCAATAGATCTCGAGATAAGGAATTAATCCGCTTCTTTCTATTACGATTCTCACTCATTTCCTTATAATTATTAGCAAATCCTCTCATTCGGTACCAGAAACATATTTATCAGATCTTAACATTGTTTATTAATCCAGTCTATATAACACTTTACCGATCTATTTACACAACAGTCACATAGAGGCCATTTAATAACGAATTTAATCTTCTTATTTACCTTTATCACAAGGGACTCTACGAATATCAGTCTCACTGTTGTTTTAGCAGTCACGTCTGTCAGTTATCTCTACGAATAACTATCCAATTTGTTTTGCCAGTCCTTTTATACACAGTTGATTTGGAATTCTGATAACTCATACTACTTTCTTTTTACCCTTTACCAGCTTGACAGTTATCATTTGATAATAACACACTTATACACTATTGAATTTCTACTCAATCCATTTACTCTCTTTGCGAATCACTCAAATTCTCAAAATATCTCGATCATTATTGATTTACATGTCCATGGTATATCCATTACCTTTCTATACAATTTATGGTTCCACACTTTTTATGACACTACGATTTCACATACTCAATCACGAAAGATCTACAACATTATACTTGTCCTATATACATCAATTCATATTGCCTTATATCAACTAATTGCCTCAAAACCTTCTTGGGACATTTCACGGAATATTGTCACATCTCCAATTTAAAACAATATGATTAATACTTCTACCATGTCTCTTTTACCATCATCGGTCACACTATGTACACATTTTCCCTCGAATTTTTGTCATTTAGGATAAATCCAAAGACTCGATAAATTTTCAATAACTCCAAATTCCGAATACACATAATCTCATAACTGTATCAGTTTCATCACAACACATTCTGACACATATTCCTTTACACTATTTTCCCTTTACAGTTCAGTAAGCCTATTATACAGTCGGGTTCCTTACGTTGACGTATTGCACATTTCCTCAGTAACAGAGTCTATCTCTCACACTTGAGTTTCCACTAGAATCAGGTCTCCCAATAACGACTTTTTATTCATTTCAATTTATTTTCAGTCTATCCTTTCATTGCTAAATTCTTCAGTTATCATCATTCGATCAAATCCGATATCCACTACTACCTCAGGGCACTGTGTGCACAATCAATCAGTTCATCCACAAAATCACATCTATCTTCCTATACAGTCATACTACCTAGAGGTGTATGACGACTAACCCTAACTGTAACCTTTTCTCTATCCGCATACAGTCTACATACTAAATACGATGCAATGCGGTGCAATGAAAGAATAAGTGGATCCAAGATCCAACAGTACATATGCATACCATGACGACATCCGGGAATCTGGGCCTCTGTAGAGTCATGGCATAGACCACGGCCGAGGCTGCTTGTCTGCTTTGCTTTGTCTTTCGACCTCAATCTCGATCCCTCGCTTGACCTCGGCCTCGGCCTCGGTCTCTCCACCTGAATCCACTTTCACGGCTCGATGCCGGTATTGCTACAGATCTTCGGTCATGGCGATGGGCTCCCACAGTCTCGGGGCGGTTCCTCACTAGGTGATCCATCGAATCACACCTCAAACATGCTTCAAATAGCCATCGACACTCTCCACTGTGTCTCTTACCACAATGCTCGCATAGAGGAATAGACTGCCCTGAACCTCTGACACCGCCTCTGTCACTACCAGTCTGTGCAAAGCTATCTCTCTGTCCATTACCTGCCTGTCTAGCCCCTCCTGCGGGCCTAAAGGGCCTACTCTCACGCTTGCTGTACTCTCTGCCAGCATTTCCTTGGCTATCACTAGGTCTCTTATGACGGGTCCCCTGACCAATCTCGATCCACGCTTGTTGTCTCAAGAATTGCTCTATCCTCACGGCTGCATCTCTCAGCTCAATGAAATTGCCCATGTCAGACCTGGCCAAGAGGGTACGGATCTCCAGATTGAGTCCGCCCTTGAAACGCCGACACTTGTCAGCTTCAGAGGCCACCAGTGAAGAAGCGTAAACCAACAGTTCGTTGAACCGCACCTCATAGTCGGCCACGGTCAACTGCTCCTGTCTCAGCTCTAGGAACTCTTGTAACTTCATGTCCAGATAAATCTTGGGCATGAAATTATCCTTAAACGCCCTCAGAAAGTCAGTCCATGTCAGTGTGCAGGGCCTGGTGGTACTACCCGGAACAGTCTTCCACCACTGATATGCAGAACCCTGTAACAGAGAAACCGCGTAGTCGAAATGCTCATCCAGTTCACAGTCCATCTGATCGAGGACTCTCTCAGTCCTCTCTAGCCATCCCTCAGCCTCCGCAGGGTCGGTGCTACCATAAAGTCAAGCCCCGCTTTGCGATGAGATCATATCTCCGTTCCCGTCTCGCAGGAACTCGAGGAGGCAATTCCTCTGAACGAGGCGCAGGAGACTCCCTACTAGCTCCTACCGATTCCAGGTCAGCTGGTTGTTCCACTCGATCTCCCAGTACGGATGACCTAAAATAGACAAGAAATTCCTATCAGTTCCATTATCCTTTCCGTAATTCCACTTAAATTTTCTAATCCCAAAGATGCCAAACCATGCTTTGATACCACTAAATGTAGCGCCCCCTCACCGTAGGGTACACATCGGGAAAACCCGAGGTCGCTCCGATACGTATCCCACGATGAAGGTGCACTACCAGAACATTTTCCAATAATATCCACATGGCATCGCAATAAATTAAAACCATAAAATAATACAATATCAGAACTAGTAAATTTGAATCCAAAATAATAATCATCTGGTACAGTCATCCAATGCCAGAATAGACAAGTCTATCAGTCTCTAACAAAACCAAAAGGAAGCGTCTGACATCTATCCTAAGTCATCCTCAAAGCTAACCCGGTGACCGGCACATGTGCCATTCGCCTCTCGCTTGAAGAATCGCAGCGTAAACGAATATCTTCGGAACTAGGAGTCGAATCTATCAGTCTTGAAAAAAATAGATTGCAATTTTGGGTGAGTTTGCGAACTCAGTGAGAAACCATCATCGATGGTTCACTCAAATCATGCATTACGCAAATTGCGTATAGTACGACACAGTAATATCAATTAACAGTATTTTATAACGATTATACGATAGTTTATATCGATTATGCGGTATCGATATGATATTAAAGTAGCTTAAATGCGATTCACGATATCACATCACAATTCTGATAAATCATGGCATCACACGATTCAATTAATCATCACACAATCGGCAATTCAATCGGTCATGTATATGATGCATATGAGACTCTTTCCGTTTTTGAGATTGTGCCCAAGTGCTCGGTCGATTGTTCGATGGGGGCGCGCGTTAGGATTTCTCCCCGGGCTAAGCCCGGACGATGCGATGTTCGAGCTCGAGGCTCTTTTCAGTGATAATAGCAACTTGAGACACGTCCATTATGTGATCATGCATTTATGCGTGCGGTCACGGTGTTGATAATTGATATTGATGATTGATAATTTACGGTATATGGATGTAAAGCCCGATATATCGATTCCCGGTCATAATACGGTGATCTAGTTCGATGCGATAAAGCATGCAATTCAATCCAATCAATTTCGGAAATCAGGAAATAGTCTAGTCCAATTCAGTAGTAGCATGCAATTCG
Organism: Erythroxylum novogranatense; assembly: GCA_029891385.1. Taxonomy (NCBI): domain Eukaryota; kingdom Viridiplantae; phylum Streptophyta; class Magnoliopsida; order Malpighiales; family Erythroxylaceae; genus Erythroxylum; species Erythroxylum novogranatense. Next base: position 136,238,246 of record CM057228.1, read on the forward strand.
ATCCTAATCACGCCAGTAATCATACAGTTCACCTTTGCAAGTAATTCATACAGAGCATATAAACAATCATGAATTTGAGAAACCAACTAGGTTACTCACCTGTAACTTCCGAGCTACTACCTGGAAGTCCCAGCAATGTCCGTAGAACGACGGTCCAACGACGCCTCTATAACAGTAAAGTACATTCCATTACTAATTACTCAATTAAATAGTAACTTAATGCATATGTCTCAGTACAATGATGTACAATGCATGTTCACCATTTCCGACTCTAAAACCCAATTTTGGTATCCCATGCTCAAACCTATCTCGTTGTTCAATTGATCGATAACTATTTGATTCACACCTAGAATTCAGTCAATTTCCTCAATTCAGATTCCCTATCATAATTTCCTATTTATCGGGTCAAAACTTCAATTACAATTTCCAATTAACACTCCAATAGTCTCAATTTGACAGTTTGCTCACACTATGTACCATAATTGACCCAATTCTCTATAATTCAATACCAAATAAATCAATTAGAACTCCTACACTTATCCTCAATTGTAGACTTCTTTCCCTAGTTCATAACAAATCTGAAATCACCTCAATTGGAGGTCTACACCAAAAGTTATGCCCAATAAACCAATTTTAATCCAATGGAACAGTGTCTCTCGCCGCGGCATAAACGAGTCGCTTGCCGCGGCGTGCAACACGCCCTTGGCGCACCGCGAGGCGAAGATCACATCGCGGCGTCAAGTAAATTGCCTTCATGGCGCGTAACGAACATAAATTAAATCGCAGCGAGGTTGGCTAGCAAGTCGCGGCGTCTTTTAAACTCGTCGTCTTCTCCGATCCATTTCCTAAATAAATCCACCATTAAATCACTCCAACCACTCAAATCTACACTAATAAAAGCCATAAATGCAGTAGGAATCATCAATAACAACATTAAAGCTCTTAAAACTTACCAAATCACAGATCAATCCGCAAACTCTCAAAATCCACCGTAAACCCTAGAAATCGTTTAACTCCTCCGATCTACCAATGTCAAAGCTTCCAGCCCTTAACAACCACTAAAACAAGTTAGGCTAACATCAAGGAAGAGAACCCATAAGAGAAAACTCAAGAAATCCTCACCAATGAGAGGATTCGAGAATGCCGTAGAGAAGGGGGAGAGGAGAAGCTCGTGCCTTAGCAAATTTTCCCCCAAAATTCAAATCTAGTATTTATAGACCTAAGTCTCCAAATCAGTCCAAATTTCAGTCTCTAATTTTCAATGGCTCAACATATTAATTTCCTATCAGTAAAATTCTAATTTTTTTCCATTGCCACTGGACAGTTCTTTCGATTCTACGATCGATCGATCGATCGCCTAAATATTTCCAGTCCGGGCATTAACTCCCGAATTTCCCGGAAATCTCCTATAAGCCACTATACAATACCAGTCACTTGTAAACTATGCTAAATCAGTCACTTGAACCCAATAACTCCTAATTCCTCAATTGATCACTATTCAGTCAGTCCAGTCAGTTCACAATCCAATCAGTTCTTAATCACAATAAAAATGCCGGAAAATCATGAATGCATGTACTATAAATAAATGCATATGTAAGAAATCAATTCCTCTATTATTAGAGGCCAGTAACACATTCAATCAGTGAATGCAGTGCAGTCTATCAGTCTAACTCATAATTACCAAAATACCCTTGCTCGCAGTAACGGGATATTACATATGTGACATAGCATGAAGGAGATTGTGATGTGATCATACTACTGAGATTCCTATCATGTGCAATTATGTCAGTATCTAAATTATCCCTAGTCATAGGATTACTGAAACTGGACATCGGTAATTGAGAGACTAACACATCTCAAGCTCCTTGAGTTGATCAGCAGATGGATCTCGAAGCTGTAAGTATGAGATATTTAGGATTGAGATGTGAATGCTTACTAGAGGTAGTAAGTACATTGGATGACTCTTTATGAGATCATCACATGGATGTCCTATTCTAATGTCGATAATAATCTCATCATAGCAATGGTGCAAATATCCTTAGACTTGAGGTACTCAATGATATCTTGGATACTGATTCTGTGCTTTGACTCCATTCCTTGTTTCCTTACATAGGTCGCTCATAGGGTGGTGATTGGGTACAGCTTGAGGTATTCGAAGGTAATTGAGTAGCTAATAGAGAATTCACCACTTCTGTGATAGCAGAAGATGATACCCATGGCCTCTTGTCAGGGTCATTACTTGGAAATCTCGTAGGAGTACTTATGTCATGAAGAGTGTCTTGATGACATATAAAGTAATGAGTCGGGGCGAGAGCGATATCACTTGACTAGAGTTGGCGTAGTCGATCTAGTAAGAGTTGACACTTTGCCCATACTCATAACCAAGTGGGGTATAGCATGGTGAAATGACTAATTGCACAGTAATTGTTTATGGAAAGGTTCGTGATATGGTTCATGATGAATATAGGTTCATTCGTCAAACCAATTACTTTCCGGTCAATTGGAGGTCATGATGTGTTGCTAGATACTACTCATGACTTGCTTAGATAAAGTGTTATTATAAGTGGCCAACATAACCGGGAACCTAATGGGTCACACGCATAAGAGTGATTCGGATAATTCGTAAAATAGTTTTAGACAGAGATCCAATAAATGGAGAGCAATGGAAATAAATGGATACCGATGAGATCGAGATATGTCCCGATAAGATCGCGACATCGATATTGCTGAGACAGGTCTTCGGTGATTTTTCCATACCGGGACCTGGTAGGACCGACCCCAGTGTGACTGGACCACTTCAGCATTTATATATATATATATCTTATTAATTAATTAGGTAATTAATATATATATATGTGTGTGTGTGTGTGTGAGCAACGTGGAAGGAGAAGAATGAAGCTTATTTTAACTTTATATATATATATATATATATATTATATAGGCTAACGTGGAATGACCTCCACCATTAGCTTTTAATGCCTTTAATTGTTAAAGACAAAAAGGCTAATGAAGAGAAATGAAAGAGTTGATGATCGTGGTTTTGGAGAAAGGGTTTGAGAAATCATAAACTTCATCATCTTTCATCAAAGTCTTCAAGCTTCATCTTCTCCAAGCTTTTCTTCATCGTTCTTTCATAGCTCTCCAAGAATAAAGGTAAGATCTAGTAGTCTTTACTTTATTCTAGCTATTTCTAGGTCAAAGGGTTTGCCCCGGTTAGGTTTTCCGATCTCTGCGTGGATACCGTTAGAGACGGTCTCTTTTGGTCGTTATGGTTTGACATTATTATATAGACACATAGATCCTGGCTTTCGGGAAGGTCCCGGAACAAAATTTTTTTTTTCCGCACCGTGTACATGTGATGTACACACCGGGATTTTCCTACACGGTGACTTATTATTTTGTCCACGGAAACGAAGAATATGGACCGTTGATTCCCAATAGAGGCTTGCGGCAAGGAGACCCACTGTCTCCATACTTATTCATCATTTGTGCGGAAGGCTTATCTGCGAGCTTACAACAATCACAAGCCCGAGGACATATTCATGAGACGGTTGTTGCAAGAGGAGCAACTCCAGTGTCACGTCTATTTTTTGCTGACGATGCCATTTTTTTTCGTTAGAGCTACAGTGGAAGAGGCAAATACATTGACAACTATCTTGCATCTTTATGAACAGGCGTCGGGTCAACAGATTAATTGTAGCATCCCAACCCAGCAGGACCCGAACCCGATATCGTGGGTGATATCCGAGTCCACGCCACACGAGAATGGTAGGCTCTGACGATCAATTTGATCAAAACTCAATACACAATTTATTTAACGCTTTAGAATCAATCAGAAATGCACAATTCAATAAACAGTTGGGTCCCCTTTAAAACGAATACATTCACTCAAAACACAATTTCAGTAATCACATTTCAGTTATACAATTATCACTCTGGGGCCCTATAAAATAGCAGTTCAATTTAGTAGAAAGCGAAATTATTCATTTACACACACAACTCGGAAGACACTTATGCGACGCGAATCGATCCCGACCCTAGTCTCGACTCCAATGCGGAGACATACTCCCGTTAAATCGACGGGTACTCTTCAATCCACGAAAAATAGTTGCAATGTTGGGTGAGTTTGCGAACTCAATGAGAAACCATCATCGATGGTTCACTAAATCATGCATTACGCGTATCGCGTATAGCACAAAGTCTGATAGTAGTCAATTAACGATATCGTATAACATTATACAAAGACTATATAACATTTTACGGTGATAAGCGATTCTGATATTATATATACAATTCACGGTGATAACCAACTACGATACCATACCGTAGATTACGGTATGACCTCACGATTCACGATGAGTCTATTAACGATCTATGGTAATCATACATAACAATTTACAATGTCACATCACGGTTCGCGATATTATGCGGCGATTTCTGATAAATCATGTCAACACGCAATCGGTCATTGCCACAATTGGTCATTCATTCACAATAATTTGCGATGAGCGATCACGGTCATTCACGGTAATCATACGGTCATTTCAGATATTCAATATAGTATGCAATGCATATGAGACTCTTTTGATTATTGATGTTGTGCCCAAGTGCTCGATCGGTGTTGATGAGGGACGCGCGTCGTGATTTCTCCCTCGGGCTAAGCCCGGTCGAAGATGTTCGAGCTCGAGGCTCTTTTCGATGATAATAGCAACTTGGGACGCGTCCATTATCGATCATGCATTTATGCATGCGATGCGATGTTCGATAATTCAAGATTGATGATTCATAATTTACGATGTATGGCTACAAAGCCCAGTATATCAGTTCCCAGTGTCACTCAGTAATTCAATCCAAAACAGTAATCATATGCGAATCGGTCACATATAATTCAAGAATAATATCTGATTCACTCATATATTTGATGGTCATACAAGAGTCGATTCAATACGGTGAGAACATACAATTCGATCATGTATATTTCAATAATCATGCAATTTACGATGTCATGTAGCGGTCCGTTCGAAGCAAAGAAAAGCATACAATTCAATCACATTCATTTCGATGAATTCATCGGTGAGCATTTAGACAATCAAGAATTTGAGAAACCAACTAGGTTACTCACCAGTAACTCCGAGCTATTGCACGAAGTCCAAAGAATGTCCGTGGAACGATGATCCAACTACGCCACTATAACGAAGAAAGTACAACCCATTACTAATTGCTCAATAAAACGAAGACAAGAATGCATATGTCTCAGTGCAAATGATGTACAATGCGTGTTCACGATTTTCCGGTGCTAAATCCCAATTTCGATACCTTAAGCCCAATTCCACTTTCTTACTCAATTGCTCGACAATAATTGATCCAGTCCTATGATCCAGTCTAATTTCCTATATTCATACTTCCTATAACAATTTCCTATCCATTGGGTCAAAACCTCTATTGCAATCTCCAATTAAAACTCTAATAGTCTCAATTTGTGACACTTAGGTCACACTATGAATCACAATTGACCTCAATCTCTATAATTCAGTACCAATTAAATCAAATCTAATTCCCATAATTATTCACAGCTGTAGACCTTTTTTTCCTATTTCATAACGAATCTGGAATTACCTCAATTGGAGGTCCATAATAAAAGATATGCCCAATAACCCAGCAATCATCCAATCAGAAAATCCATCCTCGTCGCGACCTCGCCGTTCGCATGACGTCGATGATGGATTAAGCATGACGTATAAATCGTTCGCCGCGGCAAACACTCCCACTCAGCTCGCCGCGGGACGCGAAAGGCTCGTCGCGACGCACCAATTTTTCCACTCGTCGCGTCGCGTCTACACAAGCTCGCCGCGACTAACACATTTATTTAAATTCAATTTATTAAATCGCGACGAAGCCCTACCACTTCTATGCTCGTCGCGACGTCACGAAGACCAAATCGTCTTCTCCGAACGATTTTCCGCCATTAGAGCTATTAATAACCTCCATTAAACACCCTAATCACTCAATCTAACCCCATAAATGCCATAACTGCTCAAATAACCAGTAATAACAACATTAAAGCCAATAAAAACTTACCAATCGATGAATCGATCCACAACTTCCGTAAACCCTAAAATCTTCCCCAATCACCGATTAACACTCTCCAAATCCTTCTCAACCTTCATCAATCACACTAAATCAATTAGCTTTGCATAAGGAGAAGATCCAGTAAGAAAACAATCAAAAACTCATACCAATGGGAAGGGATCGAAGACTCACCGAGGGAGGGAGAAAGAAGAAGCTGCGTTCTTCACTGGGATGAAATCCCCAAAATTTCCAAACCTAGCTATTTATAGGCATAGGTCTCCAAATCGATCAAATTTGATCTCTAAATTTCAATGACTCAACATATTTATTTCTTATCAAGAAAATCCTAATTTTTCATCACCGTTGGACGATTCTTTCAAGATTATCTGATCAATCAATCAATCGCCCAAGTATTTCCGGTCCGGGCGATTTCTCCCAATTCGAAATTTCCTATAATTTACTATCAAATACCAGTCGCTCGTAACCAATATTAAATCAATCATTTGAACCCAAAAACTCAAATTTCTCAATTAATCATATTCCAGTCAGTTCAGTCAGTTCACAATTTGATCAGTTCACAAACCAGTCACTTCAGCCAATTTCAATTCACGATTAAATACCGGAAAATCATGAATGCATGTACCTATGAATATATGCATATGCAGTAAACCAGTTCCTCTCTAATTAGAGGCCAGTATCATACTCAGTCAATAAATACAGTAAAACCGATCAATCAGTCCCGATATTACCATTTTACCCTTGCTGACAGTAACGGGATGTTACATTAATCTTGGCAAATCAGGTATATCGTTCACTCCTAATACTTCCCCTCTCATGAAAGAATTGATTTGCCACACTTTAGGGGTTGCAGAAACTTCGGAACCTTCCAATTATCTGGGCATGCCGTCGGTCGTAGGAAGGGGTAAGAGACAAGTTTTTCATTATGTGACAGCAAAACTTACAAAGTGAATACAGGGATGGAAAGCTAAGGCATTGTCCAAAGCTGGGAAAGATATTTTGTTAAGAATGGTTGCACAGGCTATGCCCAACTATCTGATGTCGCTTTTTTTATTGCCAATCTCTACTTGTCAAGAGCTGGAGACCTTGATGAATGGTTTCTTCTGGCATAATAGGGGAAGGAATAATAGAGGTCTCATATGGATGCAATGGAAGAAGCTAGCAGTACCAAAAAATTTTGGGGGCTTGGGATACCGAGAGTTTAGACACTTTAATCTTGCCCTGTTGGCAAAACAAGGATGGAGACTTCTCAAATTTCCAGATTCGATCGCAACAACAATCCTTAAAGCCAGGTATTTTCCTCATACGGACTTCCTTTTTGCAGACTTGGGAAACAACCCTAGCCAAATTTGGAGGAGTATACATCAAGCCAAGGCTATCTTGATCCAAGGATGTCGAAGAAGGGTTGAAAATGAGCATGATATACAGATCTGGCGCGACCCCTGGTTGATGGATGATAGCGATCCGTTCGTGCAATCAAAGTGTAATGCGGAAGTTAATTACATTGCCGATTTAATGGAAGGACATCGATGGAATGAAACAAAAATTAGAAGGGTCTTCACCCAACGAGACACAGATCTGATCTTACAGATCCCCCTTAGTTTCTCAAGAAGATAGGATGATTGGTTGTGGATGCTTAACAATCAAGGGGAGTATAGAGTAAAAGAAGGGTATAGACTGGCTATGGAAGACGTGAATGTAGAGTTTCGAGATACAGGATTCCCATGGGCGAAGATTTGGTAGCTAAATATTCCTGGTAAGGTCAAACTATTTCTCTAGAGGCTGTTGAGGAAGGCAATTCCGTGTAAAGCCAATTTAAATGGACGGCACGTGGACATAAGAGATACATGCCCTATTTGCGACAACTCTTTAGAAACTGAAGACCACCTGTTCTTTCACTGTGATTTTGCTCGATCGGTTTGGTCTCTGATTTCTGTTGATTGGTCTTTATCCCATACTGTTACGTTACATCGGTGGCTCACCTCTGTTATGTTGGGTGGATATCTTGCTATGTCGAGACTCTCTTCCTCTTGTTTTTAGATAACATGTGTTCTGTCCATCATACTGCTTTCGTTGCATCATTTTTTTCTCTTTTTCTATAATATTATTAATTTCATTAATATTCATATTTTGATCCCTTTATTGAGTTTCTTATTAGTGTTAATTTTATCATCATCATCATCATTATTATTATTATTATTGTTATTATTAGTTTTTTTTGTTTTACTATTATTATTTTTGGTATTGTTAACATCTATTTATTTATTATTATTAGTAGTTTTTGTAGTAATATTATTCATTTTAGCTTTATTGTTATTATTATTAATTATTAATTATTAATTATTAATTTATTTACTCATTTATTCAGCACTAACCTCTCTTTCTGCATGTGGGTCTAAAGGAAACAACCTATCTATAATAGAGTAAAGCTGCATACTATCAAATCTCCTCAGATTTTGTTTTATTGCGGGACTTCAGACTGGATGTGATGATGATGATGACGACAATTATATTACCGAAAGTTAAAAACTAATAGAATAAATATTTAGTGGTTTTAACACACTTTTAATTCTAATACAAAAACATCCTGACGTAACTTAGAAATTACATTTATGTTATATGACGAAGAAAATGTTTCACATATCAAGGATTTAAGAAGGAAATGGTATTTTTGGTTAAGTGAGAATAAATGGAATATATTTTAATAATTGGATAAATTATTAATCAAACAGTAAGTTAACAAAATCAAATCCAACGATCAACCATTTTTCCAACTTCATATAATAAGCATCTTAGAAGATAATTCAACCAAAAAAAGAAAAACCCAAATATAGTAGTAAAAGAAGGTCTACATCTCCCACATTCCCGGAAAATCCTGTTCCAACCTTCTTGGAACAGGATTCTACGGATAGTTAGCTCCTTCCAACCTCTGAGGAGAAAAAACAACAACAAAAATAGTAGTTTCTGTTGTCTCACCGGACACCTCTTGTTTTTTTCCCTCCTCTATCATAAAAGCCATGGATGCACGTAATAGAAAAAAGAATTTCCATCTCTCTATCTAGCTTGCTCGTCTTCTTCTCCACTGAGAAACCTCCATGAGTCTAGCAGATGCTATGAAAGACATGGAAGAATTCCGGGTGGCGAACCTGGAGCTTGCCTCAGGTAAATGGAGGTTCGAAACCAGAGGACCTCCTCCGCCCGAGGTTACACATAGTCGTAGAGTTGAACCTATGCGATCTTACAGAATCTCAGCATCTGCTACACCACCATCTCCGTGGAAACAGAGCTCGTCCTCCTCCAACTGGGGCGAGAGTGACCCTGAATTGAAGAGACAAAGGCGGGTGGTGAAGTACAAGTCCTACGCGTACGAAAGGAAGGTGAAGGACTCTGTAATGAGTGGATTTCGATGGATGAAGAACAAGTATAGCGAGCTTGCGCATAGATATTGATTGGAGAGAGGGAAAGAAATCTTGATTTTCCTTCAAATTTCTTGGACATTAGTTGGGTTTTGGCAATAGAAATTTCACGTTGGCGTTGATCATCATGATCATGAAGCCAAAACCTTGGAAGAGAATGATTGGTCACAGGGAGATGAGATTGACAACCATAGTTTATTTGTTTTGTGGAGTTATCTTGCTTGTACGTATGTATGTATGATAGATATATACTATATATTAACCATGCAAATATAATAGTATAGTCTTTGGATATTTTTTATTTAACAATTATTTAATTGCATTATTTGCATAATATAAATATGTGTTAGTATATTTTGTATGTATTTAATTGGACCAAATTGAGAATGATTGTTTCATCCTAATTATTAAAACATATTCTTGAGGACATTAGAAATAAGATTTATGTTCTTAATCTTGATTTAGTTAATATGGGCAAATATACATTGTCTTGTGCTTTAATTTATTAAAGAGTGAATTTCAACTATTAGGATAATAATACTCGGTAAATTAGACAAAGCAGTTTGTATTTGTAAAATATTAATTAATGATAAAATCCATGACTCGGTATAGAGTGACAAGTTTAGAGATTAAAATTGTTATTTAAATAAATTGTTAGTAATTTATTTTATTTGACAAGCATATGTAATCTTAATCGAAGAACATAATTTATTATGTTGTGGAAAGTTAAAATTAATAAGGAGTTCAACCATAAATTTTAGTGAAAAATTTATGATTAATTATAATAAGAATATCTTTGGTCTGTATAGATTCTAATTACAATTTTAGTCTTATTAATTTTCCCTGCAGTCCTGTCGTGTCTTAATTGTTTGACTACACGTGTATTTGTAATTTAAATAAACAATAGATTATTTTAATTAAAATTTTTATTTATTAACATTTTAAATTAAATAAAAAATATGTTGATTTGAATTACAAACCTCGTATAAAAAAACTGTATGGTAACTTCTTATGCGGAAAGGAGAAGTTTTTCTATATATATAAAAGCTTTTCCTCCTATTGAAGCTTTTCCTCCTATTGAAGAGAAGCTTTTTTATAAATAGAAAACAGAGAAAAAACATAAACTCTTTAGAAAACACATGATATGTTCTTTCTGTCCACCAAAAAATAAGGGTTATAAAAACAATTAAGGTTAATCGGTAGAAGGTTGTGGCCTGTGGGTGATAAGAAGATTTGCGGAAAAAAGATTTTGTAAAAAAAGAATTAGTTAGCGATTTCGTGCTTCAATAGATCTATTTTACTTCGATTTTTGTGATTGATTTGCTTGTATTTACACTTTTGATCCTGTGTTGCTTCCACAGTAAATACTGTTTGCATCAATGTATGCATATTATTATGATAATCCCTGCTGAGATTTCAATTAGAAATTGCTTTTCGTTAGTGTCTACTTTGAAGCTCAATCGTAATTACAAGCGGTTAACAAGTTGAATCTATCTATTATCAATAATAATAAATATATAATGAATCGAACTCAACTTTATCAAATTTAATTTTGACAACATATTATAAGTTTAATTAATTATAAAGAAATTAGACTGAATGTACTCTCGTTCAATATTAAATTTTGTTCTTTAAATTTTATTTTAAATTTTAAATCTAATTTAATTAATTCTTAATTATAATTTTAATTCATTTTCAATTAAATTTTAGATATAACTCAAAATTTTAATTTTTAAAAATACTTTTAACAAATAATTTGTTTTATTTATTCAATAATTTATTCAAACATAATTTAAAAATTATTATATGCATTGGAAAATTACTACTCAAGTATAATTTATAAATTATGTGTAATTTTCAAATAATGCTCGTGTCATAACCTTTTATTTGGGCTTTGAATTGGAATGGGAGCGGATCTGGACTCTGGACCGGCCCGTTCCCCTGGATCCGTCTTCTACTATTTGACCGTTTACGCTCCATTTTAAACTTACACAAGCAATATTCACTCCCCGTCACAGCTCTCCACCTGTAAAGTCATTAGACTACAGTCATTCTCACGGTTCACCTCAACGTATCTTTATCATCTCCCCAGACCAAGTCCTTGTTTGGAATTTGAAATCGCTCGCCCTCCTAAAGAGACGTTACGAACGACCCTTTTACTTTTTGAAAATAAAATAATAAATCAAAACAATATAATTATTGAAAATAATAATAATAATAATTAATTATAACATACAAGACAGGAACATGAGTATTGTTTTGGTTTGTGTTTGAGAAATAATTCAAAGTGCTGTTTGGTGTTTTTGTCTCCATTTAATGCATTTGAACTACAGACCCACAGACAATTTCCACTCATTACTTCCTCTCTTATTATCACCCTCATTTTGAGACTGACCCACAAGGGAAAGATTCAACTTTTGAACCCAAAGCTCTCTTAAAACTCTGTCCCGAGTTCTTTAATTTACTTACCTTCTGTAGGTGTACTAAATTTGTGGACTTGGGTTGGCCAGGAAAGAGATGATCATGCGGAGAGACTTGTTGTTGGTTTCGTTCGTCTTTCATTTTTAGTTTTTTGTCAAGTAAGTTCTTTTCTTTTTGTGTTTGTATGCTTTGAATTTGATGTCTTTGATTTTGGGTGATTAGAGGGTGGATTTAAGTGATTGTTGTTATTGAATGGTCTGGTGGGGTTTACCATTATCGACCCTCCTGTTTATGTTTCCGGCTGAAAATGACTTATGGGTCTATTCGTTTTCTTTTTTCCTGATCTTTGCCTCTCGCTGACAAAATGCAGCAATCGATCCGGAAAACTGGTATTGATAGTGCTGCTAAATTGGGTCCATTTGCTTGATATAATGTGGTTTCTCTAAGTATGTGGTATTGACTATACTGGATTGGCACGCTAGAGTATAATGCTGGAGTTCTGGAATTTTAGTAATTAGGGAAAATGTAACTGATAATTGGGTTTTATGTTAACTGGGGTGGTTGATTTGACTAGGTTCAGTTTTGAAGTTCTTAAGAACAGTCAAGTGAACAGATAACATTGACCAAGTACAAAATTAGTAATGGAAGAAGTGATGGGATTGCTATATGAAATTGGCTTGTAGATGATTTTCATTCAACAAAGACTCTAGATAGGAAAAGGAAATTCCATGATCGTCCTATGGAAATTCATTGATTTGTTCTTTGCAGATACTGGAGGTGCATTGATAATCCACCTGAGAAAATGGGCTTTGAGAAAGAAGGATCAAAAAATGGAGGGGGTTATGTTGGTGGATTCTTTCAGCTGTTTGACTGGACTGCTAAATCGAGGAAAAAGTTATTCTCAAGCAAATCAGATTTTCCAGGTACTATCTTTTTGTTTTGCATTCAGTATGCTGAAACAATGGGCTTGTGCAATGCATATAATAAAATTCCTTCCTTGTTGGTTATGTATTTCTGTCTTGCTTATTGTAGAGCACACTAAACAAGGAAAGAGAAGTGATGGGAACTTTCCAAGGACTCGTATTAAACTGGTACAGTTATGGCCATTTTGTTTGTCCCTCATTCACTGTCTATGTAATGGATATTGGCAAGTTTATGCGTCTAAGATAATGGTGTAATATTTGCAGATGAATGAGGATGAAACAGGAGCGGGATCAAGCATTATAGGAAGTAGTGATTACAGTTGTGCATCTTCAGTAACAGATGATGATGGATACGGAGCTAGGGCCCCTGGATTAGTAGCAAGGCTTATGGGCTTAGATTCTCTGCCAACATCCAATTCTTCCGAGCCAAACTCTACCCCATTTTTTGATACCCAATCTCTTCAAGATGCTTCTAACTGCAGAAAACACTTTTATTATTATCACGATCATCAAGTTGCATACTCTGGAAATCTACTCAATAGGGATGGCCCTCCTAGAAACTTTGCAGAGCCAAAGCCTCAGAAAGTGTTAAGCCGGCCTATTGAGAAGTTTCAAACTGAAATGTTGCCTCCTAAGTCAGCTAAATCCATTCCAATTACCCATCATAAGCTTCTATCTCCTATCAAAAGCCCAGGCTTCATTCCAAGTAAAACTGCAGCTCACATAATGGAAGCTGCTGCAAAGATAATTGAGTCCGGTCCCCAAACTACTTCCAAGGCCAAGATGCCTGTGATTGGGACTTCATCAGTGCCCTTGAGAGTTCGGGATATGAAAGACAAATTGGAGGTTGCACAGAAAGTTACTCAGTTTGGATCTTCTTCAGTAACCATGAAAGTTCGGGACCCAAAAGAGAAAACAGAAACTTCTCAAAGAGCATCCAGGCTTACAGAACCTTCTAGAAAACCAGTGGAGTCAAATGCTGCCAAGTATCTTAAGGGGCAGTCCATGATCAAAAGCTGGAATGGAGCAATAGAAACATCTTCAAAAGCTGTTTCTGGGACTGAAGAAGGTTCTTCTGGTCAAAAGGCCAAGGGAAAGTCCATCTCTCTTGCAATCCAAGCTAAGGTCAATGTTCAGAGAAGAGAAGGCTTGGCTTCAGGTAGCAGTCAGGCCTTGGTAGGCCAAAAAGAGCAGAATGAGGTTCCGTCAAGCCAGCCCTTCAAAAGCCAACCAAATTTGCAGAAGAGTTTTCATAAGAAAAATTCTGCACATAGTTCTGCTGGTGCACTCAGGCAGAATAATCAGAAACAAAACTGCTTAACAGATAAAGATAAATTATCATCCAAAGCCTCAGTTCCAAGCTTGCAGAGTAGAAAAGTTGTGCCTGGAAATCCTTCCTCTGTGCGACATAAGATCTCAGTTAAAACTGTTGGTCCTAAAATTGGATCCAGGAAGTTGGGCATAGAGGTAACAGACAGTGAGAGCAGGGTTTCATCTTCCAACACCATGAATGTTCCAAGGAAAAGACGTTCAATTGATGGGAACATGCATCGTGACAAAACTCAAGCTGTTGAAAACATGTTTGACAATGATAGAAGGGCTGTTGAGCCTAATGCAGTAACCGATAAACACCTTGGTTGGGCAGAAGAAGGCAAAAGGAAAGGGATGGATGTTGTCTCGTTTACATTCACAGCTCCCCTCACTAGGTGTATATCTGATTCTGGACCAGCTGGTCATGTTGTTCAGAAAAATACCAGTTCTTGTACAGATAACCGTGGCAAGAGGTTGTTGCTAGATGCAGGTAGCATGAAACTCCCTTCAGCAGGATATAATGTGATAGGAGGAGATGCCTTGAGCGCTCTTTTGGAGCAAAAATTAAGGGAATTAACTAAGAGTGTGGAGTCTTCATGTACTTCTGTTCAAGTAGGGTCAGTTTCTAGTTCTGCATTGAGTTTTCAAGATCTGTCATCCACTCTTAGTATTGACAACAGAGCAAGTATCAATCACAATCGGGATCAAATTTACTCCGACATTGAAAAGTCAGATATCAGCTATGATTCTGACTTATTATCCACCAATTCCACAGCACCTAGATATAAGCATCTGTTTCAGGTATGAATCTCTGGATTTGAACTATTCAAAAAAGTTCAACCCTTTCATCTGTTCACTTTTTGCTTTTGGAAAGTTAATTGCTTCATCTTTAAGCATCATTTTGTCTTAAAGTTGGCCGATACAATTGTAACATTTCAGGGTGTTGACAACGTAGAAAGTTTCAGCCACAAATCTAGTGAGTCCAGGAATCTGCTTGACCGCAGGGGTCCTAGTCCAATCTCTGTTCTAGAACCTTCATTTTCAAATGAAAGTTGTAGCTCTTTGGATAGCATGGACAGTAGCAGTACAGAAGGTAAGAACAACAGTTATCTAATTGATAATTTTCAGACCTCTTTGCTTGTTATGTTTCAAGAATACTAAATTCCAGTCGAGAATGCTAAATTTCATAAAATGTAGTTTCAGGAAACAAGCAATGTTCATCTATTCATGCACAACAAATTAATGGATTGAGTTCTTCAAAGAACTTTCATTATGTAGATGCTGATATGGAGTTGTCAGATTCTGCTTCTTCAACATGTACTGGAGCTCTGGTTAGGAAGAATGCACATAAAACGGCTGCAACTGATCTTGCCAGATCACCCAACTGGGAGATTGAATACATAAAGAAAATACTCTTGAATCTGGACTTCGTGTTTCAGAACTTTGTTCTGAGCCTTGCTCCGGAGATGGTCAATCCTCGAATGTTTGATCAGTTGGAAGATTGTAAAAATGGGTTCCAAATCTTTTGTTCTGATGATAAGCTCGAAAGGAAGCTGTTATTTGATTGTGTAAGTGAATGCTTGGACTTAAAATGCAGACCATGTGTTGGTGGGGGACACAGAATATGGGCAAAAGGAGAAATAATGGTGAGAAGAAAGGACCGGTTGGCTGAAGAAGTGTTCAAAGAGATCACAGAATGGAGAAGAATGGGAGACTGTATGGTGGACGAGCTTGTTGACAAAGACATGAGCAGTCACTATGGAAGGTGGCTAGACTTTCAAGTTGATGAATGTGCACTTGCAGCAGAAGTGGAGGGACAAATATTTAATTCATTGATTAATGAAGTTGTTGCTGATGTGCTTAGATTTTGATACCTACATCTAAAGAAGATTGCAAGTAGATTTCAGAATCCACAGGCGCAGGGACTTTCCGGGAGGGGGGATCAGCTTTCGGATTAGACTTTCAAAGCCTTTGCAGCTGTCTGGAAGTTCACAACTCATCTTTTCCTTGTATTAATTGGCATGGAGGCCAGGTGCTTTGCAGTGAACTCCTTGAGCATAACTACTTCCACCTTGTATACCCCAATGTAAGTGTTCAAGGGGTTACTGCATCTGCAATGTTTTCTACTGATAACGCTTCAGGTTTTTGCATTTGTGAAAATGTGAAGCATTTTTCAGTTGCAAAGTCAACATTTTCAGCAGGTTGGAGAAGCCAACTTTTGAATGTACCCTTCTCGATCTAAGAACATAATTTGCGACTTTCCCGGCATTACATGTTGGAACTCTTAATCGGACATTCTTAGTTTATACTTTATGAATCTGGCTTCAGTTGTCACTTTGGATTTGATATAGTGTCAAATGTAGAGCTTATTTATGCAAGATTTGTGCTTGTTGGTCAATGAAGAACTTGATTCAGTTTGTTACATTTTGGTGCTTTTTGTCACTTATGGAATGCTTTCTATTTCTTGTCAATTTGAGTTTAGCCACAACTGTAAACCAACTTCTTAAAACGGTGATATCAGGAAATTGCATCTTGTGACTGAAAAATTATGTTTTGATGAGGAATGATTTAGACATTTTACTCAGTTCTTTTAATTTATAAACATACTGTAATTAAAATGGTCTGTGATATTCAATTCTAAATTCAATTACTGTTTTTGTTTAGTATATTTAATGTATTTTTTTTTTGCAAAAACAAAGCTGTAAAACAGAGATTTCAAATCATATTAATATTTGAAAAATTGGAAAATTTTAAAGTTAAATTAATCCACATAAAAGTCTCGGTGTCACTAAAAAGAATTTTAGACCAAAGCATTTGTAATGAAAAAAGTAACAAACTACCCTAATCCTGGATTTTCCAAAGCTTTGGATTGAAAATGGTAATCACATTCATAAAAATATTCATCAAACAATACTATATACAGTAACCTCATTAGCCGAAAAGGAACCGTCTTTTGCAGGTAACACCATAGATGCTCAATAATGTTGAATTTCCGTAGAGAACAGCAGTCAACTTTACATGAAGGAATATGTACTTGGTTGTAAAAATAAGGTTCTCAATGCAGGTCCTGAACTAGATCCAAGCTACCGAAGATCAACAACATCAAATTCTACCTTGGTATTCATGTAGACATGAGAACAATGCTCATAAATAGGGTTCCCATCCACAGGCTCCTCATGGGGATGAAAACCCCTCTCCTGGCAGTTACGAATCACAGAGACACCACCGGGGTCGGAAAGATGAAATATGCCATGCGGACTGCATTAGTATAAAGGATATATTAACAACCAAATAACTAGAAAGAAGAAATCCAAACATATATTACGTAAGATGGTCACTCAATATCAGAAGATATAATCAGCTTATCAATGATAATCTCTCTTATACTAGACTGTGTCTACTGTCTTTTTGCCATCACAAAGGGTTTT
Organism: Erythroxylum novogranatense; assembly: GCA_029891385.1. Lineage (NCBI taxonomy): Eukaryota > Viridiplantae > Streptophyta > Magnoliopsida > Malpighiales > Erythroxylaceae > Erythroxylum > Erythroxylum novogranatense. Next base: position 136,255,832 of record CM057228.1, read on the forward strand.
AAATAGCTCAGTCAATCAGCTAAAAAAAATATATCAAGCCCCAAATTTGAAATAGAACGATTTGTTTAGTGACAGTTCAACCTCAAATTTGAGAAATTCGTTTCCATTTAAGTGTATTTGGAATCAAATTCTTCTCCAATTCATTTCAATTGGATATTTGGAATCGAAATGTCCATTTCCTAGTTTTCGTTCAAACGAGATCATGTATGTTCTCGTGCAAAGAAGAAAACAGTACCTTGCTGTATCAGTGGGAGCCATAACAATAGCAATTGCTTCAGGCAACATAATCTGAAAGCAGTAGAAATATAAGTCTTTTAGTACCACTTAATACGGTGAACAGATGAAACTTGGAAGAGATGTGTAAGGATTCTCCCTAAGATCGACACACATGAGTAACATTTGGCTATTAGCACACAGGTCAAGCAAGAGAACGAGGTAGCCTGCAGTGTCAAATTAAAACAAACTAATACATAGAAGAAATTTTCAAAATGATAGATAACATAAACAACAGCTGATTCTAATTAGTTTGGTAGCTCAAAGAAAGAAAAGACACATTCCATGAACAGAACTAGGAAGTTATTCCCAAAAATTAAAATAAAATAAAAAGAGTTGGAAGATACCACAATAAGAAGATAAAAAAATTTATCATTCCATGTTTACCTGATATGAGTAATGAGTGTGCAGATCAACCGATGACATGAAACAGGTCTGTGATGGGTGTGTCTGAAAAACCCATGTAGATATCCAAGAGTTAAATATTGTATAAATCCAAAGATTAAGAACCTACTAATTAGATAAAAATATCAGTGACAATATGGAAAACCAAAAGCTTTGGTATTCATGAACATCAATATAGAAAGGAAAAAAGAAAAGAGCGGTTAACACACAGTTATAGCAATGTACCAGCAAGATGAAACTATAATTTGTCCAATATCCAGGGGAACTAAAGAAGTACGTTTCCACCCAGAGTTCTCAACATACCTTTTTATATTCAAACAGCAACGAAGCATAATCACACTATAGTTTTATATATCAGCAGAAAGAATTGAAGAACTAGTTACTGCCTGGGTGCTGATATACTTACATGAATCCATCCGAGGGGAAAAAGGGATAGTTTGTCTTGAACTTCAAATATCTCTTCTTCATTCAACGTCTGACACTGGACAATACGAAAAGTTTGAGGACAATCCCAAAAAGTAAACAGATTCCTATATCTAGATATTGGAGAAAAATTATATATTAGTTATTTTTTTCACAGTTCAATCATCCTCAATTTCCTTTCAACTGTACACCTATCCAAGTACTGAAGCAAACAGCCTAAACACATGACAATAAAACATTGCATCGAACTTATGACTAAACAGAACTGGAAAATCATATTAAGGTGAAATTACAACTTACCGAATCTGAAGTTGACTCCTGCTTTGGGATTATAAGGGTAGTTATTTGAAAAGTTCTGTTTTTCTGGCCACAGCATTTGGAAACTGTCAGGAATGTGCACAAAAGCTTCTAACGAGATAACATTTTTCTCTTCAGAATTTAATATGCCTTACCAGTAATCCAGCAAGAATACCACATGTTTCCAAATTCTTCTGTGTATTTGCACGAGCCAATCTCAGAAAACTGTCCATCAAAGTCACCGGCTGCATACAATCAAAAGATATTAGAAGAAGCTGACATTGAAACAGTCAATAGTTAGAAGCTTTTGACCATTAAATTGAAGGAAAGAGTGTCACAGAAATCATATCATCCAAAGAAAACCAAGGGATTGGCCCTCAAGTTTCTTGTATTCAAAACTTATAACAGGGAAGATACAAAGGTGTAAACACTTACCACATGAACGTGTTGATATGAGTTCGAGGTAGACATCCCATTCTCAGAAGGTTTTGCTGGTCCAGGTCTTGGATCAGCCACTTTTGATGGAGGGATAGGAGTGTACTCCTGCTGCACTTTAGCAAGAACTGGAGGTGGAGAAGGCTGCTTGAGAGCAACAAATTGTAAAGGATCTTCCCGTACTTCATTAATTAGCACAGGGCATGGCTCCTCAGCTGGTCGCGACCATCTACCATCATCTAAGGAGAGGATGGAATCCATTGTAGAGGCGTTCTCCCGAGAATCACCCCCTTTTACAGCCATAATATCACGTCCATCCTGATTCAAGCTATCATAAAAAAGATGACATTATAAGAAGCAACAATGTAAGGAGAGACGTTTAAAAATAACAAGGAATGCATCCCTTAAATTACATTCATTCCAAAGGGAAGGAACTATGTAATATTCTGGACGAAGAAGAAAAACTATAGAATAAAATATTGGTTCTCACGATGAACATTCGGCAGGGATCAAGTCCACGCTACTTGGATATTGAACCTGAATTACACAAGGATTTGATCAATTCACAGGCTCAGGTTATCACTCAAATGATGTGAACCAAAAAAAGAGAATGAACCAACAAATATACCTTTTTTCCAGCACTAGGTCCTTGCCATTGGCCTCGAAAGCCACTTGGTCCTAAGAAAGAGTGTCTAGATAGCGTCTCTTGTTTAGGAAGAGGTAGACTAATAGATCTGTGCATATTCAGAAACTTACATATCAGTCCAACAGAACCTAAACTATGGCTTATGGATCTTGTCGTGTATGATTCACCTTGCTCAAATGTCCCAGAACTCATTAGCAATTACAAAGGTTATATCATTCAACTGTATAATGTCAGTGAACAAAATGTACTTACAGCTTATTAAATTGTTTGTCAATTGGCAAAGAGTTCGAGAATAAAACTTGTGAATGATTATTATCATACTTCCATGATGATTGAGGTGTTACACTCGTAGCCTACACCACAGAAATATAATGAAAACTTCCATGAGAACAGAAAAACAAAATAGGAAAGCATAAATTAAACTCTTTATCAGCCATCCCAGTGAAAAGAAAGGTCAGAAAAGTCAAACTAAAAGCTACGGCATAAACTGATACCCGCTTTACATCCATGTTTGAGTAAGAACTTCGATTAGAGCTGGTCAATTCTAGAGAAAACCCATCAGAACCAAAAGAACTACTTTCTGAACCATCAAGTTCTTGCAATTGCACAGATGAATATTCTTGATCAAGCTCTGCCACTCGCCGCTGAAACTCAGGCTTCAAAGATTCAAGCTCATCCAATACAGCTAACAATCGCTGTATGCCACAAAGTAACCTCCATATTATTAATTAAACCATATAACTATCAAGTTCTCTTCTTTTTGTAATAATAAATAAATCAGCAGTTCAATAGTTGCAATCCAGACCTTTCTATAACTTGTTCTTTCCTTTGGAAGCAAAGCTTGGTAATCTCGATGAAATGGGATAGTTTCAGACACCAAACTAAGATTTAAAAGAGAAAGACAACAACAAAAACAATATCAAATTCAAACTCAGCAGCTAAAATTCACGGAATATGTCAAAAAGACGCAACAATAACAGTCTCATTACCTCGAAAACCTAAGAAGTATAATATACAAATCTATAATGTTTCTTTCCTCCCTGTGTATGCTTGCCTGTACCAAAACAACACAAAAACTAAATATACCATCAAAAGTCACGAACTTCAAATCACGGAGTCATCATTTTTCTACAAAACAATACGCTATTTGTATTTTTATGTTCATTCAAAGAGCAACTGTTAATGCTTAAAACATCACAATTAAACCTCAAATTACACATTAGAGGCCAAAAAAAACATAATCAAAATTCAAATTACGGATAAAAACAATGAAATTAACCTAAAAACAGAAATGAAAAGAAAAGAACCTGTCGGAGAAGGTTATCGGCTATCCGATAGTAGTAGCGGAGAGGGATCCGATTATCGACCTCCACTTTTCGAGCGACTTGGTTTACATTGATCTTCATCTTTCCTCCAGCGAGAAAATTCCGTTCGCCAGTCCAGTGGATTCAATCGAATGAAACCAGTAAAGAGTGTGTCTCTATGTGATTGTATCAATGTACTCAACGTGCGAGCTAAGGAAAGAGAAAAAGAAGAAGAAAAGAAAAATTTGGGAGCGCTTGGGTGTAGCAATGTCGACATGTTGTGTTACCCGGGACAGTTACTGATTTTGACACGGTTGTTCATTCAATACGGTGTCGTCGCACTGATTAGTTTATTCAGCCATGGTCCCAATTTGGTAAGTTGGTATTTTCACCGGTTATTACATTCAGTCTGAAATTCGCAATAAAATAAAATATAGAAAAGTTTAATAATACATAATCTTATATCTGCAATATAGAGAGGTTGTTTTTAATAAATTCACGTACATACATAACAATAAAATAAAAGAGTGATTAACGATACTTTAGAACTTAATTACGATGAATTATTATTTTAAGTCGATTTAATTAGTTTTAAGATTAAACTAATTTATTTTATTAGTAATATTTTATAAAATTTAAAATAATTTTTTTTAAATTTTCACATTTAACATAATTTTGAATTTTTTTGAAGTGTATTAATATTCAAGAATCTCATTTTATAATCCTTGTGAATAAAATCTGGTAACAAAAGGATTTCTTAAAAAAAAAACAATATCAACAAGAGATTGGTTACTCATGGTGATAACCTACAAGTAGTTGTTGGATGAAAGTAAAAGTGTAGCATAGAGAAGATCATTCCAGGAGTCTGGAACTCCAGGAAGACACCAGTGGCTGCAATCCTGGATCATATCAGGAGTCCTCAGGTTTTCGGGAATCCTGTAAATTGAAGGGTGTCCATCTTTTCTGTACTCTGTCATCCTGCTGATGTTGAGATAGAAGACGGGTGTTTCCATTTCTGAAATCACTGATTCAAGAATCTTCATCATCCATGGATAGGGTCCAAGCTTTGTTTCATTGGTTACAGGTCTCCTCTCTCCATTGCAGTGACCACCTGAGTTCCATTTCCCTTTCCTGCGCTAAGAAGGGTTCGTTTAACATAGACATGTTTAGTCCATTTAAGATGTATTGCACTTCCTGGTTAAAATTCGATCTAACTTGTTCGGGCCTATTCGGATTGTCTAAATTATACCAAATTTTCCAAATCTAGACTCAATTCAGTTTAAGGCTAGAATTAGGTACTCATAAATCATGCTATATGCAATATCATGCAACCTTATCACTCGACAGTCAGGAGATGTGCTCAAAGTTTTTTTCATACCTGAAATGGGAAGCTGAGTATCCTCGAAAGAAGACCCTGGTTCGGTTGATGTTAACGTTAGAATCAATCCATCGTGCCCAAGTCCGCAAAGCTTTTCTGTAAGCTTCTGTCACTTCCATTTTCTTGTAAACACGAGTTCCTTCCTGAAAGTAACGCTTGCTGTGAAAAAGAAAAAGGATTATCAGATTGATTAGATTTGATTTGATAGTGAATCCAACAAGAAACAGTCTCTACTTTTTGTAGGTTTTCTGGTGAGTCCACCAATGGCCCGAGTTGAAGATGATTATATCAGCATCATTGTACTTGGAAGAGGTGTCTTGGATCATGTCGAGCCTCAGTGTTTCTCTTCCAGATCCTGAGATCCTCCATTCTTGAACAAGGAATGGTGATTTGATGAAGTCTATCAAGCATCTATAGTCCTACATCGTTAAAAAGGAAAATTACATATGTGAAGAACAACGAACACTGAACTGAAACGGTTCATCAATGGACATTGAAATGGTGAGTATGAACTCACGAGGAATTTGAAGGAGTAAAAGCCCCGAGTCCTGAACTCGCGCCTCCCTGCAACTTCTATAATTCTACTTTTGTTTTCTACAGATTCTCTCAGTTCACACACCAATGATTCCCACATGTTCCTGTTCAATGAATCACCCACAAACACCAGTCTCTTCCCTCTCAACATCTCCAGCATCTTTCTTCCATCAAACCTGCACCGATTCAAACAAAAAACAAAACTTAAGAACAGACTTCTGTAAATGGTACCGGTATCATGCAAGGTGTCGATAATTTTAGACCTTGGAAGGTTGCAGTCATGTGGCTTCCAACGATATCTCAGGTAATCAGAATCAGGCCTCCCATTCTGGAAACAGTTAAAGGAATCATCGATATATGGGCATGACCCAGGTTGGTAAATGGGTTCAGAATCATCATAAACCCAATTTCCATGGAAGATATTGCAAGAACTAAGCTCAGCAACAGCCACATCCACATCCACATCAGGTCCCTCTTTTCTTGAGTTCTTTCTTGTTCTTTCTATTGCAGCAATTGTTGAGAGTGTGCAGTTATCGCTCAAATCTGACACGACGCACGTATCTGAAGGTGTGATTGAAGAGAAAGGAGAGATATAGTTGGCTACGAAGAGGAGGCGATAAGCGACTGCAGAAACTGTCAACGATGGAAAGTGATGGTTGGTTACTGTAGTGGACAGGAAAAGTATTGAGATTACAACAAGAGAAATGGCTACAAGATTGGATCTTGATCTTGACAGGAGAGAACAAGAAAGGGTCTTTGAGATGCTCATGAAAGAACTTGCATGGTTTTTGAAAGATGCCATTGAAAGGTTCTCATTTAAGGTGATTTATGTTCTGGTTTTTCTGTAAACTACAGAAGAGAGACTTTGATGTTTTGGAGGGACGAATAGTTCGTTTTTCTGTTTCTGTTTTCCGAATTCCCCTTTATTTCTTATATTAATCCACTTTCTGGTACCTTTAGGACTGGTCAAAAATAAAAGTACCTTTTCTTCTTCCAAGAACTCTTTACATCAGAACATATAATATTAATTTAAAGGTATAACAAATACAACAAAAGGGTGTGCATAAACTTCATTGTTCTATCTTTCACATAAAGAACTGAGATGTACTCTTAACATGTCCAAGTATTTCAAGTTTTCAACTTCAAGTACTCCATCTTTTAAGTTTTAACCAAGAACTTTAACTCCCACTGCTAGCTGATAACTTGACTTTGACATCATCAGAATTGTCAAATCGACAAAGCTTGTCCTGCCATCATTATGCCGAATCCGAATAGAATCCGCTTCCCGCACGTGTGTCCAGCTCCACTGTTTGTTTCGTCCGCAATGTGCTCAGTTACGTTGAAATTGCCTGCAGGAGACCAACATCCACAGGTAAATAGCCTAAAGCAAGACAATGCCTTGGTAAACAACTGAAGAAGTAGTACCTCTTTCAGTTCCAGAGCCACATCCTGCTTTGATTGTGTCTCTAATGTCATTTATAGTAGCTTTATTGTAGAACTCAAAGTTTGTCATAATGTTTTCTATACAGGTCAGAACTAAATGCGTCTCCGTTAGGCACGGTCCGCTGCAGTATTGATCAACATATTCATGAGGCACTTCGATGTTTCCACTCTCGGTCAGCCTGTAGGATTCGTCGCAGCTACTATATATCTGAGATATGCAGGGTGAAAAAACTAGCATGTTAAGCAATGCAAAGCCAGTTTGGAAGAACTCTTTCACGTATATGATCATTAAAAGTAATAAAAGTTCCATGTAAAGCAAAGAATTTTAAGATTCAAAAGAGTTTAATGTAACTTGCTCATAATTGAGATCCGAACTTACACTTCTATCATTGAAACATAGTACTGCTTTAGCAACAATTTCGGCTGGATCGACACCAGCACCGGAATGAGACCCTTCTTCATCAACTGTACCGTTTGAATGAGACCCTTCTTCATCAACTGTACCGTTTTGTGCATTGTCAACACCTTTCCTTGTGTAAGGGACATACCCATCAACCACAGACTCATCTGCGTTCCCTGTCGAGGATGAAAAACAGTAAGCAATGGTGACAAACGAGAAAGAGTTAAAATTTTCCAGGAAACCTTCCTCTTTCACTCACCTAAGTTGCTGCAGTAAAGTGAGAAAAAAACAATACCTACAGCCAAAACAAAGATTCTAATGGTGAGGAAATTTTCCATTATTGAAGCTAGCAAGTAACAGAATTCATGAAGGGAAAAGGGACGAGTTCAGGCAAGTTATATAGAACGTGGGGTCACCAATTTATTGAAAATCTCATGAGTTAGTTGCTTAATATAACCATATTCTATGTTCAAGGTTGACTGTTATTAACCAACTCACTTATTCCATTTGAATAATTTAACAATTGTGAGGTGCTAGTACGTTAGCCCCATTGGCCAACGATGAAAACTGTGTGATTTTCCTTAAACTACTGATAGAAGATTTGCTGAATTTGATCAAGAGAAAAGATCAGCAAATTGTCATCTCTGCTTCCATATGAGAGCAGTCGGGTGAAATGGAGTGAAGCAAGAGGGAAAGCAGTTGGATGGAAGTCACCAACTTTCACTTGCTAATTAGAATTTCTCTAAGAGCACTTAAATTCACACCTAAAATCGTTTTCAGCCTTTGCTACAAGTAAGGTTGCTTCTCAGTTTCATTGTCAAGAATTAGTCTTTAGGCCATGAGCCAAGCAATCGATGCAAGCAAACGTTAGCAAAGTGTGCGTGAAGGGCTGGTAATAGTTCAGAGCAGAAATTGAGAAAAAAATGGTCAACCTGTATGATTCAGGTAACTTTTTCTTCAAGAGTTTACGCATTTTGAAACCAATTTATGTTTTAGACATGTCGATGTTGAAGTCATACCGGCTCCTAGCAGTTCATTCATCGCTTTTTCGAGAAATATGAGGAATATCGGTTCAAAATAGAGAATTAACAGTCACCATCAAGGGACAAAATCATTTCATAAAGTGTGGAAAATGTTGGTGAAAGGCCATCCCGGGCTCAATTTTCTACAAGTAATGCTAGAGAATTAAAATAAAAGAGGATACTAAGGGAATAACACTATGGAAGAAGAAAAGAAGGTGCAAGGATGCAAGACAGTCTTGAATGAAGTAGAAAAGAGACCATCAATTGAAGACATTTCTCATACATATGTATACACATTGTTCCTTGCCTGGAACTTCAAAAGCATAGTTTAACATTATCCGCGGTGTCAAATAAGAACACAATGGCTAGCACCATATAACAATTCTTAAGATTCTGTAATTTTTCCTGAACCAGGGGATAATATGATCCCGCCAGGCATACGTAATGCCTATGCAAAGCCGGAGGTAATGCTCTGAATGGGAAGTTTCAATTCCATCCCCGGAAGAACAACCTTAGATGCCTTCCACTTTTATCCCTGTAACAAAGCAAAAGAGCATATCGGTTTGCAGTACATGTTGAAATATTGCGAACACTACTTGGGTCAATCGGCAATGAGACGCCCATCTGTGAGCACTGAACCTTCTGAAAATGGCCACCTTAATTTGCTCCTTAAGTGCCGAATTCAACCAAAATATTCACAAGGCAACATGCCATTTCTCACAATTTTAGCAACCACTTGTCTCCATTCAATGCTAGCAAATCCCAAGGAATTGGCGAGAAAATGCAAAGAGATGCACATAGCTACGCTGGAGGCTATCAAGAGATTTATACTGTCAAGCCTCAAGGTTTTCCTTTGATCTGACTGTACTAAATCAGTAAGCATATCCTTGGACACAAGCTGATACCGCACTTAAAAATCCTCAAAAACAATTTTTCTTAGCATACTCGCATTCTGTCATTTTATCGCAATTGGATAGTAGATGTATTATATCCAACGCACGTGATTCTGCAACTGCAAGTAGACCTCACGTTTCATTGTTGTCTCTGCCTCCAAAGCAAAAATCTGATAAAACAGCATTGTCTTATGAACCAGAGAAAGTATGATAAGATTTTACAATGATTCCCCTGTCACGACATGCTTTTGTCAGTTTTTCAGCCTCTTGAACTTGACCTTGCTTCATTAGAATGTCAAAAATTAGATTGCATGTAAAAGAATCTGGAACACAACCATTCTGTTCCATGGAGAAAAACAACTTCTTAGCTTCATCATATCTCCCTAATTCACCTAATGCCTTAATAAATGCACTATAAGTATAACTATCTGGAGCTAAGCCCGATGTCAACATGGAAACAAAAAGTCTCTCAGCTTTCTTAATCTTTCCTACCCTACAAAAGCTTTGAATGAGAGCATTGAAAGAAAAGATATCAGGGCTCACTCCATCCCTTTGCATCTTCCTAACGAGTTTCAATGACCTAGTGACATCACCTATGGAACACAAAGAATGGATCATTATGTTATATGTAACAACACTGGGAGAGACACCCCACTCAATCATCTCAGAAAGACAACTTAAAGCATCTTCGAACTGTTTTGCTCGGCAAAGACCATCAATTATTGAACTAAAAGTGAAGACATCAGGTGTGAACCCATGCTCCAAAAGCATCTCTAAAAGATCACGGATTTTACGCACCTCTCCATCCTTGCAATACCCATTCATAAGGGTATTAAAAGTAAATAGGTTAGGAGTTATACCTCTATGTTTCAACTCTTTGAAAGCTTTTGATGCTTTGTCCATCATACTGGCTTTGCAGAAGCAGTCAATTACCATATTATACGAAAAAACATTTGAAATGAGCCCACCCTTAACCATCTGACTGTAATATCGATCACCGTCCGTACATTTTCCAGCTTTGTACAAAGCTTCAAGCAACATCAGATATGTGCTAAATCCCAACTTCATGCCTCGCTCAATAAATCTGTCCAACATCTCACAGGTATCGTGTAGAACCAAACCCTTCAGCAGACAAGCTATCGTGATGTTGAATGTTTCACTGTTAGGCAAATACCCGAGTTCACCAAGTTTTCTCAGCAATGCACCAGCCTCCCTTGGCATACAGTTATTTGACAGGCAACAAAGTAGAGCATCACAGGCTAATCTCCCCATGGTAGGCTCTCTTTCAATAAATCCTATTATCAGTTCAAATGCTTCACCTGGGGTGACACAACGAAACACCCCGTGAACCAATGATCTAATTGTAGCTTCGTTAGTCCTCACATTTCTTGCCTTCATTGTCTCTATAACCTTAAAGGCTTCATCAACCCTCTTCGCATTACAGAACCCGTCAATTAAGATAGTGTAAGTAAACACATTAGATGCATATCCCAAACCCTCCATTTGTTTAACCAGTCGAATTGCCTCATCCACCACACCCATCCGACAAACTCCATGTATAAGTATATTGTAAGTAAACCTGTCAGGTGTGCAACTATCTGCTTTCATCTGTTGAAATTTCAAATAAGCTGCGTCTAGAGAATTGGATTTCACAAGAGCATCAATAACTGCATTATATAATCTCGTACTATGACGAAGACCCAAAAATGATATTTGCCCAAATATCTCATTGCAATACTTTGCCAGTCCCAATCTGCCCCAACTGCCAATCAAACTGCAAAGCAATTCCTCAGTTACTCGACAACCTGAGTCTATAATCTCTTTGAGCAATTCAACAGACAAAACAACAGGACCTTTCCGGTAAAGAGAATTGGCCAAAGCACGCTTGACTGACTGATCCCTTGCAAATAAGGAGTCAATATTCGAAAGCCAGATATAAAACTTCAAAGGGTGTAATGGGTTTTCCAGATTTTGCAAAACACTAACTACAAACTGAGAATTCAAAACTATCCTTTTTGCCCTCAACTCTTGGTTTAGCAATAAAAACCAGTCCTTTCTTAGTAGAACCCTGGAAAAGTAATCATGATCAATCGGACGAATGCATCTATTACCATAAAAATCACTTTTTGGAGAACGATCTGAGTTGGGACGACGAGTACGACTACTTGAAGAAGCTTCAACGTTGTTGACACTGGTCAAGCCAGCTCTGGTCTTTGTGGGATTTTCACAGCAACGTTGAGAAGTCGCCAAGCTCTCCTGATGGGAAGAGAGGCTCGTGAGAACAGGAGATAATGCCCTTGAAGCTAAAGGAAGAGCTCTCAATCTCATGACACCCCTGCAAAGACGCAGGAAGCAAAACGGCGCCGAGGGTTCGTTAAACCAATGATTCAGACCAGAGAACCGCCGGGGCTTGGAGGTGTAGGCCTAGTTTCATTGTCATTGCCAAATTCATTGTTGGGTCGTCTTTCACTTAGGCCTCATTAACAAATTTCTTAGGCCCTGTTTGGTGAATGGTTATCAGCCGAAAATTGGCTGACTGAAGATATTTAAGTTGTTAACTATATTAAACAGCTATTTATTGTCTTTGATAATTTCAAAAGGCTTATGAGGACCAGCGTTTTCCTTCAGCTGATCAAAAACAGACGAATGTGCCCTCGACAGTGACTATCTCGTTCTCTCTCCAAAGAAGAGTCCGAGAAGAGGTAAAGATTCGGACCAAAAACCAAAAACCAAAGATGGCATATGTGGACCACGCATTCTCCATTTTGACGAGGACATAATGATGGAAACATCTTACATCATAAACAATGGCCCGCTTGTGAAGGAGATCGCGCTCGCCGTTTCTCTTTTCGTTTTTGGCCTCGTCGGGATCATTCTCGGTGACTTACAATCGAATTGGCGGTGACCGAGGACACGGTATGTTTTTTTTTTTCAATTTTTTTTTCAGTTTTGATTTTGATTTTGCTAAAAAGGGGTTATTGAATATATCTATATGATGTTTGGATTAGTTTTGATTTGATGAAATTGAATACAGGGATATTCTTCGTGATACTGGGATATTGTCACTTTAGGTCTTTGTTCTGTTGTAGGAAGGTTAAGTATTCGACAAAAGGTTTCACTCAGTGACAAACCATCGGTTTAAGAATTGTAAAGTGCAACTATAAGTGTTTGATCGTTACCAAGTTTTAGTTCTGCTCTTTTTCTGAATATCCTTCCCTATTTTAATGAACACGCTTCCCTCAAAGCACGTGCTTACTTGTTTTGTACCTTTAAGTTCACAGGAGAATTAAACAGCATTCAACTGGTCTGAAATTGTGAATTGATTCATTTGGGAAAAATCATGATGTTTGATTCATTAAAATGATTCCCTTTATAAATCTCATAAAGTTGAGAGAGTAGTTCTCTGTACCAGAAGACATGAAGGATCCCAGGTTCTTCAAAAGGTTTATGGCTTTATATCTTATTGCCTATGTTTCCACCAGAAGACACTCTTTGGGGCTGAAATGACTGTTAGATGAGACTTCTCTAGGTTATTGGGATTATTAAACTTTTGACAGAGATTGACTTCAGTTTGCCTCCAATAGTGCATACTGATGTCTTAACTCGGGTATACTCTTTGATCTTCACCTATGGGTGGATCTTCTTGAATGTTAAGGAAAAATGAATTGGTTAGGATTTATACTCTGGAGTACGACTTATGAGGAAGAATTTAACTTGAGATAATGTATGTTATGCAGCTCAGAGAGACAAGATATTGGATAAACAGCTTCATAGCCTAATTGAGCAAACTAGCAGCAAAACAGGTCAGTTACAGTTTGTATTTTTGTACTCTTATAAGAGAGGCTGTTTTCGGTGGACCCACATGCAAATGAGACAATATACGAATGGTGCAAGCAATTGGCTTACTGTTGCTAGGTGCAAGTAGAAGATCTTGTCAGTGAAATCCATTTGAAAGAGACGGAACTAGAAAGACTGAATGGAATATGGAAGAGGCTTGAAAGCAACAGCATAGAGAACAATTCTGCTAGGAATCGGTTTGGCAGAAACAACTCAAATAAGGGATTTGCTTCCTCAGATTATACTGTTGAAAAGCTTCCTTATTCTTCTGCTGGTCGAACTGAATACCAGCTGAGGCTCATACTACTGAGGTCGTCTTTTGTGCTGTACATTTTATTTTTGCAAATATTGATCTTCATTAAGATTTCATTTTGAACAACAGTGAAATATCAGAAAAAGAATTATGTAGGCTATTAGTAATGCTCTTGGCTTTGGATTATCCCTTTTGTATAGAGCTTATTTTCAAGATTTTGTACGTAAAGAAAAATATATTTCCCACTGTTGTGGAAGACCGCTATTATATGGAACAAGCTGCTTGAAGATTCAAATGCGTTGCTGTATATACTGTTCTACTAATTTATGATTAGCCTAAGCACTCGAAGGGTTATTTAGATGATTTTGAAATTCATGTGGAGAGTGCCATAATGTATGACTGCAATGGTGATGATGTTTAAAATTATTAAGAATTATTTTAGAACAGTGATGCCTTGCAAGGCTCATATGTTGCACTATTTCTGTGAGCAAACTCTATCAATGATCCTCACCTTAGCTTCTTCGCCATGTTGCATCCAGATTATAGCTGGTCTGTGTATAAAAGAACTTGTATAAAGTCCAGATTCCTCAAACTTATGGAGTTCATTCAAGGCGAATACATTATTCTGCTATGAAAGTGTGAAATGCCTAATACAATGGCATCACTACTATGAGTATTGCTAGGAATCTGTCTAGTTCTAATGTACAAGGGGGTTTCTTATTTAATCCCATTGGAGTCCTCGTACATGAGGTTCCTGACTTGTACTTTGCTCTTTTAATTGTCAGCAATAATGCAGTACTTAACTAGGCAGATAAGATTATTTCTCATCTTGTGCGATGTTTGACTTTGCCAAATCTGAAGTTAGATTAACTGTAGCTTCGAATTCTTGCCTTGGAATGAAGAGGGGAAACTTCCGTGTTTTGTTTGTCTTCACTTCATTGCATTGGCATCTGAATGAACTGTTGAAAAAACTCTACAACATTTTTTAGTATTGTGAGAACTTTAAAAAACAATTAAAGGGACCAATGAATCTTTTGATAAAATTTCAACCAAAACAATGGAAGGAAGTAATTGACTTTTCTAATAATAGAAAGGTTAAGATTAAAAAGATTGAAATAGAAGATAAACTAGGATAAATGTATAATAAGCGATTTGTTCTTTTATTGAAAAGACAAACACATATTTAAAAATAGAGCAATTAATAGAATTATTATTATAACCAATACAATAGAAATATTTTAAAATTAGGATAAATTATAAAAATATAAACTTTACTCAATTTTTGATTTAAAAACCAGGCGTTAGCATCATATTTAACGGAGTTCATATATCCTGTGGTATTATTATTATTATTATTATTATTATATGTTCTAGGTTTTTTATTAAAATTATAAACTTAATTTTTGTAGAATTAATTATCTAATATATAAATTCTAAATTCTTATAAGAATATTCATTGAAATACTAAAATATGATATTCATATTCTTATATTTTTAAAAAATCATGTCCTCATAAGTCATTTTACACATAAATAGTTAATACTAAACAGCTAATTTTACCAAACATCTTTAACAAACAGCTAATATAATTCGCTAGTCAAATCAGCTGATATAATCAATTATCACTTATCAGCTATCAGCTAAATGCGATCAGCTCATTGGTGAATAGTTTATCAACTAAAAATTAGCTGATTGACCATTTTAGCTTATTTGATTATGTTAAGCAGCTATTTTTTGTATTTGGTGATTAAGCTGAATAGGTTGGCTGATTAACTCAAACAGCTGATTTTGAACAAGCTCAAGAGGGTAGCATTTTTCATTTAGCTGATTAAAAATGATGATATACCTATGCGATGGAAGTAAGTTACACAAAAAAAGGGGTTTACATGGGAAGAGAAGCAGTTGTACGCGAGAGAGACGGTGACTTAAGAGCAAAACCTCCGACTTTATTTGTCAAATCAAGCTACAGTAGTTAACGGTGTTATTATAATGTTTTGTTAGGATTTTGTTTTTTTAAATTAATTTCAATTAAATGAAAATTTTAAATTTATTAGAAATTTAAAATTAATTTTAAATTTCTAATAAATTTTAAAAAATGTTTTAATTATTTAAAATTATTTTCAGGTTAATTTTATTAGGAATGTTTTAAAAGTTAATTTAATTTTTTAAATTTAATCATACCTTTATTTTTAAATCACGTCCTTATATATCATTTTATATATAAACAGTCAATACTAAATAATTAATTTTATCAAACATCAAATAACAAATAGTTAATATAATCAGCTAATCAAATTAGCTGATATAATCAACTAATAACTAATAAAATTAATTAATTACCAAATAGGGCCCTTATGTATATTTGTACATACTGACAAACAAAAGTTGTATGCGATTAGAAAGTTTTCGTGAACTTGGGACTATTTTGTTCCAATATAGAATGTTTGAGTTTTAATTAGTAGATTTTGAAGTTGAGGTACTAAACTGAACTTTTGTTAAATTTTGAAGGACTGAAAAAAGGTTTTTTTCTTTTTTATTTTAAACTATTTTTCCTTTTCATCAAGCACAGGTGGACCAGTCATGGGCAGAAGACGGTCCGAAGAAATCGCTCTTTTATGCATCATCCATGTTCATTTTTTACAAGAAAAGACAACATCTTTGTTTGTGTGGAGAAATGGAAATCGATGGACAAGAACTTTCCTGTTTACCAAGCAAAACCCAGTAAATTCTTGTTCTTCTTCATAGCACAAAACCCAAGCCGAGGAACTTCCTCGGCTATAACATAAAAGTGCTTTTCGGTTCATCACTAGAGGCCACAAGTCTTCTGCTTTCTCATTTTCCTGAATCATCGTCAAATGGGTTGAAGTTCGAGCTCTTTCCTCAAGCTTTAGAATCGGTACTTAATTGCTAAGAACTACTCACGGATCCAGCTTGTTATGTTTGCAAAAGCAAGTCGATTGATTGATATGCAAACTTGCGATTTTTGTTATTCGTGTAAACTGGGTTTCATGGGTTTTGTGGGTGCTTGCTGCGTTTATTGAGTTTGGTTGGATAAATGAGTGCATCATGTAATTTGTTTTTTAAACAAATTTGTTTGTGTCATGCATTGGTGGGTGGTGATATTTTAGGAATTATTTTTTCTTTTTTGTCATAATTTTAGCTTAAAGTTTCCGTTTTTAGTCATTTATCTCTTTGCCATGTTTGATAATCTGTGTGGTGATGAGGGTCAGATGATATCGGTTGAGATTATCCACGCACTGTGTTGGTAAGAATTTTGTCACTGTTTGTAGGGAAAAAGGGTACTTCCTAATTACTTATAGGGGAGACTTACCCTAGATTTCTGCTTTTACTTTTCTTCCTTCTATTCTATTCTTAATAGATGGCGATATATATATTTTTGAGATAATAGATGATTATTCGTATTGCATGACCTCTTCAATTTGCTTAGCAATTTATTTGCAGTATTTGTTTGTTATGGATATTTCACTTGCTTATATATATGTATCAATTTATCTGAAGCTTCCATTATTTATCTACCTCATTCATTAAACTTGTCTGTTTGAATTGTTGTAGCTTTAAGCTGGCTGCACGGACTGGATATATGGTTACCACTGAACACTGTTTACTATAGAAGACTGTTAAATAGCAAAGATGCCATAGTTTGTTGCCCTAATGAATGAATATTTCTGTCTGTTCCTTTGCTTTGACTACCACATTTTTAGCCAACCAAGAGATGTGTTGATCCGTCATGTAGTAATTTCATGTGTTTTCAAATCCTTATAAATTTTGTGCCAGATATTGGTTAGATCAGTATAGCCATTGTATCACTCTAATCTTGTTATAAAGCAATGGTGTTGTATTCTCATCACGGTGGTAGTGTCTACATAAGCTATAGTGACAACATCCGTTATAGATTTGGCAGCCATCTGTGTGCTTGGTTGCGTAAAGAAGAGATTACAATCACGAATAATAAGACATTTTCCGCTAGAACTCTTACCGAATTAGCACGAGAAGATGCTATCAAAAAATCAAATATTGTAATAATTATAATTTCAAAGGAATATCTTAGTTCAAAACATTGTTTGGCTGAACTTGAGATGATACTGAAATATATTGAGCAGAAAGAAATCCTATTAGTTTTCTATCACATAAGGTCAGAAGATATTAGATATGCTTTCACTGAACTTGAAAGCAAGTTTCCTGAGCAGATGGTGAAGATCTAGATGAATGGTTTCGGAGAAGTTGCTGCAAAAACAAAAACTCCATATAAAGTGAATATTGACAGGTAATTTTTTATTTTCATATTCTGCAAACATTATGCGACCAAGCTCTTCTGAACTAGTCCTTAATATAAAAGGGTAAACAGTCACAAAGCAGTAAAAAAATATCAATGCACGTTTGCACCATATGTATTTTGTTCCTCTATTTCACTTGGCAACATATCTTATCATTCTTTCTTGATCACTTTGGCCGGGATGAATCAGGAATTGTTCAAGATATAACCAGAGATGTTAGCAGTATGATGAAATGTGTATGTAGCCTTCATGCCCAGGGGTTGAATGGTAATAGTTAGCTTATGAAGTTTGTTCACCATTATGGTCTTCAATTTATGTCTTCTTTGGAAGTTGAAAAATAATAGTGTTGAGAACCAGTGAAGGTGGAAGTCAAAAGAAGTTTGTAGGACAAATAAAAAACAAGCTATAGAAAGCCTTACAGCTCAAAATAAATGTAGATGTGCTAGAGGAGACTAGAATAGGAAGAGCTTAGGAGGCTATGGAACCTTAGAATACAGAATGGTGGCTTAATATTTAGAATATGCTTTTGATTTTTGTTTCAGTGTTTGATATCAACCGTTGGAATGGTAATAAGTCATTTCTAATGTAACACCCCACTCTTGAGTGACCCGAATCCGATATTATGGGTGATATCCGAGTCCGTGCCTTGCGAGGGTGGAGTATTACATCAGTCGGTAAAACTCGGTATACAATTTTTTTTTTTTGGAACATACATCGGCCCGGTAAAAACAACGGTAAAAACAGTAAGTAATTTAAGCCCATGAGCACAATAAACTATTTCCAGTTATTACAAACAATCAACACTCATTACAACAGAAAACAATAATGCAATTGTCAATGTAAAACAATAACACCACAATGGGCTTAGTCTAAATACAAAGCATTGTTATACATTGATTGAACACAATTTGGTAAGACACTAATGCAGCATACCTAACCGATCCCGACCTTTATCCTTCACTTGCTTACAAGTGACATACTCCGCATCAATCGGGTACTCTTCAAATCTCGAAAAATAGATTGCAATTTTGGATGAGTTTATAACTCAATGAGAAACCATCATCGATGATTCTCCCAATTCATGCATCACATAACAAATTATAGTAATAAGACGGTCTTAGTACTACTAATACGATCAATATTCATAGTTCATATTACATCAATTGTCACGATCAATATTTAATTACGAATAATAAAACGATCACCATCGATATAAGCGATACAAAGACAAGTAGTCATCCATTTACAATACGATCCACCAAGTCAAACAAATACAATAATTATTCATTTCAGATATTCATCCAAGAATGATGCAATGCATATGTAACTTTTTTTCGTTTTATTACAATATTCATGCGCGAGCGATAAACAAGATTCATGTAGACGCGTCTGGGAGAATTATCTCCTTCGAGCTCGAGGCTCGTTTCAAAGATGTCGAGCTCTAGGCTTGGTTCGATGTCGATGGCGTCTCGGTTCACAATTTTCCTTTTAGCGATTTAATGCATTTGTGCATGAATGCACATGCCCAATAAGTCAATATAATATATCACGATCCACGGGTCACCCAAATGTACAATCCAATTAAACAGTTATCTAATGCCCAATTCATAATCAATAAAAGCCATATATAATCCACGTAATCCCGTAGAAGCAATCAAGTCACAAGAACACGATATCGGGATAACCAACTAGGTTACTCACATCTTAATTCTGAGCTATTATCGGAAAGTCTTTGTCACGTCGGTCGATTGACGCTCCAGTTGTGCCAAAGCATCAGAGAAGGTAACTATCACTAACGATTCAATCCGAATGAATTACTGATGCACATGTAGGTAAAAATATGCATGTTCATGAATTCCCGACCCCAATCTCATTTTTTCATCAGAAAAATCTATCAAAAAATTAAAAACCTATTGGCGTTGACGGTGCGCAAATCGGACCTCTATAGGTCCTCAATTAAACAAAACAGTGATTACACAGACTTTTATCCGGATCAACGTCAATTTTTCGTCCAAAAATCTCCAATCTCTCAGATCCTCAATTAAACAAAACAGTGATTACACAGACTTTTACCCGGATCAACGTCAATTTTTCGTCCAAAAATCTCCAATCTCTCAGAAAATGAAATTCAATATTCTACGAATCCGATGCCTCAAGAATCCGGTCAATCGGATGTCGGACGGAAAAGTTATTCACGAAAGAAACCAAAATTCAACAATTAATATATATATATTGCCCTTATTTCCTACTCTTTTTCCCTTTCCTTTAACAGAAATTCAATAAATCATAACTTATTCTACACAATTCAGAAAAATGCAAACCATATCTCATTGGAAAGGTAATGAAACCCTCTACAAGTTTCCTTTAGTCCAGAAAAATCAATTTCACCCCTAAGGGTGTCAAACATCCAATGTAAGCTACTGCCCACACATTCACTTCCTAAAACAGAACAGTCATTGGAAATTCACTATCTTTCATTCTATGCAGTCAAAAATTATACAATAAATATGCTCAACAAGATCACAATGTTATCTACAACTTTCATGAAACAACCAAAATTTCAATTCCCTTGCTAACTAGGTCAAATAATTCACTCAAGGTTGCTATCCCTGAAATCACTCAATTTGAGCAGTAACTTTCTATCAGTCATATCTCCCTGTATACAAGTCAAACAACTCACCACTTTATATCCCTGAAAAGATAAAATCTCAAACTTCAATTCTTCATGAAATAACCAGACTCCAATTCAGCCTCTAAGAGTGTCAAATCTGTTATGCAAGTTTCTGACCCAATCAGCAATTAACATCACAATGTAGGTTCAAATTGTGAAAATCCATAACTCCCACATCTGATTTCAAGAAATTATATGCCATACACCATTTTCAAGATGAATGTGTCATCTAAAACTCTTCAGTAGATTCCCAATACCAATTCAATGCACAAAAATTACTAAAATTCCTCCTAATCTGAATCTACACCAAATTTGACATTCCAGCTAGGTTTCATTCAATGCATAAAAACAGCCAACAATCATCAGTCCATAACTCCTAATAGACATATCGAAAAATTGCAAAATCAGTGGCATTGGAAAGCTAACTGAATAGGCTTCAACTTTGATTTAGTTCATTTGTCCTAATTCCTTCTCAATTAATTTATAAAATTTAGCAAAACTATAGGGTATGACTTCGGATACTGTTCATTCCAGTCAATAGCAGTAACTTTCCAAGACAAATTGCACCCTCTTAAAGCTAAAATTGGACAGTGCCTATTTCACACAAATATGTAGCTAACATCCCAAAGTTTAAGTGGCCACAAACCTCACCTCATTTGCATTCCTATACAATGAGTTATGATCAAAACAGTACAATCAATTAAAACCCTAAATTTTCAGATTTGGTCCAATCTTAGTTTCTATCATTTCCAATGCCTTTAACACATCATTAAACATCCAAAGGAACACAAATCAGTTCTTATACCATTCATACATGTATTAGGGCTAATACACAAAAATTGGCAGCACTCACTTCTTCATTTCCAAGTAAAATCAATGATCAATATGCCATCAAAATCAAGTTAAAACCATGCACCAATCATCCTACTTTCAATTCATAACCAGCTCTAACCTTATACCTATTAATTCAAGCCATAATTAACATCAATTTAATGCATCCATCATCATAATAAATACACTAGCCCTCCCATTAAAAGCTCCTAACTACCATGGCATTCAATTCCTAATAGAAACATCATTAAAATATCATATAAAACTTAACTAAAACACTTACCAAATCAAGCCTCCAGCTTCAATTTCTTCAACTCTTTACTACTATTCCAACTTCCCACTTTCTCTACTCTCTTCAACCACCATGCAAGTATAATCCATCAAGGAAAGCAAGTGGTTTGGTAAGGTTTGGAGGAGGAAGGATTTACTTTGATGAAAGAAAAAAGAAAAAATGATGGAGAAGTGAAAATGGTGGAAGTTTCGGATGAGTAATGAACATAAGCCTCCAAACTTTTTTTTTATTCATTTCCATAAGGCAATCACCGAGAATGATGGATAGGAATGCATTAAATGGGAGTGGCTAGGTGGCCAAATGAGAATAAGTAGAAAAGTCAACAAAATCAACAACCAATCACAATTTTTGACAAAATTAAAACCAAAACCAAACAATTTCACCCCCATTTTTGGTTCCAACCCATTTAAAGGGTCCACTTTTGGGTCCCACCAAATATGCAATGGTTTAAGATCAAATAACAGTAGAAAAATTAACCGGTTCGTCACTCGGCGATTTTTTTCCAGTCTGGAAATTTTCTCCGAAACATTTCAGAAAAATTCCTATAATTTTCATAAAATAGAAAACACATAAAAACTCAGTCCAATAAAATTTTCAAATACAATTACCATATTAATCACATTAAAATCTCGTTTAGGCCCAATTATCGGAAATTATCATGAATGTATGTACAGTAATTTCATGTGCACTATTGGTACTGTGTATCAATCCTATTATGCATGAACAGTACTAATTAATCCCTCTCAATCTCATCCTATGACAAATTTCTTATTTTACCCTTCCAGTAGGAGGTGGGAAGTTACATCTAATGTGGGATTCCTCTGCATTTGTTCATAGAAGTAAATCTAAAAGCTTTGTTGTGAAAATTGAATCTTTACGGAATTGAAATTGAAGAGAAGTATATAGCAAAGACAAATTACTTGCAAACTTATGTGGTTCACATTTTTTGTCCTACATCATTGTTAAAACAATGGGTATCTTAGAGTAAATATGTGTTTAGACTTTATACTCTGATTGGCTAGTGGATAAACAGAAGCCAAATCCAACAAATGTATCTACGTTCTTTTGGTGTCAGCAACTGCCATCTAGTTACTTTTGTCCCACAAGTAGAAGTTGGACCATGTGTGGACCAAAAGATTCTTATAAGCCCTCAAACTGCTCAAATTAAATCTTCTTTTGTTTAAGTGCTCGGATAATCTTTTTGGTTTTTTCCTGGCATCACCTCCCAGCTCTCTCTCTTCGTAATTACTCTTTTTTCCCCCCTTTTCAGATGTCATCTTGCAGCCTACAACAACTCATCGCATTTCGTTAATGCCTGTGAGTGGTGGTCTCTCCAAAAAGAAACAAATAGCTGATGTGAAAGGTATGAAAGCTATTTAATCTTTTGGCGAAATGCTTACAGACTTCTCTGGACCCTAGTAAAGTAACTCATGGAGCAATGATGCAATGAGATGACTTACAGATTGAAGTCCTTGATTGCATATATGTAATCAAGGGCATTGTACATTTATCCATCTTGCCATTTATGATTTATCCATAGATGTTTTGACGACAGCCTTTCTAGAAACCACACCATTGTTTGGTTGAACCAGAAAAGAGGATATGACCATCTTAATGAATGCTAACCAAGGGGACATCCACTTCTTTTTCCATGACTTCTTAATAACATAAATATTAGTTTTTTTATGGGAAACCTTGGATTTTGATTTCATTATGTCAAAGAGTCCTTAATGGTTGTGTTTGGTGATTTTCTTTTATTTGTTAAAGTAGGTAAACTCAAACCACAAACTGCAAGCTGCAGAACTTCTCTAGTGCCTTCTGTGTCTGTCGCAGATTCAGCGTCTTCCACACATGTAAACCTTTCTTCGTAGCTCACTTGTTTCATCTCAGACACATACAATACTAACCCCCTCCTTTTACTACAGCTGTTAGTCAACACGCAGAAACTTTCTCACTATAACCAGACTGCTTCTACTTCTTCCTCATTTTTTGATGTCAATCACGACGTTGACCAGTGGACACTTGCAAAAGATTCTGTTCCCTCTCAATCCTGCTTGAAAAGAATCGGACTTGAAGAGAGACGAAGAATATTAGCTGCAGAAGGGGCTGGTGAACCAGTAAGCGGGTATGAAACTCTCATTATTGAGTCAAACAAACCTTTGGATCCCAATAAAGAGTTAAGCAATGACACTGCACATACAGAAGACTTGTTTGGTTTGCAGGAAGATCTCCTCACAGAAATCTTCAAGACGTTACCTGCATTTCATGATTTTGCATTATGCTCTACCGTTTGCAAGCTGTGGAGAAGCTGTTGGTTGAATCTGAAATGGTCTTTATATCCTCCACGTCCATGGTCAATCCATTTCCAAGGCCAAAACATCGTGAATCATCTTGATGATGAAAGGTACGTATTAGAACGGTGGGAGATTGATGGAAGATATTACTATGGTTGTGTAAATGGTTGGATTTTAAGCATCGGATCCAAACACATTTCCATTTTCAATCTTTTCTCAAGAACTCAAAGAAATCTGCCGAAGCTGAGACCTATTGGTTACCTGAAGCTGCAAATAACCAAACCAATTGACTGGTATAGTTAAATAGAAAAGTTCATTCTTTTCAAAGTTGGTCAGGCTGATTATTTTCAGTTTCTTGCCGTGACTCTTTTTGGTCCTAGAGGTTTCATAGCTTTCACAAGACCTTCAAGATTCCAGGATTGGATTTGGATTGAAAGTGATGACATTGCTTGTTGCAGAGATGTAGTGTTGTTTCGATGACGATTTTATGCACTATGCGGTAGAGCGAAACTTTTTCTTTGTGCTTTTGATAGATCTAATCCCTGTGTATCGTTATGAGTCAACAACCTGCAGGATCATTCAGAGCTGATAGATACTATCTGGTAAAGAATGTGAATCATCTCATGGCGGTTTTTCAATCCGAAAATGTAGATTCTGGAGGCAAGAGATTTAGTACTGTGACCTTCAGGATCTACAGGTCTGCCAAGAATATGAATTGGACCCATATAAGGGAACCACTTAATTTGGAAGGTCGGGCATTGTTTATCTCCAATGGGAACTCATGAACAACTGATCCAACGGAAGTGGAGAGTTGCAAACCCAACTCCGTCTACTTTGTAGATGACTACTGGTTCTCAAACAATAGGGATGGTCATTTTACTGGTTTGTTTGACATTGCTGGTCAAAGAATGATTGAAGACTTGCAGTCTGATATGGATCGATATTCTCCTAATAATTCGAGTCCATTTTCGTTAACTGACAAAGAGGGCGCTTAGCTAATGGTGGTCTTCAAAGCGTCAGTTCAGGAAGCAATCATGAGGTTCATTTTTAAAAAATTTTGAATACAAAGGAGATGAAACACAAAAACTAAACAGCTACACACTACACCTCTGGCCAGAAGTATCAGTTATGTCCTTACGCTGCAGGGTTAGACAACCTGAGGGTGCTCCTGAAGGTACATAAAACCAATCTGATGTAGACCATGGGGTTCATTTTTTAGTCAAGCATTCTGTTTCATAATGTAAAAGATTGAGCATCGTGTGACTGTTGTGTGAACTATTGTGTTAATTGTTTCTCAAATTACAATTATGAGATTACATGCATGTTCAATATGAGTTGTTATTAGGGTTTGCAGATTAATTTTGTTGAGATTAAGGGATAATATCAATTTCGACTTAAATCCCTTTTTTGAAAATTCTTCCTGTTTTTGTAATTTATACTTGACATATTTAAAGTTATATTTTGCATACTAATTTTTTAAAATCAACGAAATAATAAAAGATGTGGAACAACTGAAATAAATATGAGGATATATATCTTTTAAAATTTGTTAGAATCATAAATTGTAAAAGACTCTTGCAAATTGCAATTTATAATATTTATAACCTCTTGTCAATGTACGTTTAAATTTGTCATGTACGAATGCTACTAAATCTTTACACTGCGTTAGGATGATATCTCCGACGGAGACGAATGACATAGACACAATAATTATGTGTCTCGTAATATTTACTTGCTGTATTTATCTATTTTTGTTTCGTTTTCAAAGTACAAAGGTAGAAATTTTTTGTTCCTTCCAAAATTGTGGTACAAAATTTCTTGTTCCAGGGACAAAAACAAAATACATAAGGAAAGATCAGAAATATCTCTCCCATCACATATGCAATCTTTTATTCTTAATTATTATTATTATTACTATTATGTGAAATTATTTTATTTTTATTTTTATTTTATTTTTATTTTTATTATCAAGTATTGTTATAAAATTTCTACTTATTTTATTTTATTATTAATAATATTATTTTTATCAATTTTATTATACTGAAATTAATTATCTTACTATTATTATTATTATAAATTTTGTACCTATTACTATTATTTTTATTTTTATTATTAATTTATTATACCAAATTAATTATCTTATTATTAATATTATTATTAATTATGATTATAAATTTTGTAATTATTATTATTATTATTATTATTATTTATTGCTATTGCTGTTATTATTAATTATTGTTATAAATTTTCGACTTATTATTATTGTTATTATTATTATTATTATTATTATTATTATTATTATACAAATTTAATTTTCTTATTATTTTTTATTATCATTATTATTCATAATTAATTTTCTTATTATTATTATGATCATTAAATTCCTCATTATTATTAATTTTCTTCCTCTTCTTCTTATCATCATCATCATCATCATCATCATTATTATTATTATTATTATTATTATATGAAATTAATTTCTTATTGTTATTATTATTATTATTATTATTATTATTATTATTATTATTATTATTATTATTATTATTTGTTAACTTTTTACTAATACAAATCATTCGTTTTAAAATAATCAATGAATTACATATTTTTAATCATATTATACTGCAGGGAAATTTTACTCATTGCTACTATTTTTATGTTCTATCAACTGTAACCAAACACATTTATGTCTTCGAGACGGTGATAGTTTTATCTATTTTGTCCATTACAATCAAACACCTTACTGTCTCAATTTTTTTTTTATTATGTCTTCAAATTTTGTCTCGTTTCGTCTCTATATACTAAAGACAGTAATCAAATGTAGCTTTAGTCTCAAACCACCTGTGGACGAGACAAGTACATTTTGCCATATATTAGTGAATATGTAATTCATGGTGGCAACCAGACCAATTCTGGTATAAGCGTCTTCTTGTCATTTATTTCGTAGCCAGGCTGGGCTGATATGTGCTTCCTGTAGGTGGCTAAACAGATGATGAGCGGTCATGCTGTCGTTTTAGGAAGCCCCAACATGTCTAAGACCAGAACAAGTAGAAAATATTGTTGTCTTGTTTCCATATTATTATATCAGATAATTGCAAAGATTTTACACTTTTGAGGAAAAAAAAACAAAGAAGGCAACAATCATGGAATCTAACCATGGCTAGAGCTCGACAGAAGAGAGAAGGAGATCAGAGGATTATGAAAGAAGGAAAGGGTTTGGTAGTTAAGCGGAGAAATCGTTGTTGGGGCGTTGGTTACAGTGCTGCTCCGGTAATGACCAGATCCTGTCGACGCCAACCTGATTTGGAGATTCCCATTTGGTTACGAAGAATAAAGAGAAAAATGCCAAGACTCTTTTAGAGAAAACGAGAGAGAGAGTTAGAGGTCATAGGCAAAATTGACATTAGCTTATTTCCCCAAAGTGTGGAGTAGACTTTGGTTGATTGGATTGACTGATACAACCCAACTAACCATGGTTTTGAAACCCGAACCGGACCGGTCGGTCCGACCGGTCCGACCGGTGACCAGTCAGTGGTCCGGTCCGGTTTATGCCCCAAATCCGGTATTCAATTGACCCGATGTGAACTGGTCAAAACCGGTCAATTGACCGATTCGACAATTTTTTTTATTTTTTTTAATATTTTTAATATTATATATAATTAAATATAATTATTGCATAATTATTACGTCACACCGGTTCGACCGGTGGTTGAACCGGTCAAATCAGTAACCAGTAAAGCCACCGGTTCGATGACCGGTCCGGGTTTCAGAACATTGCAACTAACTAATTAACTAAACACACTTATTAGTTATTTGACTTAGTCAAACAGTTGATTTTGGCTCATCAACTAATTTTTTTGTTTATCAGTTATTATCCAAACATGCCCTTAATCTGGTTGGAAACTTTTGAATTGAATTTATTGACGAATTGAATTCAATTATATTTGTGGGATTAAATTAAATTATATTTACATTGTTTGGAATAAATTTTTAAATATTAGAACTGAATTCGATTAAATCATTTAAAACATAATAAAAATGAATTCAATTACTTTATATGATTTTTTATCATTGACTACAAATAATATGTAATTAATGTATGTGTATTTTGTAGTAATTTTATATCTATGATGTGTATATTTGAAAAATAATTTTAATGTTTTGAAAAGATTTGACACTTTAATTTTAAAATTCAATTCATATCATTTGATATGTGAATTATATTCATAAATAAAATGAAATTCAATTACGTAATTGAATTTAAGTTATTCTTTTAGCATTCCAAACGCACGAATTAAATTCAATTATATAAAATTAAAGAATTGAATTCAATTCATTGATTTCCAAACAACCTATAAGAGATTAGCATCTGCTGGTTTTCTGCGTTATTGATTAAGTTTAATCTAGATTAGCGATTTATCACATTGTCGTTTTGGTATTCCCGTGGATTTTTCACATTGTCGTTTTAGCTTGTCTTGATTGTAGTAGCAGTTTCTTGAACCTGTATCTTCATATTTCATTTTCTTTTAATTAATTTTAATTTTCTAAAAATCCCAAATCAATACATTGTAATTAAATGTCATTAAATAAAAAATTTAATTGACTCTTATTTTTGCTACTTATTTTATGATATTATTTTTCATAATTTACTAAAATTTTAATATATTATATCATTTTGATTAAAATTAAAATGAACGAAGGGTCTTTTATTTATTCAATGTATACATATACATGATTAAAATAAATCACATCCCTTCAATAATACAACAACAACAACTTAATAGCCGCTTTGTTGGAATGCAGAATCTGAGGAGAATTAGAAGTACACAGCTTTACCTATAATTAAGTACGAAAGCCACTTGTGAATTGTGATCAATCCACCTAGGCTACTTGTTACTACTCACTTGGCCACCAGATGTACAAGCTGGCCTTCTCGGAGGGAGTTGTTGATGCGGTGTTCTCTGCAATTTCTCGGTTAGTTCTCTGAATTTCAAAGAAATTTTAATTCTTTAATATTTGCTAAATTAAAAATTATTATTATTATAAATTTCATTTTATCAAACTTTCAAATTAACTAAATCTTAAAATCTAATTAAAATTCCATCCCAACATGTTTTGTTATAAGATTTAAAGGAAATAATTTGTTACTTTTTAAAATAATACCTTTTTTACTATATTGGGTAATGTAAATTTTGAAAATATAATTACTAATTAACTTTTAACTTGCTATTTTTTAATATTCATTTTTTTTTAATTTGAGAAAATCCCATAAGCAGTCCAAGCAGATACACCTCATTATCGAGGACCTAAGTGGCTCTCCAGCTACGATTAAAATCCCAACTATCCCAAGCTTTTACAAAAGAGGCTAACATAGAATCATACCTGAGACCTGATTAAAACCAAATCTCACTCTCAACCATTTAGTCATGCCCCTTAAGGATTCAAAATAAAAATAAAATAAAATATACCTGTAGTTTAGGTTGCAAAGTCTCTATTGCCACTTTAGCCTTCTGATTTACTTCTGCTCCTTGCTGATTTCAAAAACCACAATTTCAGGTAATAAATGACATTTTAATATTTAAACCACAAATTAAAAATAAGAATTAAAAGGAAATTACCTTACACAAAGCCCAATCTGCTGAATCAAAGAAAGCTCGTTCATGGTCCTATAAATTCAATATAAATATTTAGCAAATAATATTACCTTAGAAATTCATGACTAAAACACTATAATATTACCTTAGAAATTAAAGGCTTCTTCTTGGGAGCAAGCTCTCCATATTTCTTTGCCCTAAATGTCTCCTGATATTAACATAGTTAGATCCTCGTTTTTAGCATATTTGTATCCTTTTTTAACTTAAAATACCAATTCTTTAAATAAAAGATAAAATATATAGATAATTCCGTATTGATTGAACTTTAGAACAAAATTGGATTTGACATAATTAATTTTGATTTAAATGGTTTAAAGTTTAAACTAATTTAAATTATCAAAACTCCTATTTTTAGTTCTTAGAAACCCATCTTTCTTATACTTTGGTTGAAAAATACCAACGAAACATACATAATATGAGTATTAAATATAAACTAATCAAATATTTTACCAATATGATAATCTAACTCAACACTTGAATTTTTAAGCTTTTATATTTATTATAGTATTTACTATAATTTAAGATACTTATAATAAATGTTTGTTTAAGTCAAATTAGTTAGTTTGACTCAAATTTAATAATTAATTTAGGTCGTGACGTAAATAATAGTTTATTTAAATAATGAAATAAACAACATTTGATTAATATATATATGATATCGTATTGTTTATATTTTATAATTATTTTAAACCAAAGTTTAAGATAAAATATTTTCTGAAAATTAAAAATTAAAATATTTTTTGAAAACTTTAAATATTAAAATTTATAAAAGAATATTGTGTTTTTACGCTTTTTATATTAACATACTCTACCGTTACCTTCAATGGAAGAACTAGAAGAAAGGTGTTGGTGTCAAATTGGTCATAAGCAATTGTGTGTCACACGTTAGTGACATAATTAACTTTCAAGTTGTATAAATTAAGATTAGGTATTGTCCTTACTCAAGCCACAAATGAGTCACCCAAAAAAATTATTTTTCTATTCAATAAGAAATGCAATCATGGACTATGTCCACCAAAAGTGATAAATTGATTACTTTGAAGTTTGAACAAGAAAATAAAACCTAATTTAAAGAAACTCAAAACCTTGTCATTTACTCTTTCCTCTTCCCAAGTTGAACTAGAGTATTACTTAATTCTTAAATAAATAAATAATAAAATGAAAAGGTCTAACAAAATTAATATTTTAATAATAACAACAACAACATTAGTAAAAATTTTACTAAAATTTGAAGTTTGAAGAGGTCAAATAGTATACAGTTTTACTTTTAATTAATTGAGAGGCTAAAATTGATATTTTAAATTGAGTTAGTAAGTGTATGAAAAATAACTATTTAATTTAAAATTTTAAAATTTGAATACCAAATTGAAAATTTTTATAAAAATTATCACTATAAAATATATTATCCTAACAATATTCTATAACAGTTTTAGAGTTGTATGACTTCAATAAAATAAAAATAAAAATCATTACCTAAATTTAATCCCATAAATTATAAATACATACTAAATTCCTAAATTATTTACTATATAAAACCACAAATTTTGTTTTATTGAGAAAACCATTTAACATGATGCTAAATATATATTTTAAATTATTATATTTAAGAATTATGATTTTTATTAGAATCAAGTTTGGAATATCTTATAATTTTTATTATTAATGAACTAATTAAACTTTTGAAAATTAAAAAATTATCTACTAGTTAACGGGATCAGATCTTCTGTTCCGGCTATAGTATTTATATTATATTTTATTAAATTTTATCTACATTTAATTAATATATGAACTAGATTTAACAAAAATTAGTAAAAATATCCAAAATATTTAGCCGTACATTGCCGACAATTGAAGAATGTTTCTGATGTCAGCATCTGGAGTTTCTGCTCAGTTCTCACTTGTCATGACACGTGGGAACCACAGAACTTTGCATCAATTTAAGCCAATAATTCTCTTCCAAAAATATCTATTCCTTTTTATTTATTTATTTTAGATATAAATATAAACATTTTGAATGATTACCTTTTACGTTTGAAGAATTAAAAAAATTAACAAAAATTTAAAATCTAATTAATTATTACAAATTAGTTAGATTCATTCAAATATTAATAAATTAAATTAGATTCAAATGAAAATTTAACTATTAAAACTCAATTAAAATAAAGTTTTCAAACTCGAACACAAATTTTAAAAAGTCAAACTCTGCCGGACTTAACCTGAACTTTGGCAACGCTACTTAAACCGTGAAACAAGCATACAAATCGGTTTATGTTATGTCTCCTCGTGAAAAGAGGGTTGCTCTCACATGAAAGTGGTTAGAGACTACCTAAGATCTATACGAAATAAATTATAGTTCGGAGTTTTAAGCTACCAATCTCCTATATTCTAATTTCCCAAAATGAGACCACGCAGTACACAGAAACAGAGAGACAGAGAAAAAGGAAAGAAACAGAGCTGTTAGTCCAGTTATGGAGATTCAGAATTGATACCTCGGAAGAACTGAAATCTTCGTTTCTACCACAATCTTCCATCTGGGTTTCTCTCCTCTGCAATCACCGACTGCCATTAAACATCAAAGAACGTAGCTTGCAACACGTAATTGACTAAAACCAGATAAGTACGGAGAAAGAACAAAAGCATTGAGAAACAGAGTCTCTTCAAGCTCTCGAAGAGAAACAGAGTGCCTAGAAATGTCAAGCAATCAAACCACAAACCAAAACCATATAGTCATGAAGGGCAGATATGGATTACAACGAGAAAGCAAAAGATTTGTCATGTAAGGAGGATGATTGATCTGCATTACCTTTGTAGTTTGAGAGAAGGTAAAGAAAGAGACAGAAAGAGAGAGAGAAGCAGAGAGAGGAGAGTTATAGAAGGAGTTTGAGCAATGGTATTGAGTGAGAAGGTAAGACAAGTATATTCACTAAAGATATATATTAAAAAAAGAAAGGACAATTTTTTTTTTTAACTTGCGGAGTGTTTTAGAGGAGTGTTTCAGAAGGGTCTCAATTATAAAAATACATGTTTAAATCATCTACATTTAAACTAATTCTCACTCAAATTAGATAGGTCTCTCGTAGTAAGTAAAACTTTAGCTCCAAATTTTAAACAGCTGTATAAAAAGAAAGGACAATGATCTTTAGTGTACATATAAGGTGAAAATTTTTAAATTAAAAGCATAAAAAATTATGACACACACATATGGTCATGAATTGGTGGTTAGGAATAAAGTTTAATGTTGGTGGTAGTGTTTATGACTAGTCGGGCCAGTTCAAAAAAGTTCTTTACGCGTGAATTTAAAATTTTGATTTTGATTTTAATTTAAAATTATTTTAATTTAATTAATTAAAATTAAAATATAAAATTTTGAACTTACACTTAATTCACGTTGAGCTTTAATTCAAATTCAAATTGAATCTAATCTCAATTAAATTAATTTTTATATGGCAAATTTAATACATTTTACCTTAAATTAATATTTCTTTTCTAACTAATAGTTAAATAATTATTTCCATGTATATGAAGTATAAATGTATCAAAATAATATATAGTAATTATTTTTAAATACATATGTAAAAATAAATATCTCTATTAATCACATACATTTTAAATAAAATATAACTGATTTTAAAGGCCTTAAATACAAAGCAAAACCTAAAATATAAGTTATTTTGGGGATTCGAACTTATAACTTTTAATTAGGAATGAACAATTTTTACCGTTATTCCAACATTATTATAAGATTTATTTTATATTAATAAGGACAGACCAAGACATAATTTTATGCCGTGGACACGTCCACGTCTACTGCCGTATACGTCAAAACCAACGGCCTTCTCCGTTTCACAGCTGAACTTCTCAATTTCATTACCGACCCTTCAATGCACCGTAATTCAAAATTAAATAATAAACTTAATAATTCAAATGGTGTTTACATTACAATTTTTTGAAGCGTGCATGGAAGTTTGGTGAAAAGGAGAAAGGAAGATGTGTAGGTAACTTGGCAAAGTGACCGATCAATATTCTATCGTGTAGAGAAAGATAGGGTTTGAAATTTCCACCTTGTTTCTCGTCTAGAATAGATACAAAACTTAAGTTATTGAGTTGTTACAAAGTTTGGAGGCGGTCAAATTTATTTTTATTTTTATTTAATTAAAATATTAAAAAATATTTTTTTATAAAATGTTATCATTTTTTGAAATAATTGTCAAATTTTAGACACACTCAACTTAGATAACTCGAATTTAGTCAATTTAGACTCGACTCGTTGATCTTAAACTCGGTCAAGTTATGGCTTAATTGTCATATAGAAATTTCGACTTGGTCTAGTTGGTTGGAAGGCTAATTCTTGGTGGGCTAGATCCTTAAATCCCTTTGCACACAAAGTAAAACTTATTAAATGCTTTCCTTATGGTTCTACATTGGACATGCTCACTCTTTATTACACCAAATGAGTGGAGTTAGGGATGACAAAGTATTCAATTTGAATTAGCTAGATCTAGGTTGAAGTCACTAGGGTATAGGTTAGAGGGTAAAAGATTTAGAACTAGGAACTAGAGATTGCATTTTAGCATTAACCCAACCGGAAATCAACACAATTAATGCAAAATTTGAATCCGATTTAGGATTTTCTCTAAAATTTTTGGGCTTCTATTTAGTTTCAAACTCAAGCGTTCGATTCATCTTAAAACAAAACTTGAAAATTGAAGTAAAAAATAATATTATTTTGAATAAATTGATAATGATATTATTTTCTAAAGTTTAAATTAAAAAATGATTGAGTTTGATTTGAACTCAAATCAGATTTTGAGTCACACTTGAATTTAGATTCAAGTTTGAGCTCGTCTAGTCCTAAACTGTATTTGTTTTTGTCTCAATTAAGATTCCATGTATAGCAAAGTGGGTCATGAAAGAAGTATCGTGTGTGACATTTTGACAGAAAAATGCAATTACTTGACCAATTACAGGGAAGACAAAAGCTTTCCAAACTCTTTATAATAGGCATCCTGAAGCGGTATCCTATTGGTTACCAAATTTCGTATCTAAGTTATGCACGTCATGTTTGGCAGGATCGTGTTCAAGTACGAAATGAATCTTTCTTTTTAAAGCAATTCAGACATTATTATGGCTGTTCCATACAATGAAAAGGGATTAGTTTTTGCCAGATTTTGTATCTGCCACTCAGCCAAATCAGAGACTGAATTTCATACGAGCATATAACAGACTCCTGAACACATGGTAAACCCAATTTTAAAACGTTAATATGCACCCTCCAAATCCGAACTAAACCGGTTTAGTATCGCTGGTATCCCGGAATCTGACTGATCTGGTTTGAGCTGGATAAATTCAAGTTAGGATATGGAAATAGGGAAAAAATGGATACATCAGAGGATAGATTTAAGTCAGAGAGAAAAACATCATACGAAACTAACAAGTATGAAATGTTATTATGGATATGTAAGAATACAGCTTTTATTAGTCATCACGATACAAACTACAACATGACTCGACTTATAACTTACTCTGCTTCACAGGTCCCATTTCTTTTGCTTTGGCTCTCAGGACATGTTTCTGAATCTTCCCAGTAGCTGTCTTTGGAAGTGGTCCAAAAATCAAAGATTTTGGAACCCAGAAAGCAGGCATCTTGGACCTGCAAAACTTCAATATATCATCAGCATACTTCTGCTGATTGGATTTATCAAGTTCGGGCTTTAATGTCACAAAAGCACATGGTGATTCTCCCCATCGCTCATCTGCCCGAGCAACAACAGATACCTCGAATATTGCTGGATGTGTGTAAATAACATTTTCCACCTCCAAGCTACTGATGTTTTCACCTCCAGATATGATAATGTCCTTGGACCTATCCTTAATTTCTATGTAGTTATCAGGATGCTTAACACCAAGATCTCCAGAATGAAACCATCCGTTTGTAAAACACTCTTCATTGGCTTTTGGATTCTTTAAATAACCCTTCATCACAACGTTGCCCCTCATCACAATTTCTCCCATTGTTTTTCCATCTGCAGGGACAGGCTTCATTGTCTTTTGGTCAACTACATCTAGCCCCTCCAAACCAACATACCGGACACCTTGCCGTGCATTCAAGCGAGCTTGAGTTATAGGGGGCATCGAGTCCCACTCGGGCTTCCAGGCACACACAGTAGATGGACCATAAGTTTCCGAGAGACCATAAGTGTGCGTAACACGGAAGCCCTTTTCTGACATTGCAAAGAGTATAGA
Organism: Erythroxylum novogranatense; assembly: GCA_029891385.1. Classification (NCBI taxonomy): domain Eukaryota; kingdom Viridiplantae; phylum Streptophyta; class Magnoliopsida; order Malpighiales; family Erythroxylaceae; genus Erythroxylum; species Erythroxylum novogranatense. Next base: position 136,291,652 of record CM057228.1, read on the forward strand.
AGGGGGTGGAGCAGCACCAGCCGTCATTACGTGAACAAGACGGGGCAGAGGAAGGATGGTATCCTCTTTAGGAGCATTGACTATGGAGTTGAGTACCACAGGAGCAGCACAGAAGTGACTGACACCACTGTTTGCTATAGCTGAATACACTGCCTTGGCTGTTACCTATAGAAGCATATGAAAGGTACAGTGATTGGAATCAATCTCACAAAACAGATCCTGAAATGAAAAACTTCTACACTTATAACACTAAATTCAACCCTATAGAAAAAGGCATGATACACCTCCATGCTCAAACTTTTCTCTTCAGGCAAATGAAAACTGATCTACCATGAATAAATTAACCAACAACCTTGATTTTATGACAATCCCAACTAACAGTGATCATGTTACAGAATTCAGGTGTCATTAATCAACAAAAACCAAAATGTGTTTGTTTTAGTAGCATTAATCGTTAAAACTCTTCTCACATCTTGCGAAGCAAAAGTGCGCTAGTAATAACAAAATCGACTAAAATTACCTGCCGCAGGCAAATACTTGTCCCGCAAATAGCAGCAAGAGTCCAAGTGAAACACCAACCATTACAATGAAACATAGGAAGAGTCCAAAGATACACAGCTCCATCACTAATTGGCCAAATCAAAGGATTATTCAAGGCCATAAGATATGCCCCACGGTGGCTTAACACCACTCCCTTGGGGCTAGCTGTTGTACCAGAAGTATAACCCAAAGCAATGCTCTGCCACTCATCCTCTGGTGGTCTCCAAGCATAATCTGCATCACCACTCTGCAGAAAGTCCTCATACTCAATGGCACCTCTCCCCACTGCCTCTTTAAGCAACATGGGATCACAGCTTTTATCAGCTATCACAATCAGAAGTGGTGACTTGAACTGTTTGTCACCTTCTCTGATGATTTTCAAAGCCTCATCAGCCAAAGGGAAGAACTCTTGATCCACCATCACAACTTCTGAATTTGAGTGACCTAACAGGAAAGCAACTGTTTGAGCATTAAGACGAATATTCACAGAGTTTATGACAGCTCCTGCCATTGGCACCCCAAAATGAGCTTCAAACATAGCAGGAACATTTGGTGCAATAATTGCTACCTGTCACCGTAAATAAGAAAAACTGGCATCAACCCAACTTAGATAACTACAGATCAAGTCCAAATGATCAAAAAACAAACGTATATATTATAACTTGAATCGAAAGCTTAAATTTTTCTCTAATAACGTAGAAACAGAAGTCAGAGCCACAGGCACATCACACCGTTGACCAATTCAATTTGTTCATAAAGCATATCGCAACTTCTACCAACTTTTATGGATTGATCCGTACACTTGAAATCGACAAAAAAACAAGTAAATTATAGACCAAAATCACTATAAATGAGCAAAAGTCCAACAATCAATTGCTTTAAACCAAAGAGAAAATGAACAATGATTGGTTTGACTATACCGTGCTACCGAGTCCGATGTTGCGTTTGTTAAGTGCAGAGGCCAACCTACGACACCTCTTGTATGTGTCGCGCCAAGTGTACGACACGGACCCATGAACCACCGAGGTTCTCTTCGGATGCACCGTCGCGGCTCTGTCGAGAAGCCAAAGCGGCGTCAACGCAGTGTAGTTGGCGGCGTTCTTCGGTAGATGGTCGATGTCTCTGCCCATCTCTTCCAAATCCACACAAAGAACGGCCCCTTATCTTTAACAACAATCCCGCACTTCAAACTCTCCTTGTCTCTCCTGATCCGTCTCTATAATCTATATAATAGATGAGCTAGTTGACAGCTAACTTATAGTGTGTTTGTGGTGGCGTGTTTTAATGGGAAAGTTCTTCACTCCAATATTACCATATTACCATTTCTTGAAATCCCAACTATTTATTTTATGCGATTTATGTAAAATCTATATAAGATATTTTGTTTAAAGAAATCTCAACTATTTATTTTATGCGATTTATGTAAAATCTATATAAGATATATATGAGATCTATATAAATAAATAACTAAAATTTATTATATACAAACACGTAATATTAAATAGGAGATATAAACTCTGTTTGAATCGAGTTTTCCGGTATGTTGCGCCGAAGATAGAAAGATGTGCGATCAGAAAATTGTTAAAATAAGGGCCGTTTGGTCCTGTTAAAATTTAAAGATAACCTTTTTAATTTAATAAATTTATTTAAACTCGTATATAATATTTATTTAAATATTATGTTAGTTTAATAAAATAAATAATTTAAAAATTAAAATTTTATTTATAAATAAAATTAAATAATTCATAATTTTAATTTATTAAATATATAATAATAAATTAAATTATTCATAATTTTATTAAAATTTAAATAATTAAATGATAATAAATAAGATTACGAAATGAAATATAATAAAAACGAGAAACAAAAATTATGTTTTATGATTTTCATAATTTTAAAAACTGCCAAAAGCATAAATTAAAAATTTAAATAAACAGATTTTTATTAAATTTAAAACAAAACAGAAAATTAAAAATAAAATGAAAACAAACATCCTCTATTATTATTTAATTTTTATTTTGGTTTTAATTTAATTAATCAATAAATTAATAATTTCATGTAAATTAAAATTAATTAATTAATGTTTATTTAATAATCTTTTTAATTAAATTTCAAAATTTTCAGACAATTTCTTTTAATTATATTTTTAATTTTAATTTATTTATTCTTTAACTAATTTAATGATAATTTAATACTTGTTGAATCTTTTAAACCTTAATTAAATAATCTCATTAAAGATTATATTTAATTGGACGTAAGATTTATAATGCAAAGGAATATAAATGGATATGATATTTGAAAATTGTTATTTGAAAGGGATAAAAGAGTTCATAAATGTAGTGAAATGTTGTTTGAAAGAAGAGTTTATAATGTAATATAATTTATTTATCATTTTACATTTTATCATAAACTTTCAAATCAAATATTTCTTATTTTTACTATTTATGATGAAAGGAGATGTAATATGAAACTCTCCTCTTCTATCTCATTTAATTTCATTGCATTATAAACCCTCGTTTCAAAAATATAATAATATTACATTTCACTAATAAACATATATCTAAATATAACCTAAATATTTTATATTACTGATTTAATTTATGATTTAATTTATAGGCCGCTTTTTAAACATTAAATAATACACAAATAAAATAATTTTATCAATCTTCTATTACAAACTTTAATAAAACTAATAACATTTAACTTCGAAAGACTAATCAAACTTGAAATCGAGCTTAAATTTAGAGAATTGATTTAAATTATACTAATTAAATAAAATAATATTATTTTAATGTAGGAACTCAAAATCAAATCTAATTTGAATTCAGTGAAAGATCGCAATATGCAGCGGAAACAAAAATTACAATCCTATAATCATCTATTGCGTTTAACAAATATACTATTAATACGAAAAAGGTAAAACAAATACCTGGAGAGTGACCATTACGTGAAATGGAACTTCAAAAATACGAATTCTCTATGTGCTCCACACTAAAAAATATGTCTCGCTTTCAACACTTGATATAGCTTTGGTTGATTTGAAGAACTCTTTCTTTAAATATTAAGAAAACAATTTTCTGTATTTTCTCTTGTCTTTTTGTTTTATACGACTTTCAATATAAAACTAAAACAACTCTTTGTATATATCTCACCGCACAAAAACTGAAAAATCAAGGTGTTTTTCACTCTTATCTTTTTCAATGTTTCACGCACGGTCTTTTGTTTTGTATCTTGCTTTTTGATACACCGCACACACACAACAAAAGAAGAGGTCACAGTGTTTTTCACTCATTCACGTACAGCCTTTTAAAAAAAACCACCACCCCAACTGAACAATGTATATCTCTTTTGTAACATCGGTTAACTTTTTAACTATTAAAAAATCAACGACCGGATAGTGTGAAGTAACAACCTTATAAAAATAGAACCTAGTTAAGGATAATGTATAATTATTTTCCGTCATTACAACTCCGGATTATCCTAAGGTATGGTTTAACTGTCAAATCTTATTAGATAACCAACTATGTTACATCTCGATCATTAATGATTAGTGAATGACTTAGAAAACTCATTTTCCTCACTCATTCAATTGCCCTGGCCAAGGTCTTGAAACAATCATTAAAATCAATGACAGCATAGAGTTCAAACTCATTACCTAGAGTTGATGGATCCCATCTTGACTCACCACTAATCAGATAGATATTTAATTATATCCAATGATCATTCAACTAGCAATTTTTACACACTAGGTGTCCGACATCAAAATATAATAAATGACCTATTGATTATTATGATGATCTCAGGTCAAAGGAAAAATATACACTTAAATCTTTATGAGAATATCCCACTTGACAGTTCATAGGTAATATTAACCATTGGGAATTCTCAGTTTGGTCAGTTCAATGATCATATCTCCATATGCATCATCTATATATGTAACTTAGTAAATGAGATCTACTAATATCTATCCAGTAGATACTATTACATATATATTAATATAACCGGATCATTAAAGTTCTTATTTGATGATCCTATGATCAATAATATTTTTAGATTAAATCCTAAAACTCGACTCTCATTATCATAATCTTCATTATGATGGTAAGTGTATAAATTTAATCAAGGACTTATCATATTAGAATAATAAACAATAAACGTAATATGATAATAAAATCATTTGCCATGTTATTAATCAAAATTAATAATCACATAAACTAAATTGTTCAATCTATTACATAAACGATTGGGTCATGGGCATAATTCCAACAATCTCCCACTTGACCTAGACCCAATCACTCATGAACTTTAATCCTATCTTCCACTTGTGTTTATCAAACTCCTTTGATCCAAGCGCCTTAGTGAAGGGATTTGCAGCATTCTCCTTTCCTTCAACCTTTTGAATTTGAACGTCCTCACACTCAAAATTTTCTTGAATCAAATGATACTTCCGCATAACATGTTTGGATCTTTGGTGTGACCTTGGTTCCTTAGCCTGTGCAATAGCACCGGTATTGTCACACAATAAAGGAACAGCTTCCTTTATTGAAGGAACCACACCAAGTTCGATTAAGAATTTTTCATCCAAACAGCTTCCTTAGTGCTTCACATGCATTTATGTATTCTCGATCAAGAATCAATCACCATGAGCTTGCTTGGAACTTTTCCAACTCACTGCTCCTCCATTCAAGGTAAAAATGTAACCAAAGGTAGATTTGCTATCATCCTTATCTGATGCAAAACTAGCATCAGTGTAGCCTATTAACTTTAATTCATAATCTCCATACATGAGGAATTGGTCCTTAGTTCTTCTCAAGTACTTAAGGATGGTTTTAACCACTTTCCAATGTTCCTCACCTGGGTTACCTTGATACCTGCTTGCTACTCCTAGCGCGTAGGCTACATCAGGTTTTGTACATGTCATGGTATCCATGATAGCTCCCATTGCATTGGCATATGGAACCCTACTCATGCGCTCTCTTTCTTCTAGGGTTTTAGGACAATCCTCCCTACTAAGAGAAATTCCAGTGCCTATCGGTAGATAACCTTTTCTGGAATTTTCCATGTGATATCTTTTTAAAATAGTATCAATGTACATGGATTGGGAAAGTCCTAGCAGCTTCCTTGATCTATCTCTATAGATCTTGATTCCAAGAATGTAAGCTGCTTCTCCCAAATCCTTCATGGAGAACTGTTCAGATAACCAAATATTTGTCTTTTACATGGCTGGTACATCATTTCTTATTAGCAATATGTCATCTACATATAGCACTAGAAAAATAACTATGCTCCCACTAACCTTCTTGTACACACATGGCTCTTCTTCGCATCTAACAAAGTCAAACTTTGCGATTGTTATATTGAAGCGAATATTCCAACTTCGTGAAGCTTGCTTCAATCCATAAATGGATCTTTGTAGCTTACATATTTTATTAGGAGCAGATGGCAACGTGAAACCTTCAGGTTGAGTCATATAAACATCTTCCTTGAGCTCTCTGTTAAGAAAAGCTATTTTCACGTCCATTTTCCATATCTCATAATCATAATATGCAGCTATAGCAAGTAGAATCCGAATAGATTTGAGCATTGCCACAGGGGAAAAAGTTTCATCATAATCAATACCTTCCTTTTGACTATATCCCTTGGCAGCAAGACGGGCTTTATAGGTTTCAACATTCCCATCCGCTCCAATTTTTTTCTTAAATACCCATTTACATCCTATGAGTTTTATATCCTTTAAGGGATCTACTAAAGTCCATACTTTGTTGATTCTCATGGATTCTAATTTTGATTCCATGGCCTTAAACCACTTCTCACAATCTGGACTTGCCATAGCCTCTTCGTAAGTCTTAGAGTCATCATCAATATGATTCTCTTCGTCACCTTGCAGTATTAAGTTTAATCTATCTGATGCACGACGATCCCTAATAGACCTTCTAAGAGACTCATGTACAATAGGTTCTTCCTCTACTTGATCTTGTTGTTGCACAGGTTCTTGGATAGGTTCATTAACCAGTCCACTCACCTCAATGGTTGAGGCTGGTACCTTATGTGTTAATTTCAAGACATCAAGAAAAGGTTGCTCAACATGCATCTAATGCTCTTGAGCTTGTGTTGATTCATCATAATCTTGAATTTCATCAAGATCTATTTCTACACCATGACTTCCTTTATTAAGGAACTCCCTTTCTAAAAAAGGTTGCATTTCTAGCCACAAACACTTTGTGTTCAGAAGAGTGATAGAAATAGTATCCCATAGTCTCCTTGGGATAGCCAACAAATCTACACTTGTCAGATCTAGCTTCAAGCTTATCTGGCTGCAATCTCTTGACATAAGCTGGACAACCCCAAACTTTCAAATATTTTAGGTTAGGCTTACGTCCTTTCCATATCTCATATGGAGTTTTAGTGACTGCTTTAGTGGAAACTTTGTTTAATAAATATGCAGCGGCTTGTAAAGCATATCCCCATAGGAAGATAGGAAGATCAGTGAACCCCATCATGGATCTCACCATATCCAATAAGGTTCGATTTCTCCATTCGGAAATACCATTGTGTTGTGGTATGCCTGGAGAAGTCCACTGAGACAAGATTCCATCTTGCCTTAGATAATCAACAATATCATCACTAAGATACTCACCGTCACGGTCAGATCTTAGTGCCTTTATACTCTTACCAGTTTGCTTTTCAACTTCACTACCAAATTTTTTGAACATTTCAAATGATTCAGACTTGTGTTTCATAAGATACACAAATCCATATCTTGACATATCATCAGTGAAGGTGATAAAATAAGAATATCCACCTTTAGCTTGAACTTTCATCGGCCCACATACATCAGTATGTATGAGTCCTAAAAGTTCACTAGCTCTCTCTCCAGTTCCAGTAAAAGGAGATTTGATCATTTTGCGTTTAAAACAAGATTCACAAGTTTCATATGATTCATAATCATATTGACCAAGACATCCTTCCTTGTTTAACTTGTTTACTTTTTTTTCACCAATATGACCAAGTCTACAATGCCAAAGGTAAGTTTGATTTGATTGATTATCTTTCTTCCTTTTATGACCAGAAACATTCATAATTGGACAAACAACTATTTCAGGTAAGACATAAAGACCATATTGTAAAAAATCACTGACATATAATTCATCACCATGAAATATATTACATTGGTTATTCTTAAAGATTGTATGAAATCCATGTTTGTCTAATGACGAAATGGAAACAATGTTCGAAACAAACTTAGGAACATAATAACAATCTTCCAATAATAGAGTCTTTCCCGTAGGCATAACAAGAGAAATAGTTCCTACAGCTAGAGCAACAACACTTGCTCCATTCCCAACTTGTAGCTTTATTTCTCCCTTTTTAATCTCCCATCGATCCTTAAACCCCGCAACATATCATAGATGTTAAAGCTACTACCGGTATCTAATACCCATTTAGTAGAATCAATAGTAGTTAAAGAAATCATGAAAATATTTTTCATAAATGTCCCACCTTGTTTCTTGCCTTCAAAATGGTCAAATACTCTGGGCGATACTTAAAATATGCATCCAATGCATTAGCATCATCAATTCCCTCAAGAGGCTCTTCCTTCATGGGTTTATCGATTACATCGATAAGTTTCTCGTGCATGAGAACAATTCTCAGATTGCGGTACCAATCATCAAAATTGTTATCCGCTAGCTTGTTAGCATCAAGAATGCTTTGCAGTGATACAGTAGACATTTTGAGAAATCTAATAAAAGAGAAAATGTCAAAATAAGAACACAGTCATATATCATTAGACATGGACTTTTATCTAAATGACATAATATCTTTAAAACACGAATGAGCCCCTTAGTTGTCAAGTCGTTACTCATGCATAATTAAAGAGTGATAGATTGCCTATTTTATCATATAAAATTTTATAGTAGGCTCAATACTAAATAGTCCCTTGGTTGTCAGGTCGTTCCTATTAGTATAATTTAATTTATCCATCCAAGTGACGAAAAATTAATTAATTCTATACTCCCTAGATTGTCTAGGCCAAAAATATAAAATTAAATAATTTTTTTCTCACATATGCATCATATGCAATAGAAAATATTATTTATTCTTGAATTACAAGTTACCTAGTTATCGATCATTCCTTGTAAGCAAAAATAAATATTATTATCTATTTAGGTGGAAAATTTCTTTTGATAAAATATCATATATTATATCAAAATAAATTCTATAATTTTAAAGGTCAAGATTTTATGCTATTAAAACTATTTTAATAACATTAATAGTCACATTATTTCTAATTTCATTTACAATGAAAGTCGTTTATCAAAATAAACTCTTTAAATTTTCTGTTTTTATATCCAAGCGAAAACGAATATAAATTCATGCCTATTACCGTGCACCTTTAAACAGACAACGCTTGTCCAAAGGCTTTTATAACATTGCTCACTGTCATCTATTGTTTACGAATTCACTTACTAAAAACAAAACAAAACAATAGATGTTACACGTTACTCCCACATGCACGTTACTTGCCACTGTTTCGTGCAATAGCTATTACATGCATTTAATGAGTTTTAGAACCCACTCACTTCTTTTCTTTATAAACGTGTACAGATGATAAAAAGAACAATGAAACACATTAAATAAGTGTACTGTGGTCCTTTACTTCCATGCTAAAGCATACATACAATATCTGTTAAAAGAAACTTTTTTATTGCCTATGCTTATAACACCTTTTACACGTACAACAACCATTGAGAGCATTTAATGCATTAACCATGGTACAATACCTAGCATTTAATGCATCCACATTCTTACGGACAACACTTGTCCACGTTTTGTACAATGAATGTCCCCAAGCATTTAACATTTGTTACATGCTAAAGCTTATGCATGCACTCGTCTGTAACATGTGTCCAGTGCTTAGGTAATTGCCTTAGCACAATATCGGTATATATATGTACTACTAATGCTTCATTTTCGTTGTTGCAACGAAAACTGAAAAAATTAATTATATACTTACAACACAGTAACAGACGTGTTTCGGTTTGAGTGAAACTCATTTCAGAATATAATCAAGATTTTCTCATACATATTAAATGAACATCTTTCACATATTAAAACCAATAACACAATCAAATCCGCAACAGTAATCATGTATCTAGTATAATGTAAACGCAAAATTGGCTCTAATACTAATTGAAGAATTGCAATATACAGTGGAAACAAAAATTACAATCCTATAATCATCTATTGCGTTTAACAAATATACTATTAATACGAAAATGTAAAACAAATACCTGAAAAATAACGATTACGTAAAATAGAAATTCGAAAATACGAAATTTTTATGTGCTCCACGCTAAAAAATATGTCCCGCTTTTAACACTTGATATGACTTTGATTAATTTGAAGAACTCATTCTTTAAATGTTAAGAAAACAATTTTCTCTATTTACTCTTGTCTTTTTGTTTTATACGACTTTCAATATAAAACTAAAACAACTCTTTGTATTTATCTCACCGCACAAAAACTGAAAAATCAAGGTGTTTTTCACTCTTATCTTTTTCAATGTTTCATGCACGGTCTTTTGTTTTGTTTCTTGCTTTTTGATACACCGCACACACACAACAAAAGAAGAAGTCACAGTGTTTTTCACTCATTCACGTACAGCCTTTTTAAAAAAACCACCACCCCAACTGAACAATGTATATCTCTTTTGTAACATCGGTTAACTTTTTAACCATTAAAAAACCAACCCACATTTTCAGTTCATTTTCAATTCATATCCTTTATGCATGCAACGTTTACATCACAAAAGACATACCTATTCATTGTATATTTACAATGTTATTTTATATTTAATTAATAATTATTATTATTTATAAAATGAAATAAAATAAAATAAAACTATTTTATTTTATTATTATTTCTAAAATGGAATAAAATAAAACTATATTCACTTATTTTGTACAAGAGAATTTCTAATATTAATTATATTTTCGTGCTAGCAAAAAATATAATAATATGTCATATAGATTATTTAATAAATTATCTCATAATAAATTAAATAATCATAAACGAGAAATATTACACTCGTAAGAGTGTGACCACATAGGTTCATCACTAAACCGGTAGTAATTAATTTAATTAATTACTAATCAATGTTGACATCTAGCAATACTCCTCAACAACCGGATAGTGTGAAGTAACAACCTTACAAAAATAGAACCTAGTTAAGGATAATGTATAATTACTTTCCATCATTACAACTCCGGATTATCCTAAGGTATGGTTTAACTGTCAAACTTTATTAGATAACCAACTATGTTACATGTCGATCATTAATGATTAGTGAATGACTTAGAAAACTCATTTTCCTCACTCATTCAATTGCTCTGACCAAGGTCTTGAAACAATCATTAAAATCAATGACAGCATAGAGTTCAAACTCATTACCTAGAGTTGATGGATCTCATCTTGACTCACCACTAATCAGATAGATATTTAATTATATCCAATGATCATTCAACTATAAATTTTTACATACTAGGTGTCCGACATCAAAATATAATAAATGACCTATTGATTACTATGATGATCTCAGGTCAAAGGAAAAATATACACTTAAATCCTTATGAGAATATCCCACTTGACAGTTTATAGGTAATATTAAGCATTGAGAATTCTCAGTTTGGTAAGTTCAATGATCATATCTCCATATGCATCATCTATATATGTAACTTAGTAAATGAGATCTACTAATATATATCCAGTAGATACTATTACATATATATTAATCTAACCGGATCATTAAAGTCCTTATTTGATGATCTTATGATCAAGAATATTTTAGATTAAATCTTAAAGACTGACTCTCATTATCACAATCTCCATTATGATGGTAAGTGTATAAATTTAATAAAGGACTTATCATATTATAATAATAAACAATAAACGTAATATGATAATAAAATCATTTGCCATGTTATTAATCAAAATTAATAATCACATAAAATAAATTGTTCAATCTATTACAGAAACGATTGGGTCATGGGCATAATTCCAACATTCAGTTCAATCTTTGTCATCACTTACGATCATTAAATAGACATCCACTCTCTTTTTGTTATTTCAATTAAAAATCACATTCATCTGTAACATTTACATGTAGGTATATCGAAATAATCTTTTAATTATATAAAGATAAGTTTATGTATTATCAGACTTTTTAAACATCACTTCATTGTGAAAGTTTAAATTTATTGTAATAATGATAATGATTAGAAAACATGATTTCAAAATACTACATAAGAGAGAGAATATTTTATCTCATAAATTTTAAAATCAACTTATGTTTAATCATTATTTAAAATTCAGGTAAGTATTTTATCTAATAAAATACATATAAATGTATATTTAATTCTGATATATATTAATTAATAGTTAGTGTTTAATTATTTCATTATTGGTAAATTAAACTTTTAAGTCATTAATTAATAACACAAAATGATATTATATTTTTTCTTTAAACTTGTGAATTTATGTATAGATACATGCATATTAAAAGAGAAACTCCAATTATGCACATCAAAATCAAAATTAAGGCCTTAACATACAACATTTTAACGATCCGTACAACATGGATTTAGGTTGGAAGAAAAAGAAAGAAATTAATTATGGAAGTTGAAACTCCATGGAAGCTCAAGAAGATGATGCAGCGGAGGAGGAGGATTGTTCAAATGGAGTCTGCTCGGCGCAGCTAACCACTTGATTTGGTCCTGCTTCTTCTCTTCCCACACCCATCAGATCGAGGTAGTAGAGGTAATGAGAGACCATGTTGTTCATCGATTCATCATCACCCTTACCGCAAACTTGATCTCCATAAAGGACGTTCATGGTGGTACCGAAACCAGGCACTCTCTTGTGCAGAGTGTCGTTTTTGGTCGGCTTCCAATTACCGACGAACGAGTCGTGCGCCGACGGCTGGTTCTTCTTCTCCGGCGTCATCCACCTCCATATCGCGGTTTGGAAGGCAAGTGTAGCGTTGTTTTCTATGTACTCAGGGTGGTTCAGTAAGTCGATCTTCAGGGCTTCTCCAGTTTTTCCGTAGTTGTAGTTCCTGCCATTGAAACAATAGTCATGAAAAGTAGCACCTTGTGGTTGGCAGGGTGGTAAAAGGGCTCCGATCCAAGTCCTGGGTATCAGGAAACAGTAGAAAAGAACAAGTGAAGATATGAGATGGAAATTTGCAGTACCAGTAGATAGGAAGAGCACCCCTGCCATGGTATGAAGCTCCTGGAGAGCAAGGATATGTGTACTTGTAATAGTCATCACAATAGATCTTGCTGGGGCTCATTTCCTTGTTATAGCAGAGACCCCAAGCCAATGGTCCTCCTGTTGCGACTCCATAACCACCTGCAGAATTTTCTCAGATAAGATCATTTCTCAGGTACTTGTACAGATCCATGAAAAGGTTCCAGAGAAACTTACATGAAGTTTTGCTCCCAACATGTCCAAGAAAAGCTGCAACTTCCTTCTGTGCCATGAGCTTCCCTCCTGTAGTACCAAAACCATGAGGCTGGTACACAGCGGCTGCAGTGATAAACGAATGGTAGTCCCAGAATCCTGAAGCGTGAGCCACAGGTGTGTTCCTCTTGGCGAACAAGTTCTCGAACTGGTAAGTCTGGAAGTAATCGGAGATAGTCTGGTTACAGCAGAACGCCGACCAGCCTTTGCACTCCCACCCTTTGTCACACACCTTCTTGCCTTTCACTACCTTCACCAACGTCTTCGTCGGAGATTCTTCGTCGCTGTTCACCACAACCGCAGCGAGCATCATCATCAGCAGCGCGGCCGCCCCCAATGTAGCAGAAGAAATACACAGCTTAGCCTCCATTTTGATGGTGTTACAGAGAAACGGTAATGGTTTGTTGTGGGAAAGACATGGAAGGTAGTGAGGCTTTAAAGAATGGGTTGGAGTGAAAAGGAATGGAAAGCGAGCGGTTAACTCACTTAGGAGAGGTTGATCTTTCAGAGTTCGTGTGTGTACATTACAGGCAGCTTTTGCTTGCTTTTTATGCTTCTTCCATTGCAAGAAAAGAAAACTAAACACTCAGCTATGGGAGCCTAATGATGGCCTTATAACATGTGCACTTAATGATTAGATTTTGGGCCAGGCGTGGTTTCATTTAGGAATGGGAAGCAACATTGGCCCGACTCGGATTAATATGAATTAATGGAATTATTACAAAATTCAATTGTCCTAATGTAAAAAATTTAAAACATTCGATTTTTAATTTAATTTATTTTAAAAATTGTTGTTATTAAAAACTAATCAATTTATTTTATAAATTAAAATTAATTAATTAATTTTTATTTAACAAAATTTTAATTAAACTTCAAATTATTCTATAGATAAGAACAACTTCTTTTAATAATAACTTAGTACCGGTTTAACTTTTAAATTTTTGTAGTTTTAACTTGTAGTCAAAAATTCAAAATATTAAAATTAATAATTGGATTTGATTTAATTTAGTTTCAAATCAAATTTAAATTTAAGGTAGTCTAAGACTACATTGGAGAAGCTCAAAATTCTCTTTAAAATAATATACTGATGTTATTTTAATTTATAAATTTAAAAATTTAAAATTACAATAATATTATTCTGTCAAATATGGATCTAACCCCATCTTACCCTTATCATGCCTAATTCCATTTTAGGCTTCAACATTGACTTTGATTTCAAAGTAAAACAAAAAAGTATGAATAGAAAACTAGAAATAGTCAAATTAGACTAACATAGTCTTTTCAATCTCAATTAATTATGAGAAATTAATTCAGTTCATATTAAAATTAATAAGTTATATTAATTCAATATTAATTTTTTCAAACATCAAATTTTAGGGTTAAAACATTCAAACCACATGTCACCAAATAAGGTCAAAATCAATGTAACTAGCATACAAAACTTCTCACTTTGTGAAGATCTAGAGAGGGTCATTGACTCGATGATGTTCGCAGCCTTCCCCTTGTATGTTTTTACAAAGATAATATTTTTGCAATTTAAACCAATGATTTTATCACAAAGAAGCAAATTTTATTGACTTTGGATCCCATTTTTGGCACACCCTTATTCAACTTAGTTGCATATAACCTAGACTCAAAGTATTTGAATTGACAGAGAAGCAATAAGTAGGGTTGGCTTATGGCTAAGCAGGCCCGAGTTATTAATTTTTTTTAAATATTTAAAAAACGACAATATTTTGTTACTCTTAATTAAGCCTAGACAATCCTAATCCAAGCCCTTCTTGTGACTTGGTCGGGTCAAAAAATTCGAATCTATAATTTGGTCCATGGGCAGATTAATCGGACATCATTGTTATCCTTATGAATTGAGTTAATTAAGTTTTAAAATAGGGTCAAACTTGTTTTAATTTTTTGTTGAATATGTTAAGTTAAATTATGTCGGTCAAGTATTTTTAATTTTTAAAAAATAAATTAATCAATCTTAATTTAAATATAATTGAACTTTAAATAACTCAAGCCTAATCAAATTTAAGTTGAATGATTTGATATGCTTCCATTAGACTTGAACCTAAACCTAAATTTCAATTCCTAAAATCTCAAATCCTGCCTATTCTATTATTAAACCTAGTCCAATTTAATTTAAGAAATTTATACTCTTTTAATTATTTTAAATAATGTAATATTATTTAAAATGTAAATTAAAATAATATTTTAATTTTAAATTAATTAAACTTTAAAATTAAGTTAAAATTGATCTATTTAAATTAATTAGACCGGCGTTGGCCTGGCTAGAACTTCCACTTCATTCTTCTAATATAAAAGGAGTCGCCAATTAAGAATTTTCTTCTCCTTTGCCTATCTGTCTAATCACGCCATTTTCACTATTTCTCTGTGTCTGTCTCTAAACTTCCCCAGTTGTTTTGCATTTCTCTCTTATGTAATTGCCTCAATTTGATCTTTGGTTGTCTCTTTTTTTAGGGTTTCTTTTTTTTTTTTATTATTTGGTTCCATAACTTGAGGATGAGTGCTGATGGGTCGAAGCTTCTCGTTGGCTCGGATATTCATGGGTTTCATACGTTAGAAGGTATTCTTCAGCCTTTTCTTTGGGATTTCTTTTTGGTTTCTCGTTCTTATCTTCTGGGTTGGTGATTGTTGTGAATTTTAATATGCTTTTTTTTTTTCGGATTTCTTCTTGTTCTTGTTCTTTATGGGTTAGTGATTGTTGTGAATATTGATGCTTGTATAATTGAAAAATTAAAGATTTTCTGTTTTGAATGGAAATGCCCAACCAGCCGTTAGAGTGAGGTTTAAACTTTCTTGGCTTAGTAAGTGGTGGGTTGGTGGGATGCTGTAATTGGATTTTGATAGTATTAGGGTGACTTAGGTTCATGGAACTTACGTGAGTAATCCCTAGTCAAGTTTCAATCTTTTAAAATGGGGAAATAACGATTTTAGATTGACTGTAGTAATGCATAATGGAAAAAATAAAATGAATGTGGTGAAAGGAATGACAAAACCTAATTCCTGCTGTGCCAGAGTGTGTTAGAGCAACATTGTCGGCAACTAGTTTTGCTATACTTTATTAATTTACTGCAAATATGAGATTGATTAGTAAAACACTAGATTTTTTCGTATACCATGCATTTCAATGCCTCACTTATGATCCCGTCATCCAAGTACTTGTGATCATATGAAACTGATGCTTTTCTTCCATGCACAGATTTGGATGTTGCAAATATAAGGGAAGAAGCCCAAAAAAGATGGCTACGTCCCAATGAGATTCAGGCAATACTATCTAATTATAAAAATTTCCCCATTAATGTCAAGCCAATGCATTTACCTAAAAGTAAGTATGTGTTCCTATTGTTCATACCATTAATGGGATCTGTGACCTTGCCTCCGGCAGGAGATTATTGTGAATTTGGACCCACAGCTATTTTCTATATGAGCTAGTCTTTTCAAATGTTTTCCTGAATTTTGGCTTACCTTGCTAATCATGATAAGTTGGACCTGTATCCTTGCTGAATTTCATATGTTTTCATTGTCTTTTCACATTATCTGTCACCTTCTTTTGTAATGGTATTGTATCTTTGGTATTCTTTTAATACTGCTTTTCTATAATGTAATTTTTTAAATGTTAGCTTCTACCAACATTAACTCTCTTGACCTATTGCAACTTTAATGCCTTCTATTTACCTAAAAATTGAGTACTGTGCGTGATAATTCCTGTTTGGTAAACAAGTAAATAGTGTATTGTTTTGTTGCATGAATTTTCAAGTCTTCTCTATCCAACTAATATATGTATATGTGTGTGTGTGTATGTATGTATGTATGTATATATGTATGCACGGATAGATCAAGCAACTTTTCTGTGGTTGTGTATCAGGTGGCACAATCGTGTTGTTTGACCGCAAGAAACTCAGGAACTTCCGTAAGGATGGGCATAATTGGAAGAAGAAAAACGATGGAAAGACTGTTAAAGAAGCTCACGAACACCTAAAAGTGAGTTTTTTTTTATTTCCTAATGAAGTAAACATTGACCTACACTTATCCGGACCGGTTAACATTGTTCATTAGTGGATATATTTGTAGCAAATCAAAATTCCTAGTTTTTAACAAATTGATGATACATTTGAGGAAAATGTTTTATGAGATGATTTTGTCTGCCCATGATTATGATCTCCATATTCTTATTTATTTACTAAAGGTAAAAGGACGTGGATTTATCTACCTATTTTTAGGATTGTAATGAGCTTCTGGTTTCCCTCATGTTACAACATTGTAAATACGAAAGCAATACTGATAAGCCACAGATTAAGAAATTGCTTTAAAATTGTGCTAGTGTTTTTCCAATTTTTTGTGCAGGGATTGTTAGCTGCTAGTGCAGTTACTCTATGCTCTTTTCTACACCTTCTCTTTAGTCCTTCTTTTCTGCTTTTCTTCTTTGATCACTTAACATCACCTAGGTACTTCAGGATGGTAGTTGATGCAAATATGATTTATTGTGAACTTCAATTTGGTGATCTTTTTAACAGTATACTTCAAGATGTAAATAGTTTCCTAATTGTTTTTCTCCTGTCCATGGAAAGAAAAATTGAAAGCAATAGTGATTTTACATGTGTTTCTTCTTTGGATTATATTTTACAAATCAACAAGTGCATTACCTAGTTTCATCTTTTCTGCTTACCTTTTTTATTTATGTTGAAAGATTTCTTAATTCCTGTAAAATAATCTTTATCAGTTAAAATGCATTGCGCTTTGATGTGGCTTACTATTTTGGGTGTTGCTAAAGGTTGGTAATGAAGAAAGGATTCATGTTTACTATGCACATGGCGAGGATAATCCAACCTTTGTTCGCAGGTGTTATTGGCTACTTGATAAGTATGTAATAGCTTGTGTGCACTTGATTGTTCTCTTTATGAACTGTCCTTTTCCATTTTTTGACAATCTGTTAAGCATTTTGACCATAAGATTTTGTTTCAGGACTCTAGAACAGATAGTTCTTGTGCACTACCGTGAAACCAGGGAGGTTTGTTTCATAAAGCTTATGTACTGTTGTTAAATCTATGTTCTTGTACCTTTGATTCTACTTGACTTATACGGCAATCACAGGGTTCTCAGGCCACTCTTGTGAACTCAAATTCTAGTTCAGTCTCAGACCAGGCTGCTGCTTGGAGTTTATCAGAAGAATTTGATTCTGGAGCTGGTCAGGCATATCATGCTGGTGAGGAAGCACCTCTAAGTGATCAGGGGACCAATTTTTAGCATATTGATTATTAAGGGGGCAAGGTTTAGGAAAATGCTTTGAAGTTATTCTTTATTCTGTTAAACCACTGATACATATGCTAAATGACCAATGAAAGTTTGTCAATTGTTGGACAATTGTATTGTTGGGAATTTGTTCTCAGTCATCATTCTTTTGGCAAGTCAACAGAGGCTGGTGACAATTTAACTGTTAGCAATCACGAAATGAGGCTTCATGAGATTAATACACTTGAATGGGATGAGCTGGTGGCAACTGATGCCAAAAATGTAGCTGTTTCTAAGGGAGGTAATAGGCCAGCAGTTACTCTTGGCAAGGCAGTGCGTTAGAGATTATTTTCTAGTGTAATTTATTATGATTTGTTTTAAATTTGACAGGTAAGATATCATGCTTTAACCAATCAAGTCAAGTTGCACTGAAGGGGTCCCCAAATGATGTAAGTGGGACCATCTGTCCGCACTTTGAAATTTCTGTTTTTCAGTTCATTGTATTCCTAAATTTTCTTACTCAAGCTGCTTAATCTTTGTCTTATATAGTAAAAAGGAAAATTCTGTGCTTCAAACTTCCATCTGAACATGGATTTTGGTCATCGCAGATGTGATATTTGAATTTACCTTGGACAAGAACTTTATAGTTACTAATTTGCATGTCTCCCTTAAAATTATGACGACTGTTCTGCTGACTTCTTTTGTTTGTATATTTCAACCCTTGTAAAATAGACATTAAAGTACACTTTTTCTCTTGTAACTTTCCTGATACTAGCATATGATATTACTAATTATTGTTCACCTTTGCAGGGTGGTTCTTTTCCATCTTATAATACATCTACAGAACTTTCTCCTTTGGATAACTTACCCGAGTCAATTGATAAGAGTGATATCACTCATTTCAATATAGCAGATGGTGCTTATGTTCAGACAACTGGGATCCAAGTAAATTCAAATATGCAGAATGAGGATATTGATGTCCTAAGGAAGGGTGATGCTGCAGACATTTTTGTTAATGATGGTTTGCTAACTCAGGATAGCTTTGGAAGGTGGATGAACTCTTTTACAGTGGACTCTCCCGGTTCAGTTGATGATCCTGTGCAAGATGCTTCAATTTCATCAAGTCATCATTCATTTGCTTCAACTCCCGTTGATCAATATCAGGGTTCCATTCCAGAACAAAGATTCTTCATAACTGATGTCTCACCTGCATGGGCTTTTTCGGGTGAAACAACAAAGGTTTGTCCTTTTCCTACAACTGCTTATCAGGATGTTCTGGCATTTATTAGACTTTTTATTGTTTGATGGTTGGCTTGACTTTAAGAGACGTCGACTTTGAGTTGTTGGTTGAAGAAGTCAATGGGACCTTGACGTGTTGTTTGAAGATAGATAATAGATGCTTAGCTAAGTCAAAGACAAAGTTCCCAATGACCTTGTCCACTTGTAGATTATAGGCATCTTCGAAATTTCTGAAAAGCAAGTGTTGTCTTCAACCAAACCAAAGATTTTCAGTAGCTGTCTTGAATCCAGAGTTTACATTTTGCTCCTTCCTAAGCGAGGAATCTGCCACAAGTTTCATATCTCCTTGGGCCTGTTAATATTTGATTGATTACTTGGCTAAAACAGTTGTGTGAATTCATGTATAGTTGTCTCCTTGGAGTTGTTGCTATTGGGATTAGTTATATTTTGATAATTTTTTAAGATTGCTCCAATCATTAATCACTATCATTTTTGTGTCAATTGTCAAGTTGTGATGATTGGGGTGATGACTGTATGAACATCCTTGAGAAAAGAAGTATTGTTTTGAGCTTGAATGAAGGCTGGATTTCTGTATTAACATGAACATTATTGCCTTTTTGGACATAACGTGTAATGCTTATGAGTATGGAGTAATTGTGGGGAGGTGAGACTCATAGAACGGCTCTATAGAGCATTCTACAAGTGAAAGAATTACTCTCAGTTTCACAATAGAAAGATCTTAACCTTCAGTTATAATTGCAGATTCTAATTACTGGATATTTTCCTGAACAATACCACGATCTCGCAAACAGTGATCTACATTGTATCTGTGGTGATGAAAGTCTTCCTCTAGAATCTGTTCAAACTGGAGTATATCGCTGTTTTGTTTCACCACATTCCCCTGGGTTAGTAAGTATTTGTCTTAGTTTGGATGGTCGTAAACCTATAAGCCAGGTCCTAAATTTTGAGTACCGTAGTTGTTCAGTCCAAGATCCCACTGTATCTTCAGAAAGCATGTCCAAGTGGGAAGAATTTCATCTTCAGATGAGACTTGTCCATTTACTCTTCTCCACATCCAAGAACCTTAACATCCTATCCGGTAAGGTGTCTCCAGTTAACTTGAAGGAGGCTAAGAAGTTTGCCCATAAAACTTCTCACGTTTCTGGAAGTTGGGAATATTTGATTAAGTCGATTGAGGAGAACAGGGTTTCATTTGCTCAAGCAAAGGATGGCCTATTTGAAATTGCTTTGAAGAACATTTTGCGGGAATGGCTTCTGGAAAGAGTGGCTGAAGGTTGCAAAGCCACTGAACATGATGGATGTGGCCAAGGAGTTATCCATTTATGTGCTATTCTTGGGTATACTTGGGCGGTCTATTTATTTTCGTGGTCAGGATTGTCTTTGGACTTTCGTGATAAACGGGGATGGACTGCTCTTCATTGGGCAGCATATTGTGGAAGGTATTTTCAATTTTCTTAATTAGCATATCCTCTGTCATGGCTGTTGAGTATGCTCATTCTTTTCAGTGCTCGTAAAATTAATTATGTAGGATCCTATTGATGTTTTCACTTGTCCTGTAATTTCCTTGTCCACTTATTTCACGAGACTGTTGAAACAAATGCCTTTGGATCTCACCAATCAAAAATCAAATGGATTTTCTGGAAATTTTGGTTTCTTGTTAAGATTGGAAGCTTATATCTCTCTCCATTTCTTGCTTTGGAAATCATTGCCAAGATTGGAAAAACTTTTCAATATTCTTGAACTCTGAAAATGTCCATGTTCAGGGAAAAAATGGTTGCTGTTCTCTTATCTGCTGGGGCAAAGCCAAACTTGGTTACTGATCCTACTTCACAAAAACCTGGTGGATGCACTGCTGCTGATCTTGCATCTGCAAAGGGTTATGACGGATTGGCAGCTTATTTGTCAGAAAAGGCTTTAATAGCACATTTTGAAGATATGTCTGTAGCAGGGAACGCTACTGGCACTCTGCAAACTGTTGCAACTGAAACAGCTAATGCTGTGAATCTAAGTGAGGAAGAGCTCTGTCTGAAGGACACTTTAGCAGCTTATCGAACAGCTGCTGATGCAGCAGCTCGGATACAAGCTGCATTCAGAGAACACTCCTTGAAAGTAAGAACTACAGCAATCGAGGCTGCCAATCCAGAGGCAGAGGCTCGGGTCATAATTGCAGCAATGAAAATACAACATGCCTTTCGTAATTATGAGACACATAAAAAGATGGCTGCTGCAGCCCGCATTCAGCATAGGTTCCGTACATGGAAAATCCGAAAGGAGTTCCTTAATATCCGTCGTCATGCTATCAAAATTCAGGTAAGTGTTCTTTCAGGTTGCTTAGCTGTCTTAACTGTGCACAAGTAGCCGCAAATTTGAATCAGTAGTCGAAATTTGTTCTGCTGTCAGTAAATGCGGTGTATTAAAATGGACATAAACTACAAGAAACCTCAAAACTGAGTATGGTTGTTTCCGTGCTGCGTGAATTTCTGAAATAATAATGAGGCAGAATTACTTCTCATCTATGTATGTGACGCTGGACAAGAACAAGTATAAGACCATGTCTACATTACAGGTCACAGAAGCATGAAATTGGCTAACTTCGTCCTAATCTGCTCTGATTGTGTCATGCTTTAAAAGTTTATTTTGTGGACAAATGTTCTTTTGACATTGCCCGGTTAAAATTTGTCGATGTTGATAAATCAATCCAATGCAGGCTGCTTTCAGAGGTTACCAATCGAGGAGGCAATACCGCAAGATTATCTGGTCAGTTGGAATAGTTGAGAAAGCAATTCTCCGATGGCGCTTAAAGAGAAGAGGTTTTCGTGGCCTTCAGGTTGATTCTGTTGAGGTAGTTTCAGATCAAAAGCAAGAAAGTGATACAGAAGAGGACTTCTATAAAGCTAGCCAACATCAAGCGGAAGAGCGCATCGAGAGATCTGTTGTACAGGTTCAAGCCATGTTTCGTTCAAAGAAAGCACAAGAGGAATACCGGAGAATGAAATTGGCTCATAATGTAGCAAAGGTATGTGATGTACCTACAAAATGATGGTCTTTGAATTTGATCTTGCAGACTATTTACATACTTTACTCTTTCTGCAGCTGGAATACCAAGAACTTATTGAACCTGATACACACATGGACAGATAAGGATAATCTCTTGGCTGGTGATCGGACCCTTGTTGATGCGGTTCACATGCATGGTTGTTTCACGCAGGGATTGTCCCTATGGTACATATTTGATATATTTGTAGCTTAGTCTGAGTGTATATCTGATACCCTTCCAATCTGTTTTTAAGATTTTGAGAGGGGGTCTTGCTGTAACCTGTATGACTATGAAATGAAACTAGACATTCTTACGGATGATTAATCTTAGTTCTCAGAACATTTTATAGGTTTTGACTCTCCTCCACAACTAAAATTTGTACCCCCACTAAGATGCCGGACTTTTAATCTGACTAGTTGAAGAATCTCCTAAACTATTCATAGAAGACGGACCTTTAAAATGGTGGTTTTTGTGAGAGAAAAAGAAGACTAACGAACGAGAAGATGATTGAGCTGAGCTCTTTGATACGCCAAATTTAATCTTGTATATGGTTAAATGGAAAAGAAGGCCTCATAACATAGCAAAAAAATTAAATTTAACACCGCCTCGTTCCAGAAAATGTGTTGATCTATTGGGATGATGCACACAAGTTCCTTCAATAACGCCAGTTTCACAAGGGCCAGGTTATGAATCAAATGTTAATGCTAAGCCAATAGGATTGGGAAAGGCAAACAAAGAATTCCATTTTTTCAACTAATTATCGCGAGAGACTGCAAACTAACCCAACAACTCAAAAAGAATACAGCGCCAGATAGCAATTCAGAACTCTACTTGATGTATTGGGAGAGCCACTTGAAGCCGTCACCATATCCCATCTTGCGGACGATACTACACATGAAAACCTCGAGAGGCCTAACATTCGAGTCTGTAAGATTCACCTTGCCCTTACCAGTAGTGAAATTGGTGAGCCCAAGATGATAACGAAGCTCATCCTCTGAAACTGCATAGGGAATGTCAATTTTGTTACCAAGAATGAGAAAAGGAACATTAGCTAAGGCTTCATCAGATAGGAGGGCATCTAGCTCCTTCTTTGATTCTGCGAACCTCTCCTTGTCATAGGCATCCACCAGGTAAACCACTGCATCCACCTGATCACAGAGATATAATTTATCTGTATCATACTCTTTCTAGATCATACAAACACACCAAGGATGTGTTTAGAAAACTTAGATAGTCAGCAGGTAAGTTGGACAACCAACAAAATACAATACCGACACACCAAAGATGATGCCAGTACCAGACTAAGTATGAGAAGCTCGATGACCAAATCAATCTGATTTTGAACACTTCAGCTGGAATACAAAGAATCCTTCCAGTATATGTGATCTCACAAGCACTAACACTATCCAAAATCATTTTATGAAAGGCTGCAAATGGTTGCATAAATTGTGAACGTACGGAATGACGCACTAACACTATCCAAAATCATTCTATGAAAGGGTGCAAATGGTTGCATAAACTGTGAATGTATGGAATGATACTACAATATACCTCAACGGAAATTTATAAGGCAATATCAGCGAAACTTCCATCATCAATATTGGCCTCCCATGAATCAGATAAACACAAGGGAAGCTTATCTGGGATTATGAAGGCGCAATGTAATATGAAAAAAGAAAATCACCATGCTTTAATCCTTCATTCGACACAACAACTTCTTCAATTAAGCTATGTCCATGGAAACGAACAAAAGCAGAAACAATCTTGCAGAAAAGAGGGAGGACCTTCCTCATCTTTATTGTACCGAAGACTTGCAAGGGAAATAACAAGACACATAGATATGAAACTTGTGACAATTTAGCCAAGAATGAAATCCATCAGACATCAATGAGGCGAATGGGCAGAAAGCAAAGGAGTCTAACCATCACAGACAACAAAGATAAAACACTTTGAGAACCTAAGTGCCCATGAACTGATTCGGAAATAAACATTTAAAACAAGCAATAATCTCTTGTACTCCGATCGATTTAGAATCGCCAGTTTTCCTATAAAACGTAATTTCCAACATCAAACCACACAACAAGCAATAGGAAATGAAGGAACGATTACCTTAGCATAGTAATCTTTCCAAACCCTGCGAGCGATTTGATGACCACCCAAATCAAAAGCCTTGAACTTAATTTTTCCTATGCTCAACTCCTCAGATGTAGGGTGTTGTGTCGGCTGGTGTTGTACTAGTCTCTGCAAACAAACAGATCTCATGAAAAAAACAAAAACCCACATCAGAAACACAGAGACAATGAGAAGCCCTTTATAAATACCTCATCTTTCAACATGTGAAGAAGGGTTGTTTTGCCGGCATTATCGAGACCCAGAAACAAAATCTTAGCCTCTTTCTGCCATAGACCGAGAGAAGCGAGAATTCCATAGAACCAATCAAAGAGAAACATGACGTTGTTTAAGGATCGGAATCCTAAATCTCAAGAAAACTGGAGACAACAAATGGATCCAGAATTGAAATGGTGGGGTTGAGAAATGTAATATATTTTTATATATAAATAAGACAAAGCAGAGAAGAGAAACTGGAGGTTTAATATAAAAGATGAAAATTTTCGTTGTAAGATTCAACTTACATTACATGTCCACTTTAACAAAAAATTTAAATAAATTTATAATATATTATATTTAGGGCTAAATTCGTGTATTATTGTACCTTTTCAGATATCACGCTTCACCAAAATTTGATATTATTATTTATATCCATAGGTTAACATTTTTAATTTATAAAAATACTATTTAAACAAAATTGAGTGAAAATGTACTTCTTTATGGTATACTAAAATTTTAAAGAATTCAAAACAAAAAAATATTTTATTAAAATTATCATATAAACATTGTAATTTAAAAATGTATTAAATTTAAAAACTTCTAGATATATCTTACTTTTGTAAAATTATAGATCGAAGTTAAGAGTTAGTTTAATCCACAAAATATGTGGAAAGTAATAAAATTTGGGACTTTTAAAAATATTATTCAATAATACTAATTTCCTCTTAGTTAAGTATTGATTTTAATACAACCGCAACACTAAAGGATTGATTCCTAATACTCAACTTGATTTTCATATCAAATATTGAGACTATTGGGTATAGATGTAGCAATTTATACTTGAAACAAAATAAATATACTAAAAAATAACCATTTATATGTACTTAAAATTAATAATTTACACTAAAAAAGTATAATTTAAAAATTAAGGCGTTAAAATATATAAATGTAATTAAATAGAATGTAATAAATGTTTTTATAAGAATTTATTAAGTAATAAATGATAAATGTAAAATGGCCCAAAAAATAATATATCAATCCAAGCTCATATTTAGCCCAAGCCCCAAATGTGATTGTGACATTTTATTGTAGTGTATAAATAACAAAAAACCACAAATTAGGGTTTCAGACGACGCCTTCTTCATCTGCTCTAAAGATTAGCTTCAAGGTACGAGTCTTCGCAAAGACCACCTTTTTTCCTTAACCCATTACGCAAGATCTGCCGTTATATAGGTCAAAAGCCCTTTTCTCTGTTTTGGTGGCTGAGATTTTGTTTAAACTGTAATCTTCTTTTTCGCAGAAATGGCGAAGTCTAAGAATCATACAGCTCACAACCAGTCATACAAGGCCCACAAGAATGGAATCAAGAAGCCTAAGAAGCAACGCCACACCTCTACCAAAGGGGTATAGTTTTAGAAGCTTGGCTGATATTGTGTTGCTTATCTTAAGTTCTATATTTCATCTTTTCCTTTTGGATCTTTATTTGTTTCTTCTTTTCTTTGGTGTTGTTAGATGGACCCCAAGTTCTTGAGGAACCAGAGGTATGCTAGGAAGCACAACAAGAAGAGCGGTGAAGCAGCTACAGAGGAAGAGTAAACGCAACTACCTGTATTTCCTGCTTGATATGGGTTACTGAGATCTTAAAGAGTTTATGGGACGTGTAATCTTTATCAGGAGTATAGCGTAATGTTTGATTTTCGTCTTTATCCACTTGCTTAGAAGCAAGTTCTGAACTTTAGATCATGAAATGAATCATTTTATTATTATCTTGATTTCCCTTTATCAGTTATCTCTGTTTGAGAGCATTGTTATTGGATGGCCAGCTTCTTGGATCTTATAATCCAATTTGGTTGTGGTTGATTGAATCGAAGGTTTTGACCTTTGTATATGCAATTCATGTTCTTTGTGTGTCTGGCTTTTAATATTCAGATAAGCACCCTCCATATTCTAATGATTATGCTCCATAATGTGATTTCCAATGTGCAACGTTTCGTGTAATTACACTATATTGGCTTAGTAGTTCTGAAACTAGAACTACTGGTTTGTTCAAAGTTTGGCTTTCACGAAAGTTTGGCTTTCAAGCAGGGAATAGAATGCTTGATTAGAGAGCCAAAAAGAGAGGAGAGGTGCCATAAGGAACTAGTGTTTCGTAATATCTTCTTCATACTTAAGGCCAGGAAGATAAGTTTAACGTATAAGTATTCTCTAAATATAAGGAAGCTTCAAAAGGTCTCAGTACTCTCTCAAGGTACTTTCGTGGTCAGGACAGTTGAGAATAACTATGCAAGTAATCTATTCTATTTCTCTGCAAGTAAATGGATCACCAAAACAAATGGATAACCTCTCAGCTATTTGTATTATATTGACGTTGGAAATGTTGAGAAGCGCATTTCTGGCTTCTGATGAAGAGCCTTGAATGGCCGGCTGCCACCTTGATGTCCCTGGCATATTTCACGTTTTAAGCCATAAAAGACAAAAATGTAAATAGCTAGACTCCTACCAACATAAAATGTTACTTTAGATAAAGAGTTCGCATATAAAGTGATGATTCCTTGCCAGTAGAAGCTTTGTCCAGGTTGATATCAAACAATCATAGTAGCAGTGGTTAAGAGAACCCGAGCATGTATTGTATAGGATAAGAGTAACAATAATAAGGGATGGACCTGCATCACCAATCAAATCCTACCCAAGTAAAGGAAATTCAAGATCATGTCTACACGCGCCAAATTTAGCATTCTAGTAAGTACTTCGGTTTACTGCATCAAAATGCAACAACAAAAGTAAGCTAGAAAAGGAAAACACACAATTGCAACCTTATTTTTTGCATAATCCGTTATGCGCCCAAGCCTTTCACCTGATAAACCCAGAGTTGGATTCCAAATTTAAAAAAAACCAAGACACAGTAGGCTGCTCCTCTCTGTCAAGTGCATTTATCAACGCCTTCTGCTGTTTCTTTTTTTCTTTCGGCTCCTCCTATCATCAGAATCAGAATCTGAACCAGTGTCAGAATCAGAAGATTCAGAAGTTGAACTGCTCCTCCTTCGCCTCTCCTTCTTCTTTTGCTTTTTTCTCCTTCGCCTCCTCCTTTCTTCCTCAGAATCAGTGGATGAACTGTAATCTGAGCTACTCTCCCCAGAAGAAGATTCTGAACCCGTCACAGATGATGACCCACTATCAGTCTCAAAAACTGAAGCCTCACTGTCACTACCAGAGTCAGAGTTTGATCTATGCTTCCTCTTGCTTTTCTTAGACTCCTTGCTCTTCTCTTCTTTATCAGCCTCCGGATTATCCAAATCATAAGAAATAGACAGCTTCATCCTCAATTTAGGGTTCTTGAGCTGCTGGGTTCTAGAAGGTCGTGCCATATAAACTCTCTCATTTTTGCACTCGTATGTCCAGTGACCAGTTTGGAAGCATTTCTGGCATTGGGCAGTGCCACCAACTGCAGATATACTTGTTTTAAGGTCTTTCCTTTCGCCCAATCTCACTTGCTTTTCAGTACTCATCAAATACATTTGCCGTTTTGCTTCCCTTTTCTCTTGCCATCTGCTAGGCCCTTCCTCTTTCTGCCCATAAGCATTGACATTACGAGCAGCTGCAGCAGCTGCCCTTTCAGCCTGCGCACGACTGAGACCTTTCGCAGCACTCAAGGCCGCAGCTTTGATCCTGTCAGCTGCAGCCTGACCTTTTTCTTCTTTCTTTGACATTACCTGTGAAACCCAAATCCAGAATATCTTCAAGAACACCAGAAAAATTACAAACCCTACACCACAAAATTTTTTGAAAAACCCTAATCAACAAAATCTTCAAAAAACCCCAGAATAAATACAAAATCCCAAATCGACACAACCTTCAAAATTCCCACACAAGTTACAAACCCTAATTCAAACAATCTTCAAAATCCAAGCCAAACTATAAACCCTAGGCAGCACAATAGTCAAAACCCCATATTAGACGACAAAACTTATTCAACACAAAGTAAACTCCAACCGTTAATTACCCTTCATTCAAAAACAACGGCCACTTAAAAAATCACTCCCAAGCCCTAGATCTCCAATTACGTAAAAAATGAAAAAAATTCTAGTTTCGTTGCACTTTCTACCCCCAAATTCCAATTATCGCACAGATTTAAACAAAAAATAAAAAACTCCTAACAACGAATGATCAGAAATAGGAAATCATAGAGATCAAATAACTAATATCTGCAGTGGAGGTTGCAAACGAATACATTAGGGTAAACATGTTCATACCTCAAGATCGCTTCTTCCTTGGAGAGCGAGGAGGAGAGTTTGAAGATTTTTATTTATATAAATTTAATGGATCGCAATGGTTCTAGCCCAAGTTACAAGATCCATGTTTGGGCTTATTCAAGCCCATGAGTAAAGAATCAACATCTTTAACTTCTTAAAATAGATATATTTAAGAAAATAGTTTATATATTTATATTGTACAAGTTCATACACGACAAATGATTTTATTAATTACTAGAAGGCAATTTAAAGATAATACATGAAAATATTCATCCATTTAAATTTTATATTTTCAAAAGCGTCCTATAATTATTTTTAACAAAAAATGCTTTCGTTTGAAAAAAAGTAGAAAAATTCAACATTATGCATACATATATATTTTCTTTATTTCTTTTCCTTTTAAAACAATTTTTCATCTAAAACTTAAGATTTTTAAGTATAAAGCATACGAGAATAATGAATATTAATAACGCATAAATAATATAATCATCATCATACCAAATCTGAAGTCCCATAATGAAGCGGGATCTGGAGTAAAGATTAATAATCAAATTTAGAAAATTGGGATGAATTGATGTGATTCTTTTACACCCAAAATACGGAACTATAAATGAAAATAAAAATTTACCAGAGAGATAATCAAATTATAATATTTTTAAAACAAAAAAAATTGACTTTGATATTTAAACTTTTGTATAAATGATGTAATAATTATTATTACCATAAGGAATTGTTCAATGTCATTGTCATCATAGATTAATTACCAAGACAGGAAGTAGAGTTGCATATTTTTAGATCTCTTCGTCCAAGTGCTGTCTTCGTTGTTATATGTAAATGAATAAAAAAAAGGTTTCAAAAGACTATACCAATTTTAATGCGCGGTGAAGAGAAACTAGCACAAAATGGTCTGCCACACGAGACCTTCCTCTGTTAAAAAGGAGAGAAAATGGTGACAACATAATGACTCCTTTCAAAAGGAAAATGACTTAAAAAATCAAAATACTAAATAATATGTCAATACATTTATATATAAACAGAAGTTTTCCAAAAATCATATAATCTGTAAAGAACGTCATCAAGAGCAAAGTATGCATGAATTTCAGACAAATGCATCATACACAGTGAAAGTAAGGCAACTTGGAGACAACATGTGATGAGACCAAAAGATTTAACTTGAAATGCCTGTCCCTGAAACATAATAAGTACAAACTGTAATTTACAATGTTCTATGAATGAGATCTCGCTAGTACAGTTGAGAAAATTTGGTCTCTGACCCACATCGCCAAAAACCTTCCTCTGTTACATTACAACCCACTGGTAATCAAAGAAAAAACAAAGCAACCTATAAGGAGCATGTAGTATTCATGCCCTTTTGTCTACCAATCTGTCCACTGAAGCTTACAATTGACAAAATAGGAAGAAAAAATGAAACAAAACGACATTGAAAAGAAAATTTTAATGCTGAGGAACGGTGTACAAAGTCAAAATGCCCAAAGCCGTACATAGACTGGCCCACCGCACTGAGTGTTTCCTCTTGATCATGGAGTCAGCGCTATACAGGAGTACAACAGAAGGTCATAAACCGCTCACTCACCACCACCCTCCAGTCCTTTTTCTTGCCGTTCTTCCAGTGGTCTAAGGCACTGAATTGTCACATTTGTTCAAGTCAAACAAAAAAGCCACCTTTCCGAACATTAATCTATCAGATGGCTTATGATCCACTTACAGTCATTTCCGGTGAGGATTTTGGTGGTATTAAAGAACCATCCTCTCCGCTTAACTGTCTGCTTTCCGAGGTGATGTGCACACTATCGGAGCAACTTCTAGAGGTGGAAGGTTCCTTCTCCCCACAATTTTCCTCACCTGAACTACTGCTGTTATCAATAGAGTTGGCAGGTTCCTTCTCTTGATAATTTTGTTCATCCGAGTCTTTGTTTGTCTCTGATACGCGTGGAGCTATTTGTGTGGTATTCGCATTTTTCTTAATAGGTAATACGCTCAGCGTTGAACACAGAGCTGCAAAAACACTCTCCCTCGACTTGGAGTTCTTCACCAGTCGCTGCTTTTTTGCTAACTCGGACTCCTTATCTTTCATAGGCAAGTTGCGCTTCAATCTAAGCGACTCCATAACTCCCTCATCTTCTTCTGAAGTTTCTTGCTGTTTTTTTGGTGGTGGTCTATAGTCTTCGTCGTCGTCGTCATCATCATAATCAACCAGTCCACCAGATCTAGAAATCCAAAGCAATGGGGAAAATGAAAAGCTTGTACCAAAAATTTTTAAAATCGTAAGGTCTCACATGTGGGCAAACAATGTCATACCTTGTAGCAACTCCATTGGATAAAACAGGTTGAGGTTGTATTTTTTGAGAATGTGCTGCAGATGCCGTGTCCTCTTCATCACTGCTTATGTGTTCAAACTCAGCAACTTGGTCGGACAATGCATCAACAAATGGAAGTATTTGCGACAACATACCTGTCCTCATTGAAATACTCTTCCTCTTCTTTTTCCAGTGCACGCTCATCGATTCTTCTTCTTGGGTCTGATGTTGTTACAGCGTTCTTTGATCCAGAATTATCCATGCACTGGAATTAATGCACTACTTAGCACTGGCAAGCCACAATTTCACTTGAAAATCAGGAAGACAGTCAAATGTAAAGTACCTGCTCATATTTGATTTTCAAAGCTTTTATTGAAGTCAAATGCTCGAATTTGACCAATTCATTCCAGAAAGTATCAACTATGTACTTGAGCAGTAATTTCAGATTTTCCTACGTGTAAACAAGATGTCAGAAACTTGTGTTTGCTTCATTGGTGCAAACAGGAGGCATTTTACTAAGATTCAAACCTTGAGGATATATTCGAAAAGCTCCAATACTGCAGAGTTCAGTAGGTTATAACGGTTGCCATTGCTAATAAAAGCATCAATAATTGGTTTGAGGAGATTGTTCTTCACAAAATGATTTATCAAATGCTCATCCTGACACTTCAGAACCAAATAGCGCAATGAAAAGCTAATTTCAGCTAATCATAAGAGAAACAACGATGCAAGGTGCAATAGATGATGATAAATGCCTTCCTAGAATTTTTGGAGAATAACCACTCAAGTAAAGCAATAACAAGTCAGGGAGTATGAAAAAGTAAAATTAAAGGTGTTCTGTATGAAAAAAGGTTGGCCACAAGAAAACTGACTTTACAATCCAAAAACAACTATAAGAACAAAGCAAACCTACAAAAGAGAGGTTGGACCAATCATGCATGCACTTACGACTCCCAGAATCATAGTAACTCAAATCTCAAAACTGTAAATGGATGACTTACAGCTCAAGAAATTTAACACCAAAATCAATATTGCCAACAATTAATATTAAGTACATTGAATGAACTATTCCCAAATGTATATAGGTGGTTGTTGTAGAATGTCTTTACTGGACAAGAAATGCCCTCACAAAAAATTCCATTTACGTTAGGCCAACTTACAAATATGAGATGCTACAGTTGTGTGAAACCGCAATTATTAACCAACTTAAAAATACATGAAGCAAATGCAAAAAGTAAGTCATGGAACAAATATTTTCCCAAATGAAAAGGTAATCACAGTTGCGAAGTAGCCTACAGGTCGGGACAGAATAGTGCGAACAAATCGGACTGCAGCAACTACAAGGTACTTTTCCCTTCTTCGTGTGAGTAGCAAAACTTTGTCTATAACATTATTGAGGATAAAATTACCCCTGTAAATGAAGGAGATAAAAAGACATTCATATTGTGCACCTTTTCATGAATCAATCAAGCCTGTGCACTGGGAGAAAATGCTAGAAACTTACTTTATTCTGTAAGGATGGTGCAGAACACAGAAACATAGCAATTCACATATGTTTGAGAGTATTTCTGGCTTCACACAATTCTGATTTTCAGTGAACTCTGAAGATCTACCACTTGATTCAGCCACACCTTCGGTAGGACACGAAGCTGTTATCATATCAATCAATTGGCCCAAGTGCCGCTCATAAAAAATCTCTATTATATTGTCTCTCTGCATACAAGATGGGAACTTCAATGAACAGCTGGCAAACTGAAAATATAAAATGAAATACATTCCCAATAAAAATTCCAACCGGCAGCTTTAGCAATAATATGAATTAACATGCCAAAGACTTACATTCAGTAAATTCCGTTTCCATGAGTGGGACTCAAGATAATTTATTGAAGAGCTACCTAGCAAAGCTACTGCGATGTAGAAACTATCTGTTGCATTAAGTTTTTTCCAGAAGTAAAGCCTAAAAATGAGCTAAGTTGTGAAGACCCTACCCTTCCCATGATATCGGTTAACCCTCCACATTCTACAGCTATAGATCAGGTTGAGATTTACTATCCTTTTATTTGAAGGTGAAAAAGAGCTCATTCAGTAAGGACATAAACATGGAAGGAGTAGTAAACACGCCCTAGTACAGACACTGAAGCAACAATCAAAAGGAAGCTGTAATGTTGAACTAGCTTTTGCTAGTGTTAATAAAATTTATTCATTTTACAAAAAAAAAAAATCAAACGAAAGTCAAAGACCAACGCAGTATTTACATATTGGAATTCCAATAATCAAACTTAATGGACAAGTTATAATGGAAGCATAATGGAATGAATATAAAGGCAGGCACCTGTGCCCCTGACAAAGTATAAGAATCCAGTAAACTACGTAGAATTTCAAGAAATTGGCAGTGCATGTCGTCTCCAAAGTCTGTTAGCATTCCTTTAACCTGCAAAGCGAGGTAACACTTAGCTCTCAGAAAAGAAAAAGTGGCAATCGTTACCAATACAAAAGCAACGATCTAACAGAATAATGTCACCAAAATAACAGCATTTGATCCAAGATAACCTAGTAGTATATTCCCTGGGAATATTAGCAAAATTTTTTTTAAGCCTTGCCACCTGCGTGACAATTCAATGGGATTACCTAGCTGAGAAGAAAATGAGACAACCAATAATGAATCAAAGATGCAATTAAGACAAGGATACACTCCACTCAACACCTAAATAAAGTATAGCCACGAGGCAACAGCTTTATTTAAAGCTTATGATTGTTATGGAAAGGAAAATAGGTTATAACTAATTTACTTCAAAAAAACCACCATTATTCCATGATCATGTTTGAGCTACTTCGCATCAACTTTGCAGACATAACACAACAAAAAGAGTGTTGTCAGAGAACACAAATGAAAACTGGTTTTGGTGCAACTAGGTTTGGTGCAATTACAACCGCAAGTGATACAAGGAATCTCCACAAAAGTGCATACAGTAACCAAAAATCACTGAGCACATACCAACAGTCCTAGAAGTGGGATCCCTTCCTGTCGAACAACGTAAGAACGCAGTAGGTTTGCGTCCTGGTTCATGAAATGAATAAGGATATCTGTCCTGCATCCATTAGAATAAAATCCTGTTAGGCTAAGCAACCAATATGAAAGATAAGAACAGCATGATGGTCACTAAAAGTCAATTCGCACAGGAAGCCAACATTACCCAGTCAAAACAAGTTTTTTGTCTTCATTCTGCAAAGCCTCACCAATGATGTCAAAGATACCTTCATTCATAAGATCCCTACAAGATGAGAGGAGCTTTCAGCTCTTAAAATTTCATAAGTGGATATCAGAAAAGAAGTTCCCAATTTAATCCTTGAATAAGCAATTTCTGTTGTTACTTACCTGTACAGCCGGAGCTGCTGAACCATCTGCAAGCTCTTACTTAGGCTACAAAACTCAAGCAAAAAGTATACCTGGATCATAAACAAAGTCAACCACAGCAAGACATGGAAAATTGGCTAGAAAAACAATGACTATACATACTAGTAAATGCACTATCAAGGGAAGGAAAAAAGAAAAAGCTCTAGATGCACTGAGAAATTTAAAGCAATGCATCATTGCTCTATCAAAATATCATGCCAGGATATGACAGTTTTAGTTTAACCTGTGAATCTCTCTAATACTTTACGCAGTACAATGCAGCTCAAGCTTCTCATCTTGCAAATATGAACAAGTGCATAAACATCAAAGATATAAGAAAACTTTAGATCTGATAACTCTGGGAAGTCAAATTAAATTTTTTGCCACCCCAACCCTCCCTTCTCAAGTAATCACTGAGAGATAAAAAGGTAAAATTATCGCAAAAGTTCAACAAATAATTAGGGAAGCCCCAGCTATAAAGTAATCAAAAGCTATGGTAATCCAAAACTAATTCATCAGAAGAACTGAACTAAAAAACAAGCAGAAAAAGTAGACAAGTTGATTCAGGAGCATCCAGTCCATGAGTCTGATTTAGTTAGGCATTATGTTTCCTATCTACTTTCATGTTTATTTTTCAGCAACATATGGACAACTAGATTTATTTCCCGCTTAGTCAGTATGACATGCTCTACTAAATATGAATGCTAAGCTTTAATTAGAAAATTAGATCACATCTTCAATTCATTGAAAGTATGACTATAAACATGGATGGGAATTCAAAAACTGTGAAAAATGTTTAAACAGATTGTATATCCACAACTTTAGCTAAACTGATTTATGGTTTGCAATTACTTGTACACAAAGACTCCAACTCCAGCGTAGCAATTGTTCAGGGAGACAAATGATTAAAAAAATAGAAGCAATGATTACCAAATTTTTCTTTGATGCTGCCGATGTGGCAGGTGATCTCAACTTAACAAATAATTCCTGAATGAAAGTACTGTCATCCTTCAACAGAGAAACAACCTACATGAAAAATAACAGAAGTGAAAATAATGCAATCCTCAAGCAAAACAGGAAAATTTTGAAAGAATAGATTAATTTAAATCCTTACAATGGCATTATTTGCATGAATAATGGAATTGAGGTTTGCAACTGTGGCCTCATCCAATACCCTAGCCAAAACAACATCCTGAAAGGGATGAAATCGGGTGAGGACTTGCACATCCATGGGAAAGCATAAAATCCATTGACGGTGATACAAAAGCCTAAAAGCATAAACATTACACAAGTAACTAAAGAAGAGATTAAAACATTAGAACTTCCAGTATTCAGAATCCAACCTTCATATAGCCGACTCTATATGTCTGGTGTATTTTTGACAGGACAAGCTGATCTTTGATTGGTATGGCCTTAAAACATCAAACAAGAGAAAGCGAGAGTATGTCAGTAACAATATATGATTCTCATAACATAAATTCAGGACTTGTAAGAGTAGCC
The DNA here is from genome assembly GCA_029891385.1 of Erythroxylum novogranatense. Lineage (NCBI taxonomy): Eukaryota > Viridiplantae > Streptophyta > Magnoliopsida > Malpighiales > Erythroxylaceae > Erythroxylum > Erythroxylum novogranatense. Next base: position 136,328,051 of record CM057228.1, read on the forward strand.
ATATCCAAAGTGAACTGCAAAGTTCATTTTACCTCCTTGAAAACAACATGCTCTTTTAGAAAACTACGATGATGCTGGACATGAGGAACCTCAGGATCATCTGAAAGTATGATACAGAATCTAGCGTCGGTCAATCAGATAAGAAGCAAGCAAGCAACTATCAGACCCAAGTGCAAAAGCAACCACATATTTCCTGTTGTGGGCATGTGTAGTGATATAGCTTAGTATCGATAGCAGTGCAGACAATAGGCAATGTCTGTCCTAAATGTCCAGATTAGCATGGTTGGACGTTGAACAAAAATCATGAATAGAAATGCCTGAGAAACAGCAATCACCTTCACTGATGTAAACGACATCAATTAGACACAAGTTGGTAAGATATACCTCATGCAGACATAATGAAAGACACTAGATCACTTCCTGATCCATTCCAGCAGAATTACCAGCTTACCCACTTTGCAAAATTAATCATAAAAGTGTAAAGCTTCAACCAACAAAATACCACTCCCTCATTACTTGCAGAAAGGTGCTAGATCACATGAGCTATGCACACTAAACATATTTCAATAATCTCTTTGCGGGGTCTTATAGATATGAGATTCAAGGAACCAGAGTTTCCTACCTACATCTAAACCACTTAAAAATGTTGATGGTTGAGCTTTATATTACTTGAATGTCAGATGGGAAGTGGTATCTGACATGAAAATAGAGTGATTTAGATAAAATATACGGGATCATGCAATAACACCACTGAGCAATCACCTAACTTGTCGACCGAGGTGAAACAGACACATGGAGGAAGAAATTTTGTTCTATTAAAAGGCAACCAGAAACAAGATGGTAACTTACACTCAAGTGCACCGATAATATCCATTATAAGTTCATCCCCGAATATTTTTTCAAAAATTTGAGGACTGTTGAGCAAAACTGCAGTAAACAGAACAATTCAATCACAAATGATGAACAACATGCCAAAAAAAGAGTATATAGATCAGAATGTAGTACTGACTGATCCCCCTGACAATTTTGAATATCATGTGTAGGCCATCGATGTTTTCTAGGTCTTCACAAATCTTAAACAGGTCCATCAGCTTCTGGAAAAAATCTTGCTGCATCAACAGAGGAAAAACTTAACAGGAAATTTCAAATCGATCATTTAATCTCTACCAAGTTGAAAAAGGCCAAGATTGTGCGAAGTGTACAAGACAAATGGAAAGAAGTACTAGAACCAAATATGAACAAAGAGTGCATCACACCACCTCTATCTAGAAACTGCTAGAAAGTTCTAACTGCACAAATTTTCTTATGATATAGATTTCTAAGCAACTACCCTTGACATGTCTGATCTGCTTTATGTTGCCCAATTTTAACTTAACAATCTAACAGATCAAGATTAAGAAACAACAATGAGTTTTCATTAACATCTAGTTTTTCTTCAGAAAAAATTATCCCAAGAACAGGAAATTAATTCAAAGGCTTGATTTTTGATATATAATGGATTTATCTTTAAACTTAACTTAAGCGGGGAGACAAAACCAGATCTTATGGTTATATATATGTATCTACAATCATAATTCTTTCACAATTTAAACAATCACAATTTCAAAATATGAATGATATAATTTAAAAAATATAGAACATATAGAGAAAATTATACAGGCAGGTAAAGCTTGTGTTTAAATGTCAGTTAAGCCTAAATAGGAACCATAGACCTAATAAAACTTCAAGATTTAACGTGTAGAAAACATACATCATTCAATATAAGTTCTGTCAGCTTCATCTGATCTGCAATTCCACTCTCAGATACAGTCTGCAACACAACCATTCAAAAATCAAAGAATGTCACAAATGACAAAGGAAATGACAAATATTTATAGGGCACACGAACATAAAGGAAATAGAGAAGACATCTGATTCCATTGAATGAGTGCGTGGATTAGCAAATGCAATCAGTCAGCAAGAAAGACAGCACAATGAAAAAAAGTACCAACTGCAAATGGCCTCGGCTCATAAGGAAATAGCACCACCCATCAAAAGACCTACGACTCTGTGAGAATGTCCATCTTAAAACTTAAAAAGAAGTTAAACAGTTTAACTATACCCATTCCAAGAAACAGTCGACAGAGATGAATTTGGTTATTGCATTTTAAAATCTGGCCTCTTCTGACTGAATTCAACACGGGCATTCTGATTGAATTCAACACTTTCACCCTTGTGATCAACTTGAACATTAGAATTAACAGCAGCAAAGAATAACTTAACCTTTGTTCCAGCAAATGATTTGCAAAAGGGAATTTTTAACTCTGGCCAAGTGGAGCCCCACTTGAAATTGTCTATAGAACTTTTTCTTTTTGATTAAATAGTTTGACAGAATATATTATTAAAGAGTTTTCACCAAGACACTTAATTTCAAATAAGCAATAACCAAAAACACAGCTGATCCTTGGCCAACATAATATTTTTCCACAAATAATTAAATTTCAACCTAAAATCTACATCTATCCAGTAGGTTTGGCAACTCCGGTCCAGCCCAAAGTCAATGGGCCAGGCACAGGTCCCTGTCCTACTATCCAGCATACCAGTGTACAGGCAACAAAACACCTACGTCACAAAGAAAAAAATAACTATAGTACCACAATACAAAGCAATAAAATAAAATCATGTTTCAGTGTTCCAAAACCCTCATTGCAGGTAAAAGAGAAGGAGATGGGGAAAAACAGGGAATGGTAAAATCTGTAACTGAATTATCAGTTAATGCACACAAAATCCACATCAGGAACAAAGGAAAGGAAAAGTACAGAAGAAATAACAATAAAATTAAAAAGAAAAACTAAAACACAGTCAATCAAGACCTTCAATATCAAAGGGAGTGTGGAAAGTTCTACTGCAGGTAGTTCCCTCAACTCACTGTTCATGCTGTGAAATGTCTCATCTGCAAAATGTAGAAAGAAAGGTTCAATACTCGCCACAACTAACCAAAGAAATTTTCAAACAATCTACAGCAGATAAGCATACATACAAAAAACAGAACTGTTTTAAAGTTGAATATAACTGTGTCCCTTGGTAACAAACAATTTGATGTAGGACAGAGAGAAGAGCATGGGACAGATCAATTCCCACTAACTATTTAGATTTCTTTTCTTAAATTTATTTAGTAGTTTAGGTAGAATAGTCTCTGTCTAGCTAGAGTTCCATTTCAATTAGGAAATAAACTTATAGTTTAGCAAAAAAAATTGCATGACAAGAAATTATTTAACTGTATACCAGAAGTACTTACTGTTCATAGGACCAAACTGCAAGCTCCTTTGCACATTACATATATGATCCCTAAGGAAAACAATAAATTTTAGTAGTATAAATCTCAAAGTAAAAACGAAAATTCATGAGAGACCTAATGATCATACCATATGTAAGAAAACGAAAATTCATGAGAGACCTAATGATCATACCATATGTAAGAGCACCCTGTGGTCTCCTGAAAGCTTAGGGCTAACTCAGTCGAATATTCTGGATCTCTCCATGAGATAATTGTATCTAAGAATAGGAAGCAAATTATACATGGAAATGGAGCAATTCATAAGCACTCATCTCACAAATATGGAGAATACCATTAAGTCGTAAGTGTTGTACACATACTGCCTAATGATAGCTTGGGATTTGAAGAAAAAATATATTATAGTACCTTCTTGCTTTCTGTAGATGTCATCCGGCATAATACGATGCAAAAGCAATGTTCCATTATCTTCCTCATCAAATACAAATAAACCCAGCTCTTCAGATTTCTGTACAACACAATTTGCATTTGAAAACATAATAGACCTAATTATTAGAATAACTCACAAGAACAAATTACCCCAAAAAGTATTGCATCACCAAGAACAGAGAGAATTCAATCAATGATTAGAAGCAACCTCCAAATAGTCAACTGTAACATGACCAGTCCCTTGGTCATCCCATTTACCATCATCATTCAGACGGTAGACCTTCACCCGCTGCAAGTTGAAAAACATCAGAAAGTTTTAGGAAAAAAATTTGGAAGAGCTAAATTTGAAGAAACAACTTGATTAGTGCTACACATCATGCTCAGAAAACTTAACTCCCCGAAAATTAGGATAAAGAGTACACACAAAGTTGTCAATAGTTTCACATCTGATTGGGAAAAGTCAAAAGAAAAAAAAAACAGGAATTGAATATAATGCTGGAGGAATAGAAAGTAGTCAATGTCATAGGCACAACAAAATAAACAAACTCATGTCAGCTACATCTTAAAACCAACTCAATACAATTTATAAAGAACAAAAGTATTCAAGATTGTGCTCAAGGGCCCATTAAATCCAACCAACAGCTGCATATAACCCATTAATCACATAGAGTGAGCAAGCTCTGTAAATAAAGAGAAAAATTACAGCACAGTTACAAAGCCAAAAATCCCAAAATAAAAAATTAATGTGCTAAGTATAGGCCATTGCAATAGATAGATTTTAGCAAAATGTGGGATTCCAGAAAGACTGAATTTGCAATTAATCCATTCCTTCAAACTCCTCTGCGTAGTCACTCCCTAAACTTAAATTATAACCTTAAGGCCCCAAACTTTACTCATAGCTTCACCATTCCATTGATTAATAGCCCTACGTGGCTAACCTTCTAGTGCTAATATCTATTTCAGTCAATAATATTTATCACCATTCAGCAGATGTACTAAGTCAGAATGCCATAAATTAAAAAAAGCATAAATTCTATAATCAAGGTTATTCAAAAAATAGTATATCATTCTCAGAAAGGGGTTTGGCAGTGAAATAAGTTAAAATAACATAAGGTTATAACTATTATAATTTATTCTTAAAATCCTCAACGTGACTATAATATAATTATGTACTTTTAGTAAATTCTTTCTATCTCTTCTGAACCCAAATCCTCTAATTTCCTAACCAAAAAAAGAAACCAAAAGTACTGGATATCTAAAAATGTTCACCGTACAATTTGTAGTTTAAACAAAAATTTAAACATGAAGGCACGGAATCCTAAAAGATAGATAAATAAACGATCCACAGAAACAAAATGCTGACTAAAGCATTAAACTCAAGAGGAAGAGTACAGTAAAGGATCCCAAATATATTTATAAGGTACAAGATATATCAGAGAAGCTCAAAAAATCGAAAGATTATTTGGAATAGTTCTATGAATGGTGAATATTAATTCTATTCCAGTCATGATCACCGGTAAACCAGAGCAACATTGAGAATTACTAATCACACCAATCCACAACTCCGTGCCATTAAGTCTTGAAAATAACAGCAGTTACTTGGCCCCAAGAAGTTATTACAAATCAGTTGATCAAGTTCAGTAATTGTAAGGCCTGATAAAAAAAGGAAGGTAAATTGAATAGATGCATACAATATCACCTAAAAGGAAAGTAAGCACACCAAGCCTATATCACTATCCTGTCATTTTACAGGAAAAACACTCAAAAGATCCAAAAAATCTGCAGCAACAAGATGAGGACAACAATGACTAAATATCCTCATTCTGACAACATTACAAACAAGAATTCTGCGGTCCTGAACATCCAGCCAGAAAAAAGGAACAATATAATTCCAAATATACATGCACTATCAACGGCATGCCATAATCAACTCATCTACCCAACCCATGCCACAACCAATGGAATGTTCCAATTCCATCATTTGTATCTAAAGTGCCAACATTTTAATGTACGGTAACTAAACTTTCTTGAAACTTATTTTCCAAAAATCCCCTATCCATCATTAGCTTATCCACAAATTCCAATGTTAAGAATAATATGCAAAAATGAAAAAAAAAAAGGAACGAAACTAACATGGACCCTCCACAAAACATGATGGGCGTGTTTGGTAAACAACTGATAAGTTGTTTTTTTAGCTGTTTGACCCATGTTAAAAAGCTATTTATCTATTTAGTTATGAGCTGGTTAGGTTAGTTGATTCAACCTAACTAATTAATTTTTTAAAAGCTCCTTAAGTGTAACGTTTGGGGTTAGCTGTTTGCCTAATAACAATATTGCCCTCAACTTTACTATCTATTTTTGCTCTGTATGCTTTCAAAGTTGGCTTTTTTCTATCGTAGAATTATGTGTCGTGAAGTTTGGAAGAATATAATAAAAAGTTAAATAAACTTTTAATCTTTATTTAATTTTATAATATTAGTTTACATTTTAAAATACCATAATATTAAGTTTTTGAACATAAAGAGTCACATCAAATTAATATTTTTAGTATATAACTACTATATATCATATCTCTGTCATACTATAATTATAGATATTTTTAATTTATTAAATAATAAAATTTATATATATTATATAAAAATACTAATATGATGTAGCTCACGCATCATTTATATTAATAGAGAATTTAACGTTGGACTATTATTATGATGATGATGACGATGATAACGATGGTGTTTTTTATTAAAGTTATACACTTAATTTTTGTAAAATTAAATATTTAAATTCTAAATTCTTATAAGAGTATTCAATAAAATACTAAGAAATATAATATTCATGCCCTTATAGTTTTTTAAAAAATCATGCCCTCATAAGTCATCTAATACTAAACAGCTAATTTTACCAAACATCTTTAATAAATAGCTGGTAATATCTGCTGGTCAAATCAGCTGATATAGATCCTGTTTGGTTGTTGGTTGATCAGCCAAAAACTAGCTGATTGACCCAAATCAGCTGGTTGACTTTATAAAAAAGTTGTTTGCGTTGTTTAGTTATGAGCTAGTTGGGTTGGCTGATTTAACCCAACCAGCTGTTTTTTGAAGAAGCTTCTCTACAGGAGTGTTTTAACGTAATCAGCTAATAATATTTATTTTGATGTCGATTTTGCCCTCTTTATACTTTACTCTTTGACCGTCTCATTTCTCATTTTCTCTAGAATCTTCTTCCTTTCCTTGGCTCTTTCCTTGCATCTCTCACATTTCTTGGTTCTCACGGTAAAACCATATCAAGTCCTTGGTCTTCAACCTCAAAAAGTGCATCAATAATGTGTTGAGTCTAGCAGCAATATAGCAATAAAGGGGGAATACGAAATAAGGCAATACAGGCTATAGGTGAGGGTAAAGTGGGAAATTAGGTGAGTCATATGAGAGTTAGTTACAAGAAGAGAATAAAAGGGGGTTTAGGGGGAGGAGGATGGGGATTCGATTATGATATTGTGATTAGCTATTGTGGAGGTTGCTAGCCCTCGAAGCTAGCTATTGTGGAGGTTGCTAGCCCTCGAAGTCTAGCTAGAGCATAATATTCACAGACTTTCCATTCATCTATATTCATCCGATCATCTCTTGTCTATATCTGTTCTATTTTACAACCTTTGTGTGTGTTGTTAAATGGTCATGCGTGTTGATTTGTAGTGCGGAGATGGTGTTGTTTGGGTTGAATCAGTGTTAGAGAAAGTGGTCTCTAACAAATTGGTATCAGAGCAAGGTGGTGATTAGTAATGGTATTTACGAGAATGGAAGCAAGGGTTGATAACGTAGAGAAAGAGTTGCTAAGGATAGTTGATGACATTGCGGGAGTTGAAGCGAAGTTTGATAAGGTGGCGGGGGATATTGCATCCATTTTTGAGATCTTGAGGAGGACGGAAAATAAGGGAAAGGATAAAGGAGACGTCGGAGAAGTTGAAGAGATATTAGAGCAAAAATTCGAAGGGGAGACCTCCGCACGTACTGATCAGATACGAGGAGAGAAGAGTTTTCGGAAGCTGGAACTCCCTCTGTTCTACGGAGAGGACCCGTTTGGATGGGTATTCCGGTTGGAGCGTTATTTTGAATTGAACGGTGTATTTCATGAGAGATGGTTGTCAGCTGCAGCGGTTTGCATGGAGGGCGACGCTCTGAGTTGGTACCAGTGGAGGCAAAACTGGTCACCTCTAGATGATTGGGGATCGTTTAAGAAGGCGGTGATACGAAGGTTTGGGAGTTCATCGGTGGGGAACCCATTAGCGGAGCTGTTGAAAATCCAGCAGTCAGGGACAGTGGCGGATTATAACCAGAGGTTCGAGGTGGTGTCGTCGATGCTGAGGGATGTAGCGGTGGAGGTGGTAACGACAGCATATATCAACGGGTTGAAGGATGACATAAGGGCTGAAATACAGATGGTGCAACCCGACTCGTTGGTTCAATTAATGGAGCTAGCCCAACTGACCGAAAGTAGAAACTGGGCCATGATGGGTCAGTCTCATCGCAACTCAGAAACACCGAAAGCATTGGGGGGATTGGGGTCGTCGGGTTCGAATATATGGGGAGTGAAAGGAGCTCCCTCGGTTAGCCCTACTCCGCCTTCTACTCCTGGGAACTTCAATCGCAGACCGATCGAAGAGGGGAAGGCGTCGACTCCGACCGTGAGTGCCAACCTGAGAAATGTCCCACTGTCGGGCAAATCACCGGACAAGTTGGGAGCTAGTTCAAGTGATGAGGGACGACGGAGTTTCAAGGAGCGGACCTATCCTTCAAGCGAATGACCACCGACGAGCTACAACGTAAGAGGCAGCAGGGACTCTGCTACCGTTGTGACCAGACGTATACTTTAGGGCATGTATGCGGGGAGAAGCAGTTTCACATCCTCCTAGCTGACAAAGAACAGCCGGTGGAATTACAGGACGAAGAAGATGAGCTAGTCAATCAATTGATGTGCCTTCAGCCCTATGCACCCGAAGCAGTCACTCAACCCTTCTTTCCACCTTGAGGACAAGGTGGCTATTTTGGGGGGGGTATTGTTGAGTCTAGCAGCAATATAGCAATAAAGGGGGAATACGAAATATGGCAATACAGGCTATAGGTGAGGGTAAAGTGGGAAATTAGGTGAGTCATATGAGAGTTAGTTACAAGAAGAGAATAAAAGGGGTTTAGGGGGAGGAGGATGGGGATTCGATTATGATATTGTGATTAGCTATTGTGGAGGTTGCTAGCCCTCGAAGCTAGCTATTGTGGAGGTTGCTAGCCCTCGAAGTCTAGCTAGAGCATAATATTCACAGACTTTCCATTCATCTACATTCATCTATATTCATCCGATCATCTCTTGTCTATATCTGTTCTATTTTACTACTACTGTGTGTGTTGTTCGGTGGCTGTTGCGTGTTGTTTTGTAGTGCAGGACAGTGTTGTTTGGGTTGAATCAGTGTTAGAGAAGTGGTCTCTAACATAATGCAATCTCTGTCAGGTCCCATGGACAAATCATTCTTCATTCTACATTCCTTGATGACCTTTTAAAATGTGGTATCTATTTCTCGTTGCACTCTTAGGAGTTTGGACCTCTCTCTAAGTATTAAATGCAGAGGTTTTATTGAAGGAAAAACGTCAAGAAAACTGAACCCTTCTGTCATCTCCATTATGCCTTTAACAAGCTTTACAATTTCTTACCCCTCTCTTATCTTACTGAAGGTTGTCCTTGCAATGATGTTAAGTGTTAAGTCATTTGCCATCTCAGTCAGGTTTATCATCGATGACAACTCTGCTTTGGAAGAAATGGTTTTGACTAAGTTTAGTATCTCTTCTTCCCTCACTGATATGAACAGCTGAACACGTCTTCCGCTGAGTAACTCCAAAATATAAAGCTACTTCGTTTGTCTGCAGTACTCTCCATATGGGGCAAAAGCTACGTTTTTATAACCATAAGATAAGATGCTCATACAAAATACACGAGACCTTGTAGCAAAGATAGAGTCAAGACTCTTCATTACTTATTTTGCAAGCTCTGTAGAAGAAATAACAACGATGGAAACCGTGCGTGCACTGGGGGTGACTAACTAGCCAGTCACCAAAATGACAGTGAGCAATTGTGCACGATCGTAACAGTGAGAGTACAAAGATTTTTGACAGTTTTGAATATCCTTCATTCTTTTGACCATAACTTCTTCTCCGGACCTTCGATTGACTTGAAATTTGAACTATAAACTCCTCACACATTGTCTTTCCTCTCCACCAAATTTCATAGCCATCTGAATTCATTAGGAAAGGATTGATAATGATTGATTGATGAGTTTAGGATTAAAATGAGGAAGTGGGCTAGAATTTCCTAGATGGAGTGGTTTCACTAAACAGGCATCTGTATTTTAGGTATAACTTGATCTGTACATATACAAATGGGATGATTTTAAATTTAGATTAAATTAAAGACATATGGCTACAAATTTCATGCAAGAATCAAATTTTAATTCTGCTCAAAGAATTTCAAATTTTGGCTTGAAGTTGAGTACTGAGTACTGTTGCAGTTTGAGTACAATCTGAAATATTTTGTGTATAACTTGCAGAATATTGGACCAAATTGTGAGAACTTTGTATCATTAGAAACTTAAGACATATGGGAACATTTGTTTAGAAGAAGATGATAACTAAATACTTCATTTTCCTTGTCTTAATGACCATGCAAAATTGACCCAAAAATATGTTTTGAGAAAAAGTTGGAATGATCGATTAAGTTATGAATTTAGAATAAAATTGTTTATTGAGGTGTAAACTTAAGTTCGAACTAGACTTATATGAGTTTTGATACATGAATGATCATGTGATGAGAATAAAGGATATTTACCCGAGATTGTCATTAAGCATGCATTATACATAATCCATATACACATTTGTGCATAAATGAGTACTTGTATAATTGTGCAAAGTTGTGATGTGTGTAAATGTATGTTGCATGTTATAAACTTAATTTTTGCAGAATTAAATATCTAAAATCTAAATTCTTATAAAAATATTCATCGAAATAATAAAATATATAATATTCATATCCTTATAATTTTTTTTAAAATAATATCATCATAAGTCATTTTACACATAAACAGCTAATACTAAACAGCTAATTTTACCAAACATCTCAAACAAACAGCTAATGCAATCCGCTGGTCAAATCAGTTGATATAATCAGCTATCAACTAACAGCTAAATGCAATAAGATGATTACCAAACAGGACCATAATCAACTATCAGCTAATTGCTGATAGAATCCGCTAACAGCTAATGCAATCCACTATTTACCTGTCTCAAATGTTAAATTCCATAAACAATGGGCATCCCTTAATCTATCAGCGTCTCCACATGAATATCCTCTCTACTATTAACACAAACATTTCTGGCAAATGCTCCAGCAGACAGCCAGTTTCCACTGTATCATACAGTTCTGTATCATACAGTTCAACCCATAACTATTTAGAGAACTACAAACCTATAAGCTAGAGGGCTATATGTAGAAGATTACATGAACCAACTAGTAGCAAAAGGAATCAAGAAAATACCCAATAACCACACCAATTACATTAAAACTAAAAAATGTCCAGAAGAGGGCAAATTCAAAGACGCTACCAGAAGCAAACGAACCATAGTCGATAAGTGATCAACCGCTTAAGCGTCAAAAACTCGCATCACATCCAATTCTAGGGCAAAAAGAAACCGAGAAGCTGTACGAACTCACCTGCATCGAATTGGAGTTGGCATGCGATTTCTCTTGCGCGCCCATAGTATCTCCTCCCTACACGACTCAAATTCTCGCCAAAGATTGAATTGGAGATGAAATCAGCTCTAACGACGTAAAATTTAGGGTTTTTGTTAAGGAGAAAGGAGAAGAGACAGGGTATAGCAAAACCACGAAGAAGAAGATTTGCGGTTTTGGAGGATCAACAGAAAACCCTAACCGCCAATGAAGTGAAGAATCTTCGATCTCTCTCTCTCTCTACTTCTTTCCCTTTTATTCGTGTCTGCAAGTGTGTGTCCCCAGCCCCAACCTTCGTTAAGACAGAGAGATTGAAATGGAATTTGATTAAATAAATACAAACTGAATTTTTTTTAAGAAAGTTGAAAAATTACGCCATAAATAATGACAAAATAAAAGTGATTTGAAAATGATATCAATATCAACACTTAATAACTAAATATTTTAATATATTAACTTAACTTATTTTCTAAATTTAGCTCAAATTAATAAAATATATTTTAAATTAATAATTTAAAATAATTATAATAAATATTTAATTAATTTTGAAATTTTTAATTTATATTAAGTTTAATTTATCAAATTTTCAGAGGAGATTTATAAACCATATTTATATTATATATATGTTATTATTTTTTATATTATTTTAAAATATATATTTTAATTAAATTTAAAATTTTTAATTAAATTTAATTTAATTTGATATACAGGTAATAAACTATATTTAAGTTGACCGATAAGTTTAAATTTAAAACTAATTTGTACAGTTTAGATTATTCTTTAAAATAATATTATTTTGATTTAATTTTATCATTTTAGTTTAACTTATTAGATAATAACATAGTGGGTTGACATAGGTGACGTATACCTTCGTTCCTTAACTAAGAGATTCTGGGTTCGAACCCAACCCTTAGAATTGCAGCAAACTCCAAGGCCAACTGCAGCCTCCAAAAAGGATGTATCAATACAACGAAGAGGAAATAGTTACCGACTTCGATCCAGTGAACACCTCGCGGGAAAAAAAGAAGAAGAGAATACTATTTTAGTTTTGAAATTAAAATAACGTCGTTCGAACCTACGTGTAACGTGACTCGACCTCAATTAGATTTTGAACCGACCGGACCCCAAAGCGACAATAGGACCGATGAGCAATTTTGATCAATTACAGGCTTTCTCGAGCTCCGGTTGAGACATTGATCGGCCCAACAACTACTAAAAGAAAAGCCCAGGATGAGCCGACATAGTTTTCAACTGAGAGATCTTTTCAGTCACCGGGCAGTCGCAAGTCCAGAGAGCAAGCATCTGTACCAACGCCTTGTGAATAACCCAGAAGCACACTCAAAGACAAAGGTTCCTACTACTTTTTATCTTGGAGGTTGGAAACAATGAGTACTATGAAGTTTTGTCGAGAATGGTAAAGCAGAAACCTGATTCTGTTTATTACAGTCAAAGCCATTCACATTCAACTTTCTGTGGTATAAAATTTATGGTCTTCGTATTTTTGGGTCTTCAAAGACATTAACGATTTCTAGGCGTTTTTGTGTTTAATTTCACAGTAACAACATTCTCTATCCTAAGGAAGACAAGTCCCAGAAAATCCTCCTCTATGCTTGCCGTAACTGTGATCACCAGGTCTATCTCACACACTTCTCTCTAGTTTTCCTTTTTTTTTCTTTCTTTTTTGGATTTTTGAATCCAGTTAGACGTTTTAAGTCCAAAGCTTCGAACCCTGGTGATTACCTTTACACCCATTATAGGGAAACCCTAGTTTCTGCTTCTGTGTTGGTTTCAGTGGTTATATGAAGTTGTTGCAGCTGTGAAAAGCCTCTAGTTTACACTGACCTATTAATGCGTTTTTATCAACTTTGTGGGGTTTAAATCATGTGGAGTTGCTAGTGGCATAGTGTGTTTTGTGGGATGATTCGTTAAATTTTATGCTGATTGAAGTGAAAACAAGAGTGGTAATCCACATACCGAAATGTATATATCGAGTTTGTTGAAATAATCTTAGGGAGGGCCTTGACCTAAACAACTTCTTTGGAAATTGAGGAACTATCATCCTTTTTCAGTAATCATAATTATAAAGAATATCCAATTTTTTATTTTTGTGCCGACATTTTCAGTGAAGAGCATTCCTCATTGACTATCTCCTTGTTTTTAAAATTGTCTCAAAGTGCTTGCGTACTCACAATCACATTTGCTGATTCTGTATGTATTCTTTGAGAATATCCTATTGATGGAAATGAGACAGTTTCTGAAGATGTAGTTAATACTGAAACTAGTGGTGTTAATGCAAGATTTAGTTTCATTCTAATGCTGGTTCACCATTTCACGATGGTTATTCTTTTACCTCTTGGGTATCTGAATCGTGTTTCTTCCCTTTTCAATGCAGGAGGTTGCTGACAATAACTGTGTCTACCGCAACGAGGTTCACCACTCTGCCGCAGAGCGCACTCAGGTATTACAGGATGTAGCTGCAGATCCTACTCTTCCTCGCACCAAGTCTGTCAAGTGCATGGTATGCAAGCACCCAGAGGCCGTCTTTTTCCAGGTTGGCATCTTAACTAATGAATACATATGGTAGTGAGATGAAAAGATGTTAGTATGCTACCTGGGATTGCCGGTAGTCTACAACTTTCTTGGCTGACAGTGACAGTGAGAGGAATAAGAACTACAACAGAACGTATGTGTTAGTAATTGTTTGCTTCAGGGAAGTTCTACCAAAATTAGGTTTCTCACTTATCAGAGAACAACTGCATGCCCTTTCTGGCATGGCAAGGCTTTTCATTTTAGCTGTAGGCTAATCTCAGTAACTCCAAAAAAACATGTTCTAGGAAGGGGAGTAAGGACAAGAGCAGTTGTCCGAATATACCCACAGGGTAGTATGCTAGTCATTGTTGTCTAGCTTGTTATTTTGTCAAATAGTTTGAGCCAGTCCTTTCATAGCAAGAGTTGACAGACAGAGAGCACGTTCTTTTTTTTTTTTTTGATAACTCGAGTTTCGGGCTTTGCCCGACTATCCTAGGACCTATGAGCCACCCACTCAGACTCATAGATAGGTAAATCCGGGTCTGATCCTAGACAGTATCAGAAATACCTACTTCGAAAGATGGGTCACCACCAAGGGGATTACATCACCTTAAATAAAGGTTGCTCCTCCCAAGACTCTAACCCACAACCTTCACACAATCCTCTGCCCCTTTCTACCGCTAGGCTGCCCCGTGAGGGGCACAAAGAGCATGTTCTTGACTCTATGGGTGGTGGTGCATTGCTGTTCTTAGCTAGTGGAGCCATTTTTCTGGTTATTTTCAGTTACGGACAAGACCTCAAGCCTGCTAACTAGCTATCTGGAGGTGACCCTCCATGGCCAGCTTCTTAGAGCTTTGAGCAGTGGTCAAAAAGTTTCTTTCTTTGTAGAGTATGTTGGATAATATGAGATATGCCTCCTGGGAGGCTGGGACTTTGCAAATAATGGTCTCTGATGATGCTTTTTATCCAAATGTTTCAGGCAACTGCTAGAGGAGAGGAGGGCATGACGCTGTTCTTTGTTTGCTGCAACCCGAATTGTGGTTATCGATGGAGGGACTGACAATATTGCAAAACATTTAAACGTAAATGATGCATTCGGGTGCAAGAATTGTTCTATTTTTACTTTTCAGTCTTAATGTTACAATCTTTCGAAGGATTGTTTGTGATCTTTCAAAGGTATTGGTTAAGCCTAAAGTTGAAATTTTAGTGATACATGGAGTTAGGGCTGGCAGTCAGGTTTTGACCCTTAAGACTTGGGCTTGAGTTTGAGCCAGAGGTGAAAATTTTGGGTTGAATATAGAATCTCGAGTCCAAATTTGAGTATAGTCCAAACTTGACCTCGAGTTCAAAGTGTAGCCGAATTTAATTTGACCTATTAACCTTAGTTGAATTAGAAAGAATCTACTAATTTTGTTATGATTAGTCATGTTCAAAAAATATTATCAAGTTTGAGTTTGATTAGTCTTAAATACAATATTGATATTATCTTGATTAAAAAATTGAAATTTTTGATCAAATTCTAGTTCAAGTTTGAATTTAATTAAATTTGATTTAACTTATTAATTTCAAGTTGATCCCATGTTGATAAAAAATTGTCATGATTGATCAAATTCAAAAGGTTTTGTTAAATTTAAGTTCTATTAGACGTAAATTTGAGCTTAAACTAGATTAAATTAAATTTAATCTGTTAGGTTTGAATCAAACTCTTGAACACAAAACGGAAAAGTAGAGCCTTATAATGTCACACTTCTAACCAAAATGCAATAAACAATATGGCGTTACAAAAAACACTTACAAATGTTCTCATCTCATGCTATTTAACTAATGTTTTACCCTCTTTGCCTTGCTTTCTTATCCAATAAAAGACACGCTTCTTCTGTACCAAAAGGAATGGTCCTTGTTTGAGGTATCAAACACTGAGGAACGTGGATCTAAACTGAGCTTCAAGTAGCCTGAAGCTGGACTAAGATTTCAGGAACCTGAATTGATTGACCTTAGTTCAATCAATCAAAGCGGAATGTAATTCAAAACTCAAAAAGAGAAGGCAGACTACTATATATCTCTTTGCTATTATTATGGGATAAAGATTTGGCATCTCTATACAAACAATGCATCTCCCAGTGGGAATTTTCCACTGCAATCAGCTAAATATTTCCTAAAGACTTCCTAGCTCTAGGGAATGCAGAGGCAAATGAAAGGGGGAAAAAAAAAGAAAAGAACCTAAAAATCAACCTCAATTTCCAAAATTTTAAGCAGGAGGAAACTAAAAATACAATTTCAGCTATAACTTATCTACAAGTTAAAACGAAGAGTAGAAATCCAAATAGGCTCTGGAGGGTAAAAATCTTTGCAACACCGCTACAAGGCTGATAATGTCCTTGTGAACCAGTCCGATAAGTGCCTAATTTTGTTAGAAATGTCTACGTTCTTCCCAAAATATGACTCCGCATTTGACAGCATCACTTTAATGTCGTGCTTCACTCCCTTCAGAGTACGGTAGTAGTTGTTTTCTAACCTTGATTGGATCACTTCAAGTGACAATGGGACTGGGAACCTAAAAGGTTTGCGGATCCAAACGACAGTTCAAATCCGTCAGACATTGACAATCGAATTCAATTTGAGAAAAGATGACTTGAGGAAAATAGAATCGACATGTTAGTCACAAGCTAAGATTCATGGTGGAGAAATGGGAGAGCTAGTTTACCTGTTTGTAAAATTAGACTTCTGGGAAACTTGCCTCAACTTTTGAACCCCATGATAATCCTGAAAAAGTTGAAACAAAAGAAGTTTAAACATCTTCAAAATGTTTGAATGGTTCCAAACTGAATTTAATTGTGTGCTTCAGCAGGCTACCTGGACTTTTCTTGCTGATTGGTCCAATTTTGCAAACGCTGACAGCAGTTTATCTCTCGTCTCATCGTCTAAATGAGGTTGCACCCATAAAGTGTCAGCGTCAAAAAGCTCCCAGGGACTATGTAGGTGTGTTTCTCGGGGATCACTCCTATATCTAATAGTATATTTCTCCCATGGACTGTCAGGGAATTCTGAGGATTTGGGTTGCACAGAAAGAACCCGGCCATCCCACCAACCACCATCTTCTTCACCCTCATTTTTCCACCATACTCTACACTTATCCCTGGTTGTCCAATTTCTCTGTATAGCAGCATCAAACCGAGTTCTTTCAACAAGAAAATCAGGGAAACCAGTCACTTCAGGTAAAGTTAATCTGAATGATTGCTGGAATGTGCTAGAATCAGGATCTATAAATCTGAGTCTCATTTTACAACAACTATCCCCAGATCCTGCTAGAGTGGAATACTCAAGGTCCTCAACATCACAGAATTCAACTGCTCTAATTTTTCCCTTAAATAACTTCCAAGGGCCTGCCTCTCTTGAGCCACTGTATTCTATGTATTCTTGATGTCCCTGACACACAAAGAAATCTTGTTAAGTCAACAGAAGCTGCAAGATCAAAATTGTGATGCCTATAAGCAACTATGCAAGCAGTAATAAAATCAAAATTGAAGAGTCAGAAACAACATTTCATCAGAATTCTTGCAGCTAACCTGTCTTAGATACACAACTTCATCCCCAAGCTGGGGAATGTAACGAGAGCCCTCTTCATGCATTGACAACATTAACCAAGATCCTCTTTTGCCTGAGGGATAAGATTTCCTCCTATCTACTGGACTTGTGTCATGAAAATGATAACTGGTTCTCCTATTTCTAGTAGATCTCAATCCAACAGCCATCCTAGAGATTGATCCCCACTCTTCGCTTGGAAGTTGACATCTGCTAAGAGAACTTCTACGGGAGTTAATTTTTGTATCTTCTAATTCATGCTCCTTATCCAAATTAGGATTATTGCTAAGAGTATTGTGCCCCTCTACATGTTCCTTCATGCATGTAGAACGTGGTCTATCATCTGTAACTTTTGTGCCTTCATTGCAGTCTTTTATGGTTTCAACGTCACCATTGCTAGCGTATAAAGCACTTTCCCTTGCACCACCATCACATTCTGTGCCGGTCTTAGTCCTGCATGATTTCGACCTTCTATAAACAACATCATATCTTTTTTTAGGATGTACCTGTGACTCCAGTGCCTCATCCAAATTGGACCTGGTAATTCCATCAATCTGCGCATCGGAATTGTGTAATTTTCTGCCTTCATTATCTGGACTGTTACTATCTGTTCCATCATGGTCATGCACTTCAAAAACAGGCATCAGATTAGTCTCTGCAACATTATCTGGTGATGGTGCACATATATTGTTTCCTTGACCATCTACTAAGTCTTGTACAGTGGTGTTTGACCTTATTCTTAGCTTAGTTGCGACAGAAGTAACACTATCTTTGAGTCCTGGATGGCTCCTATTCCCATCAGCCATCCAGCCCGTATTCCGCAGTTCATCAGAATCCAAACCCACATCAAATTCTGGTTGATCCTTGCTGTTGGCTACATAATTCATGTCCTCATAGTTGTCAATCTTGTCGAGTTTACCATTAAACAGTGTGTCTTCAGCCATCTTATCCTGGGAAGGTTTTATGTACCCATTGAGCTTATTATCTTCTTCATTATCGTTCCCAGGACCTACTCCACATCCGGTTTGTATAGCTGATGATGAGGCTTCTCGCACCCTCTGTCGCTTAGAACTGCGGGCTTTGGCTCCTCCCCATTTGATATCCCCATTTCTGTATCCATCAGACAAATGCGGGTAATAATTGTTTATCTGCTCTCTCTCCTGTCCTTCCGCTGGGGTGCAATTTCCTTTTGTAGAAGGCTCGTTATCCAGAGCAGTTTTGTGATTCCCATTCACCTGAACGGCTGCCACAGGAGGTTTACATGATGGTCCGGTTAAATTGACATGATTTTCATACTGAGGTTGTGCACTGTCTGGCGATGCCATCTTGTTAGTATTCCTGATTGGCAGTTTAAGTACCAATCTCTGCCTGTCACCAACGTTCGTTTGGGCTACAGGAAGTTCATGAGACCAAGCAAAATTGTCAGAATCATCCAGGGAAACTTCTTTCCCTTTCCAATGCCTGATTTGTTCATTCTGGAAAGATCTATCAGACCCAGAACTGTCAATAATTGAGTCTTGCAGCATAGATTCGCTTTCTGATGAATCACCCTCCAGGTCATCTTCATCTTCTCCATCTGAAGCTGATCCAGTTAGTTTAGTAAACAAAGTTAGCGCATTGCGTGCAGCAGCTCTTTGAGGTCTCAGAGCCTTTGATGTGGCAGACTTCCTCTTTGACAATTTCCTGCCCATCCTTGATTTTCTAGTTCCGTTATTTTTTAGCAAATTGTCATCACATTCGTCCAAATTTTTTCTTTTGACACGTCTCCCAGAAGAAGTCAGGAACTCAACCTGTTAGAGATAGGGAAGAATTTGAAGTCAAGAACATGCCACAATGCATATCTTCAAATCAAATTCAGTGAATACTTACTTCTGTTTTTGGTTTCTTCCGTTTAGATCTACGGAACCCATCCTTGCCCTCTTCTTCACTCTCTTCACTACAGTCTGGGTCACCAGATGAAACATAATCTAGACTTCCTTGATCACCCCCACTAGAGTACTCTTCGGTGACATTGTACTCTGAATCAGTGTCATCACTCTGCAATTCATTTTCTGGTTCCCAATCCATGGTATCAACAAACTCGGGAAGTGGCTCAAGGTATACATCCAGATCAGCCAAAGGTGGTATCTGATACTCAGGATCTAGGCTAAAGTCAGGCCCAATAGAAAGTCTAATTGAAGGTGGCCTCCAATCAAAACCCAGAGCTCCTACCCGCCTCTTCTGGTACATACTCTGGTAAGGTTCCGTATAAGGAATCATGCCTGGTATTACACAAAACAAGAAATAATTAAATCTCAATTATCTGCACAAAATGGAACGGCCAGATTTTGAATTTGTCAAGGTTCAGTAGTAAACCTGAGTCACACAGGAGGTCTTGCATATTTCGGCGGTAGGGTACAAGTTGAGTTTCCTGAATCAGTCATTTGTATGAAATGAAAGACGGAACAAAACCAAGTATAGTATACAACAAATAACAAGCTTAGTTACATTTTATCAACCAAAACTGGCGCAATTACTGTCACTAAAAGAAGTCAAAAAGCTAGACACTTTAAAAAAATTAAAGCGCTAAACATTCAAATATTGTCCTTGAAATGCAAAGAAGAGTGAACCAGAGATAAATAGAGAAACAAGGGGTATAACAAGCATAACTCGCACTTGGGGTCAATAACAAAAGTTAAAATCAGTCAAGAAGGTGTCAGAAAATTCAGGGTTAAAAAGAGTAAATTCTCATTCTCCATTCATTATGATGAAAGAGTTGGATTCAACCAATGTTATTGATAGGGCAATAAAAAGTTCTATGAAGACCTAGAGAAGATTGAAATGCTATCCTTCAAATGTACAAGGACTTTTCTCAGGTCATCATCAAGCACATTAGAGCTTAGAGGTTTCTAACTAAAAAGTACACTCTTTAGCAAATGTGAATGTGTCTTCCATTCTCTGGTCGCAGTCTGATAATGATGGCAACTTTTTTTTGACAACCTGATTTGGTTAACGAGATTAGGAAGCAGATCATTACATCTAGAACAGTTGTTGTTTCTATCTTTTGGGTAACTCAATGGAATATGATCCTAAAAGAGGGAGTCTGTCAAACAGACATGGGCTCCTCTACAAAGTGTAGTTTAATAATGAAAAAGAAAACTTAAACCACCAGTACACAGCTATGAACTAACCTGGTCAAGCACATTTCCATTTGTATCCTGTATCAGGGGGCGATAATCACCAAGGAAGAACTGCAAAAAAGCGCAAAAAGTAAGCGTGATTGAAATGTCCAAAACACAATGAACAATCTTCTTAAAGTGTTTCCAATAACCTAAATAAGAGAAGAATACACCAAAATGATAAAATGATTTCTGCAATGTTAAAGTACCTGATCATATTTAGCTTCCCTTAGTGACTCCCCTTCGCCTGTGTTCAATATATAGAGTTGGCCAACATCATCTGAAAGTATAATTGATGTTCCATCCCTAATGCCAAAAGAAGAATCCAATAGCTTATGACAAATGCAATATTGGGGAAACTACTTTTATCACAAGCAACACAACAAGAAATCTTATGTCCATCAGTATCACAATAAAATTGGATTGAAAGTTTTTCTCGTACATCTATGTCTCAGAGATAATAGATGAAACTACTAACTCAGGCTATCATAAATACCTGATCTAGCTACTTGTAGTAACTTTTAGGCAACAGTTCTGATCTAAACATTTTATAATCCTCTTTAATGAACCAGTGAACGCAAAGAAATGACGGACAATGACCAGAAGACAAAGTGCTGTAGTATAATTCTGATGCTTAAGCTACACTAACGTTTGCACTAGTTTCTAGTGTCATTAATCTCACAAGTGTGGATCATTCATTGCATAGATTCTTGATGCACCGATTTGTTTGTGAAGATACTTTTCAAGGCCCCTAAAATTGTCTTCCCTCCTACCCATTTCATACACTTCCACTTTTTCTTTCACTTCTAGTTAGTAACTAATTCCTAACAAAGGAAATCTAAGGCGTGCTAACTCAGATAGTCACGAATGCAATAAACTATGGAACAAATTATTTAAAAAGGAAAAGACAGCTTAAATGCTGGCCTAACTACCAAACAGAACAACATAATTTTGATTCAGGAGAATGCGTCAAATGCAAAAAAAAAAACTTATGCAGTAGCATGTCCAAGCTTGCACTCCGGAAGATAAAATCATAAATAAACAAAAACCATAGGATAAATTCAAGAACAATATTTTCAGATGAGCAACATCTATGAGATCAGTGCTATGAAAGAATTTTATGATAAGCGATGTCATTTACACTTACGGCGAAAACTTTCCATCAACCAATTTGAAACGTGAAATTTCATAAACACGGATCGGTATGCCCTCCCATATCTGAAGGAGAAAAGTATATTGCACTAACCATTCAAATGGAACAACAGCAGAAACTAACTAAGGTCAAACAAAGAAGAACTCACATCCCACACTATGGTCTTCCCATCGTAGCCAGCACTCATAGCGATTCGGGGGTTAAATGGATGAACATCCAGAACATATGTCTGATCAAAAATAAAGATCATATAATAGGAACACAGGTCATTCGTGAAGGGGTTTGAGAATCCACCGAAAAAATCTCAAAACATATGTTTCAGGCCAAAAAAAAATCTACATTTGCCATGAAAAATGAGCAGTGTCTGCTTGCAATCTGCAATCTATACATCGATGTAACTACTCCAACAACAAAATAAGGAAAACGAAAAGAATCACTTACTGATTCAGTATGACCAGTCAATGAATGTACCAAACTACCATCAGCAGCATTCCAAACACATATTCTGCAATCTGCATCACAACAACCTTATTTTAAACAAATTTGTGCTACACATTGAAACAGTATATGCAACATGAAAATAGTTCAAGCCACTTACATTCCAACAAGAGCTTACATGCACACAGCTTAGGTTCTCCAACAAAATTTTCAACATTATCAATAGTGATGGAAGCACATTAAACAAATAATAAATTAACATGATTGAACTGCACATTATTTTGTCTGAATAAACAACAAGAATGAACATGTGATTAAACAGGGAAGTAAATTATAAATTACTGCCTTTCAATGAATGGTAAACTTCCTTTTCCATTTCCCATAGAATACATAAGCAATGCTCAATTTGATATGATATTTAAGCATTTCCCATCTGTAGCTCAAATTTGTACAATAGAGAAATAATCTCTCTTTCATAACATATTTCCAGTACCAAACTGGAGTTACTTCAAGCAGTTCAAACAAGATACTTGGAAACAGCCATTGTTAGAGCGAAGCCACTCCAGCTCACAAGTTCCATTAAAACAACAAGCATTCTAAGGATAAAAAATGTGTTATGGATTCCTTTATTGGAAAGAGTTATCGGAGGCGTAACAAAAAGATTTAGTCAATTATCTTAGAAGTTTATTTAGATAGGGTCTTTATCTATTAGAAGTTTAAAGTTTATTTAGATAGGGTCTTTATCTATTAGAAGTTTACTTTGGCAAGAATTCTAAATTGAGTCTGTAAGCTTCGTTATAAGAAGCCAGCTATTTTCATGAATAAAGATGTCAGAGAATTATCATAAACTTCTTGGTAGGCAACTCCCTTTGAGTTCCAAACATTGGGAAGAATCGAGGCAAGCGCGGGTTCTTTAGAACAAGCCCGATTCAAACTCGTTCTAATTCCTGGGACCATAACAATTTGGTATCAGAGCGAGAGACGATGGAAGAGCTTCGAGAAGAGTTCGATGCAAAATTCAAGTCTTTAGAGAAAACAATGAAAGATCAGTTCGATATGATGATGAAACAATTTCAGATGATGTCAGGGTCAAAAGGACAGGAGAAAGGGGCTGACATCGGTGACATGGAGTTGGAGGGAAGTCCTTCACATACGTCTCGTATACATTCTGGAAATTCCAGGGGATCCGATCGCTTCCCGTTATACCAAGTTGGACTTTCCGACTTTTAATGGGGCTGAAGACCCGGCAAGCTGGTTGTATCGATGTGAGCAATTTTTCGATAATCAAAAAACTGAGGAAGGGGAAAAGATTGGTCTGGCAGCCTACCACATGCATGGTGAAGCGCAAATCTGGTACCAATTAATAGCAAAGAAGGGGAGGATAGTGAATTGGGAAGATTTCAAGAAGGCTTGCACAGTTAGGTTTGGGCCCCCAATCCGCGACAACCCTCTTGGAGACTTGGTAGACTTGAAACAAAAAGGCTCGGTAGAAGAGTACGAGAAGATTTCAAGAGATATTAGCGAGCAAGCGGCGTGGAGGAAAGGCAATATGCCAACTTCTTTATTGCTGGATTGTCTCCAGAAATAAGAATTGAGTTGGAGATGCAAAAGGTCGCCGATCTTGACGAGGCGATGAATATGGCAAGGGCCTATGAAAAAAAATTGCAGATTATGCAATCCTTTGGAGGGCGAAAATCAACAGGGGGAGGGCAAGTTGGTTCGTATCCACCTAAAAATGCTTCACTTGGTGCCGCAACCCAATCCAAAGGACCGACAGCCAACAGGGGTAATTCGATGCCTTGGAGACGCCTTTCACCTACAGAGATGGCTGAGAGACGAGCCAAAGGGCTATGCTTCAATTGCGATGAAGCTTATGGGGTAGGCCACCAATGCAAGAAATTATTCAGCTTGATGGTGGAAGTAGAGGATGAAGAGGAGGAACCGTTGTGGGAAAAGGCTGAACCAGTGGAAGATTCGACTCCAAAAATCTCAATCCATGCCCTCTCAGGTACTCACGGCACCAATACGTTGCAGCTAAAGGCAATAATCATGGGCAGTGTTGTTTTGGGGTTAGTGGACTCGGGGAGTACACATAACTTTGTTAGTGAGCTTGCGGCAACTCGATTAGGGATGGACGTTCACCATCGAAGTGGTTTGCGGGTGACAGTAGCCAACGGAGAAAAGGTGGAGAGTACTGGGATATGTTCAAAGGTAACCTTACGATTGATGTAATCTCTTTTCGGATTTCTTTGTTATTCCGTTAGATGGATTTGACTTCGTCTTAGGCATCAAATGGTTACAATCATTGGGGCCTGTCACGTGTGATTACAATTCTCTCACCATGAGTTTTAAAATTGGGCAAGTCTCAGTTACATTACAAGGACAGCCAAGTCCTTATGAGGTTCGTTTAAACGCCGTTCATGCGGTGGAATCGAAACAGCCTCTGGAACTGCTTTTGGAAGAATTTGCTGACTTGTTTACTGAACCTGCGGGGCTGCCCCCTATCCGCCATTGCGACCACCGCATCACGCGATTCGGTGCTCAAATTGTGGTAGTCCTACCATACCGCTACCCCATATGCAAAAAGACGAGATAGAATGGCAATGCAACTTAATGATGCAAAGAAGGTATTATCCGACCTAGTAAGTCGCCTTTCTCGTCTCCATCCTACTTGTTAAAAACACGACAACGGTTGGCGATTTTGTGTGGATTATCGGAACTTAATGAGAAAAGCTGTTAAAGACAAATTCCATTGCGGTGGTTGATGAATTATTGGATGAATTGCATGGGTCTAAATTTTTTACAAAGTTGGATCTCAGGTCAGGTTACCATCAAGTACGGATGGACTCGGAGGATATAGAGAAAACTGCCTTTCGGACTCATCACGGCCACTTCGAGTTCCTTGTGATGCCGTTTGGCTTGACAAATGCCCCATCGACTTTTCAGGCCTTGATGAATGAGGTATTCCGGAAGCACTTGCGCCACTTTGTGTTAGTATTCTTCGATGATATACTCATTTACAGCCCTTCTCGACCTGAGCACTTACGCCATATCCGAATTGTGTTTGACTTGCTCCGTGCTCATCGATTATTTCTCAAGAAGTCTAAATGTTCTTTTGGAGAAACCCAAGTGGCGTATTTGGGTCATATTGTTTCTGGTACAGGTGTTACAGTGGATGCAAGTAAGATACAAGCAATAGTCGATTGGCCTCAACCACAATCTGTTTCGGCTTTACGAGGATTTCTTGGCTTGACGGGGTACTATAGAAAGTTTATTCGAGACTACGGCACGATTGCTGCCCCCTTGACACAAATGTTGCGTAGAAATAGCTTCCAATGGAGTGAGGCCGCCCTTGTAGCTTTCACTGCTCTTAAAGAAGCCCTCGTTGCTGCTCCGGTTCTCGCCTTGCCCAATTTTGATCATGAGTTTATCATCGAGTGTGATGCTTCGGGTATCGAAATTGGTGTTGTCCTTCATCAACATGGCCACCCAATAGCATTTTTCAGTCGCAAAATGACCGACAATCATCTGAAACTTCCGGCTTATGAACGTGAATTGATCGGATTAGCCAAGGCAGTACAACATTGGAGGCCATATCTGTGGGGCCGTCACTTTCTTATTCGAACAGATCATTACAGCTTAAAGTATCTTATTGAGCAGCGTCTCTCCACTTCTCCACAACAACATTGGATGAGCAAACTTTTGGGGTTCGACTTCCGAGTTGAGTATAAAACGGGGAGCACCAATAAGGCGGCTGATGCTTTGTCCGTCGTGATGAACCACCGGCGTCCTTGCACGCCATTAGCGCCCACAACTGTCATTGTTTGAGGAAGTACGAGTCGAAATCGAGACCGAGACTTTAGGTGCTCTGTTAAAAAGAATAGAAAGTGGTGAGGCGGATCCAAGGTGGTCAACAAAAGAGGGGCTAATTCTCTTTGATAACCGTGTATACCTCTTACCCACTTCACCATTAGTTCCCAAAGTCTTGTCTGGATTCCATGATGCCACTCATGAAGGCATTCAAAAGACCTTGCAATGCCTTCGTCGAGATTTCTATTGGAAAGGGATGAAGACGATGATTCGAGATTATGTAGCCGCTTGTCCGATATGCCAGCAACATAAAATTGAACATCTCAGTCCGGCTGGTTTGCTTCAACCCTTACAATTACCGTCACAAGTATGGGCTGATGTCTCCATGGACTTCATTGATGGTTTGCCCACATCTAAGGGTAAGTCCGTTTTGTTTGTGGTGGTTGATCGCTTCTCTAAATATGCCCATTTCATTCCGATGTCCCATCCGTATTCAGCAACAAGTGTGGCCGAGGTATTTTTCTCAAATATTGTCCGTCTTCATGGGTTGCCAAAATCTATTGTTAGTGATCGTGATGTGGTTTTTACTAGCAAATTTTGGAAAGAGCTATTTCGTTTACATGGAACCAACTTGGCTTTCTCCTCGGCTTTTCACCCACAATCTGATGGGCAGACGGAAGTGGTGAACCGAACCATTGAGATGTATCTGCGCTGCTTCGTGGGCACTCGGCCAAAGAGGTGGGTGGAATGGATTTCGTGGGCAGAATATTGTTACAATACGTCATTCCATTCGACCTTGCAAACATCTCCTTTCCACGTGGTATATGGGCGCGAACCGCCCCAACTTTTGTCTTATGAGTTTGGGTCTTCCAATGTTGACGCTGTCAATCAAGCGTTGGTTGCTCGAGATGAGGCTTTGAATGAAATTAAGTTGAAGTTAGCACAGGCTCAGCACCGCATGAAGACCGTTTACGATAAAGGGCATCGAGATGTTGAGTTTTCCCAGGCTCCTATGTATGGCTTCGCCTCCACCCATACCGACAGAAATCATTACCAGGAGTTGTGCGACATAAATTGGCAGCAAAATTTTATGGGCCCTTTTCGGTTATTCGCAAGATTGGGAATGTGGCTTATGAATTAGCCTTGCCAGATGATTGCAAAATGCATAATGTGTTCCATGTGTCTCTTCTCAAACCATTCAAAGGTGACCAGCCTTCTATCATCACACCACTACCACCAACTGTCGACGGTCAGGCCTCACAGGTTCCTTCCGCTGTTGTTCGCGCTCGTCTCAATTGTGGTTCATGGGAGGTGTTGGTTCAGTGGGCTGGATTGGCTGACTGTGATGCTACGTGGGAATTACTCGATGATTTCCGCAATTCTTATCCAACTTTCGAGCTTGAGGACAAGCTCTTTTTCGAAGGGGAGGGTAATGTTATGGATTCCTTTATTGGAAAGAGTTATCGGAGGCGTAACAAAAAGATTTAGTCAATTATCTTAGAAGTTTATTTAGATAGGGTCTTTATCTATTAGAAGTTTAAAGTTTATTTAGATAGGGTCTTTATCTATTAGAAGTTTACTTTGGCAAGAATTCTAAATTGAGTCTGTAAGCTTCGTTATAAGAAGCCGACTATTTTCATGAATAAAGATGTCGAGAATTATCATAAACTTCTTGGTAGGCAACTCCCTTTGAGTTCCAAACATTGGGAAGAATCGAGGCAAGCGCGGGTTCTTTAGAACAAGCCCGATTCAAACTCGTTCTAATTCCTGGGACCATAACAAAATGTTTCAGCCTTTCTTTAATCAGTTCCGGTACTAATCTTTCTTCTCTAAGCTTTTGCTTACTACAATTGAGACAGAAGATGGGAAAACAGACCTCAAAAGTTCACATAAATCAAAATCTACGTACAACTTAGGCTCATAGTAAAAGTCCAAATAACAAAATCAAGTTCAATGTTTCACATCTCAATTCACCAAGATATGCTTTGAGATAGATGCAGTAGTACTCAATGTCTTAAAATGAAGAATGCAACTGACAGGGAATCAGCAAAACTAAAGCTACATAGAATCCAAAATAATGTTAATCATGGGTCAGAAACAATCTTTCCTCAGCATGATAAAATAGCTGTAAGGAAATGAGTTTATATACCTATTTGAGTATATAAACAATGATACAAGTACACAAGATTTGCAAAAAGATATATATATTAATGTAGAACAAAAGCAAGGTTACCCATGATAGCAGCAAGGACAAAACGATTGTCTAGGCTCCAAACGATCATATTTACACCACGGGGAGTTGGAAGAATTCTCTGACGTGGACCTCCCCGAGGAGGTTGAGGTGGCATTGGTGGAGGAGGAACTTTAAGATGATAAGCTCGTGTCCAACGGCCAGCTTTTCCCTAATAAAGATAGAAGGGCATTCTTTTGTTGAACATGATAATAAAAAAAATTACAGTGCTCCAGAGAACTTTTGACTACCATACAGGTAAAGCTTGTGTAAGATTTGAAGAATATTATATAAAAACAGAGAGTTATAACAGATATTTACATGTGATCGACGTGATCTTGGGATCCAAATTATTGCACTACCATCACGAGAGCACGTAACAATGTTGTCATGAGAAAACCTGAAGCACATGAAATCAAGTATTATGTCTTACAATACATTTACTAAACTACAATAAGGGTACTGAAGCTACTAATCATAGATACAAAGTGCAGAACAACTGAAAGAAAAGATTTAACAAACCATGAATGAACAACTGAAAGAAAAGAGTTAACACACCATGAATTTCTGAATTTTGGGATACTCTCTTCCATTGGGCTCTCAGATGCAGAAAATCTAGATACTGTGGCACAACCACTGCAAAATAAGTTGAAACCAAAATTAACATTCAAATTCAGCCAGAGATCCTAATAGACAACAGGAGGTACCAACCTAAACTGAACATAATTGACATCATTCTCATGGCCAGATAACACATCAATTTCATAATTTGGTAGGTCTGAATCATCTATGCTGGGTTTACAAGCATTCCACACCTGCAAATCAGTAGCTATTATTACTCTCATCTTCCAGATTGATGGTAAAAATAACCAACAAGATTGTGACAAGTACTAGGCAAATAATGGAAATCAGGACAAGTTTTCAGTGACATATGGTTTTACCCTAGCCAGATTGTCAGAGCTTCCAGCAACAAATACTGTTCCACTAGCATTGAATGCGCAACAGAAGATTTGATGGTTTAGTGCACTGCTTGTGGATGGACCATTGTTCTTAGCTGCAGCAAACCCATTACTTTTGTCAGTTCTACGGAGAAATGAAAAAACAAATTGGTTGCATAGATGATGACTTTGTACAACTGTAACTAACCAGCCACACACTCTGGAGGTCTGGGAGCATATATCCGAGGCCTGAAATTTGAAGTTCTAGCATCCCATATCCTACATGTTCCATCATCAGATGACCTGCAAAGTAAGAGGAAAACCCAAAATATAAGGTGTAATCCCATAGTTATACCTATTATGATCACATTATCAACAAAGATAAAATATTTTGTGAACCAAGCAACAAAAATTTTGAATTTGTAGAATGTTAAAAGATAATCAGATATGAAAGACAAGAATAGAAGTTGAACCAAGTGATTCTTGAGAGTGAAAACCAAAAATCATTAATTCACTTGTATCAATTAAGAGATGCATGACTTGAGGACTAAAGCTCAACTTAACTCAATCTGTAATCACAGAATGGCTGAAGTTGGCTATGTGAGATGAGTTGAACTTAAACTGGATAGAATGAAGTACTGGAAATGCACAGGATGTCTGGTCCTTGAAAATCCCATTTGGCAAAAAAAACATTTTATAATTAACAAACGAGACATTGAGATGGGAAAGAATCACATCAGGTGGATAGAGAATAGACTTAACAAGAGAAACAATCAATTCACATTTGTAAAACATTCATAGAAATGTGTAATAAGCAAGAGAACAGACTGTTCTCAGCCTTACGACAGAAGCTGGTATACAGAACCAGGCCGAGGACTAAATGCAATAGCAGTAACAGCTCCAGTGTGTCCACGCAGAACCGATATTGGCAGCCCATCTGGTAGCCGCCACTGTCAAAATCCAGAAAGCTGCTCAAAGATCCACCAGAAAGAAAACAAAAAAGGAAAAAAGTACAAAGAAGTAAATTGGTAATGGGTAGATGCAATAAGCTTACAACTCGAATGACACAATCATTAGATGCTGAAGCCACCAAGGAATTGTTGGAACTCACAGCTAAATCAGTAATATCGCCCTATCATATAAAAATGAGATTCAATGGATCCCCAAGAAACATTAGAAAGAACATGAGCTTATTCCATGACAGAACAAGAGAACTAACTTCATGCCCACGACAACTGGCCAGGCAAAATGCAGTTTCCATAGACCATATCTTTACAAGACGATCATCTGAACCAGTAACAACATATCTTCCTGACCGATCAAAAATTGCTGCAGTATATACATCAAGAATTTTACGTTTATATTATAGTCATGATAAAAAACAAAATAGAAGTATTACTATAGTGTCATGCAAGTTGATAAGAATTTTGCTTTCCCTCACACTTATTGAAGAATTGGTGATAACATATACCTATCAACCTGCCTGAGGACATAAATGTCAAAACAAGTTAATAAAAATTCCTTAGATCTCATACCACAGTAGACAGCTGCACGGTGTCCTCGTAGCCTCTTAAAGTTATGCATTTTCAGGACCATCATTGACGGTTTTGCAATTGTGTAGCATGCTGCACGAGTAGATGGTGCTCGGTGGTGTCTAGTGAAACCACCACCAATTTCCCTCAAGCTTAGACCACGAACTTGATCAGCATGTGTATGAGGCCATCGCATGTGAGCAGGAGGGCTCTTCGCTTGGCCTGTTCCCTTATCCCCATCATCTGAAGAAAAATGGAAGGATTTCAGAAGACATAAATGCAAAATACTCTCACAACTCCAAAGGGAAGGAGAAGGGGAAAACACAGATAAACTTAGGATGCTGGTCATGGTAAATATAGAAACAGCATAAAATCTTTAAATTCAAACAGAATTGTGCATAAAAGGCTTGAGCAAATGTCACCTACTGCTTAGAAGAGAAAATGAACCCGCTCCCAAAAGGGTAGGAACTGAAGCTGCATTTACAGCATTTCCACCAATTAAGCCATGAGAAGGAGATGCTGAATTGAGTAACAACTTCTTCAAAAGCTTTACCAAGTGATTCTTCTCAATATGTGGATACCTAGATACATAAGATTAATGACATGAATAAAGTCAAAACGAAACTGCAATGAATGGCTACTAAAAGTATAAAATTTAAACAAATTATTATTTGTTCCACAATTAGATGAAAGACCTCAAATTTTAAATTTGACACTTGCCCTGAACAATGTTGCAACTGATTAATGCATGCTTTAAGGAAAAACTCACATAACACATTAGTCAAGAAAAGTGGAATCATTGCCTTAATTGCCAGTTTAGACAAGAG
Source organism: Erythroxylum novogranatense (assembly GCA_029891385.1). Taxonomy (NCBI): domain Eukaryota; kingdom Viridiplantae; phylum Streptophyta; class Magnoliopsida; order Malpighiales; family Erythroxylaceae; genus Erythroxylum; species Erythroxylum novogranatense. Next base: position 136,359,715 of record CM057228.1, read on the forward strand.
AAATCAATATGTAAATACACTACAATCAAGAATGCAGATACATAGCAACAATATAAGCACACTCCATACCTCTCCACTAGTTTTGAGTAGTTTAACGGGTATGAAATGCCATCATCATCTTCATCACCAGTACATACTCCACTTCTCGAATACCAAGCATGATACCTTCTAGGTAGAAGTTGGTGTTCACGAAGTTCCTCCCACAACTCTTTGTAAGTCCTGTGACATGGTCCATATGAAAGGAAATGCATGATCAAAAAATAAATTTCTTTGAGATCAATGTCTACGTCAGGCTCCATTGTCTGATTTGTCTCTGGATCGAAGACTTGAGCACTATCAAGCACCTTTCTGGAAAAGCTCAAAGCCTTCATACTAGCAGAAGGTGTATCATCTACAGGAACATATTTCCTGAGGGCCATGTTTCTGTATATTCAGAAGCCCAAAATGTTTATAAGTGAAACACAAAAGAAAATTAATTTGGAAAAAAGAAACAGAAAACATAACATTTTGAATCACCGATTGGGAACACAAATGCCTAAAAGCACTTAGGTCAACTGAGTAATAACTTCCAAGACAGAAAGATATACCAAACCAAATCTCACTGAACACGAGAAGGATTGAGTGCAAACCCATTGAATGGTTCAACACAAAAACACGCAACCCACAACCTCACAACTTAAGGTTAGAGAGCAATTATACCCATCAACTTCAACACTAGTTTTTGAGCAAAAAAAAGCCTATTAATGCTTTAAAAGAACAACAGAATCCTTTAGTTCGAGCCATTTCGACACCCATTACATTCACCTCATGTCTACTTCCATATCCAGCAAGCTAAATTCAAATCAGTTAAACCATAAATAATTCTCACAAATTCAACCAAATCAAAAGCTCCTCAAACTAGCAATGCTCTTCAAATTCCACCCTTCAAGTCCACATTAACAACAATTCCAAAATCACAGCACTAAGTAAATAACTTCACTAAGTAAATTATGTTCATAACTACCAACCTCTCCTAATCTGCAGCAAAATTCCAAACACATTCCTCTGCCACAACAACAAAACCCTAATTCAAATTCTCCCGACACCCTTTCCCCCGAATCAACGAAACAATCACAATAAACCCTATTCCGATCCAATTCAAACTATAGCACAACTCTTCTTTTATCCAAGAAACAACCAAAAACATTTTAAAAAACAAAACGATTGTCGTTTCTCCAAATACCTCTAATGCGCTTGGGTCCCGAACCAAGACGGTACGTTTTAGTCAGTCGCAGAAGTATTGCTCGTTCTCTAACATTGTCAAGGCGTAGAGAGATCCAACTACATAAACTTTTAAAGAATTTGAAACTTAGAGAGATTGACCGGTGAAAAACACGCGGCAGAGGGCGAGTTTATTTAGATTCTTAGGGGGAGAGAGAGAGAGAGAGAGAGAGACAGCCGTGTGTGGCTGCCCGGAGATTCTTGCTTTTTCGTTTTGGTATAGTTTTGTGCAGAACGCCGATTAGCGAGATATAGAGATTGGAGTCGAAGAAGGAAAGACAAAGTAACAAGGAGGTGGAAACGGAGGCGTTTTTATATCTTTTGCGTTGCGAAGAAAAAGGGAAAAAAAGGAATTTTATTTTAATATTTGGGATTATCTAAAATACCTGACCCACACAAGTGGACCTCCCGTGAGGTCATCGAAAACGACGTCATTACGGGTCCTTCTCGTGGCGTTACGCAATTAAGATTTTTAAGATTTAGAGTTTGGTTTTAAATAAAATAGGATTGAATTCTTTATAACAATACGGAACATAAATAAGGTAATGTTAAAAATTGTTGTTTGAAAATAATAGAAAAGGTTATAATGTAATATAGTAAAATATTATTTAAATAAAAGTTTATAATATAGTATTGTATAAAATTATTTATATTTTATTGTAAACTTTCTATATCAGAAGTTTTATTTTTATTTAAAATAAAATGTGATATAATATTAAACTTTCTTTTTGCATCCTAATTTATTTTACTATATTATAAAATCTTTTTAAAAGGATAAAATAATATTATATTATATTTCTTTTATTAATAAACCCTTAACTAAATATTACATAAGATCGATCTCACTGACTCCTCATTTGAAATCCAAACATATTTTTGGTTGACCCTTATCTTTTCTTAATATTTTTCAATTTGTTCTTTTTCTTTTCTCTTTTTAATGTCTTCAAATTGTTTTTCTCTCCGTCTAATTCACTGTTACCCTCCAATATCATCATTTAGTTTTTAAAGAGACAAAATCAAAATTTTCTATTTTTAGAATTTTAATTTAATATCGTATATTTTAAATTTTTCAAATTGGTAATTAATTTTTCAAAATTCGTAATATTGTTTTTACTAATGTGAAATTAGTAATTTTACAATTCAAGAATTTTATATTTTAATAAATTAATAATTAATTAAAATATTTAAATTAAATAATATTGCCAAATTTAATATGTTTCCTCATACTTAAAAGTCATTAGCAACCTTTTAATTTGGTCTGACACTAAAAGTTGAACTCATATCCTTAAGAATAGTTTAATTATAATATAGATCTGTATATTGAATTTTATTAGGATAATGTTACATGATATGAAATAATGAAAAGATTAAAAAATAGTAAAAATTATCTTTAAAAGTTAAATTATAAATTAAATTATATCAAACTAAAAGAAAATAAATGCACAACCTTTAAATTATAGTTTTTGAAAATAAAACGAAAGTCATTAACTTCCTTGTTCATTCGCCCAGCATATGCGGGCCAATATAATCTTTCAGATTGGGCCTATGAACGGCCCAAGAAAACCAATATATCTTAATGGACTCAGTTTGCGTTAATTAGGCTTTAGGCTATTTTTCAAAAAATTAAAAATTAAATTTGATCTGACCAATCAAACTTCAAACTGTTCGAATTTAATTACGCCGAGTTTAAGCTAAAATCTTCACGTCCGATTTAGGGGTGAGTATTCGGATAATTGGTAGAAATTTCACTTCGCGTCCTACTGAATTACTCAATTTTTTATCTTCTTATCCAACCCAAACTTTTTCTTACCCAGCTTTTGCACTCTAATTACCCGAAATTTTGTTTGGCTTTACCCGAATTATCCGAAGTTGTTTTTTTTTATATTTTTTTAAAAAACCCAAAATTTTGTATTTTTATAACCTAATTCGGGTAATTGAATGCCAAAATTTTTAAATTACAACCCTCACTGAAAATAATTGGTAATACCAATTACTGAAATTTGAAATTTTTAACCCGAATTAATTTGGTAGAATTAGGGTAATCAGTCGACCCAAATAATACTCACCCCTAGTCCGATTGAACTTTGGCTTGAGATTAACACACTATTGTCAAACGTTTTTTTTATGTGAGATTAACACACTATTATCAAACCTTTTTTTTGTGTACACTCACGAGATAAGGGTTTCAATTGTGAAAACGGTGCCTTTAAGTCATTTATACTCAGACTAATCACAACTTACACCAGATCAACTCGTAAAGAATAAAATGTTGGCCAAACAAATTTTTTCATTTTCAGGATTTGAATTCGAAACAAGTAAAACTTGTCTCACCATTCTTTTAGTTTTGATTACATTTCTTTAACCTTTTTTATCAAAGGAAAGTTGGCAATTAGTATTATTCAAATGTGTATTGAATAAAATTTTAAAATTCAATAAACCGTATATTTTAAGTTAATTATTTGATTTTATATAATATTTTATTCATATGTTTAAATAAATTATATATTATAATTAAGTAACAGTTTTGTATTTTTGTGATAACAATTGCAGTAATTTAGAAGTAGGTTTAATACTTTAATTAAAATTTGACTCAATTTGGTCTGAAATTAATGTTTGAGTTAATTCTAAAATTAAAATTTTAGTTAAAATTAAAATGATGTTATTTTATTTAAAATTAGTTGATTAATATAACATCATTTTAATAAAATTTACTGAAATGATAAAATTAAAAAAATTAGAATGAGTCAAGAGAATGTTAGCTAAATATGGATCAAAAATTGGCAGTCAAATTATAAACTCTCCAGTGGCAGCTACAAGCTACATCCAGCTGGAAGATTCCTCCAAACTATAGATTTTGGTAAAAGAAAGAGACAGGCAGCTGATAAGCCTCCACTTTCTTTATCTCTCTTTTATATATATATATATATTTTTTCACTTTTAGTGCTATAAGTACCCTCCACTGCACTCTTTCGATCCTCCACATTTCTGATCTGATAATCTATATAGAATCAAACACTTCTCCTTTTTTTTTGGTTCCTTATAGTTGAAAATGTTTTTTGATTTCTTCACGATCACATGAACTATCTCAGGGTTTTCTGTCAAATGGTTCTTTTCCATTCGGTATCAGTTGTTCTTCTGCACTTTTTCTACCTGATCTCCTGAGTTCATTATCATCATCTTGTACGATTCTGATAACAATCCCACATAAATTCTCAAGTTCTACGTTTGAATCCATTGATTTATCTTCAAGGGGTTTTGAAGAAGAAAAAAGATGTCATCTTTCATGAAGATGAGCTCGGGGTCTGAAGCTGAAGCTGAAGCATCATATGCGACGATCGATGAGAAAAAGAGAAGAAGAATGATATCTAACAGAGAATCCGCGAGACGATCACGCATGAAGAGGCAAAAACACATGGAGGATCTCATCAGAGAGAAAGCTGCATTGGAGAAGAAACTTGGAGAAGATCATCAGAACTATTCTGCAGTTTGGCAACAGCACGTTGTTCTTGTATCAGAAAATGAAGTCCTGAAAGAAGAAAAGTTGAAACTTGATTCGCATCTCAAGTGTCTGAACCAAATCCTGTCGACTTACAAGCAGACACCTATAGATGGTGAAGATTCTGATCTTTCAGAGTCATGTTTGAATCCCTGGGAAGTTCTTAGCTCAGGACAGCCAATTCCTGCTTCTGGGGTCTCACAGTTTTCGTTTTTCTAGTTCAGGAAGCCGCCATTAATGGACAAAAAGGCAGCAAAACGAATATGTACAGTAAAAATTTTATCTGTAGTTTCTTGAATTCACATCACAGTGTATTTCTCTGAAATTCGATCTGTTGTTCAAAGGAAGGTACAATCTCTTCCTGACATTTCCTATCAGCATGCAAAGAGAGAACGCAAGAAGACAAAAACGGAGGAACGTCTTGGTTTTTTGTGGATAAGGTTGCTTGAAGATAAGCACAAGAAGATGCATTATTAATTTATTATTCTTAAAATAGAATAAATCCGTGGTCCAATCAAAACCTCAGCTTTTACTTTCCATATACATACATATAATATATCACCCACATTGTACATGCTTTTAAGATTAATTACATAGATTTATTTTATATTTTATATTAATTTTGTTTCTTTTATTCGTAAGCTTCAAACTATATTAAAATTAATATAATATGTTAAAAATTATAAAATATATTAAAACTAATATAACATATCAAAAAACTAAAATAAATAAAACTACTTATAAAAATAGTGCAATAACCTGAAATTAAAACAATTATATCACAAAATTCCATATGTTTATTCCTTTTTATAAGTTATGAATTCTTGAAATTGTTGAATTGTCTTTATCCTTAAGCCGTTGGATCATTATTTTGTTAATTAATATTATTGAAATCTCTTCTGTTTTTGGCATGGAATCTTTATCCTCAAGGCATCAAGTTTCAAATTCAAATAATACGGTATATATCTTTTAATCGAATTGAGTATAGTCTTATCCACTAACCAAATCTACGTGTGAGTTAATACACACACCTGTCTTTTTTTTTCCCCTAACTTGGAAAACCTGAAATATTGGAATCTTCCCATTTTTGAGGAGACATTTAACTTTTGTCTTGAAGTAATTGCCAAGAATCGCCAACGACTTTAACGGATTGACGGCCGAAATAAAAGACCACATCACATTTGGGTATATCAATTCCTGAAATTTGTAGTCATCATTAATAGTAACTAAAAGTTCATGAATCACACCTACGTGTTAAAATAGAGACCAGATTCAACAGAAGCTCACAGGTTGGCGTGCGACTCTATCTATGATTGGTAGGGTGACCTTAACTCAATCAGTCATTTCCGTTCTTTTCATTTTTACCATGCAGATGATTCGACTCCCACGTCATCTTTGTAATGATCTTGAGCAGCTCATGTGTAATTTTATTTGGGGCACGACTGCCTTGCAGCGTCGACTCCATCTAGTAAAATGGGACACCGTCTGCCAGCCTAAGTCCGCGGGGAGTTTGGGCATAAAACGCCTCCGTACCACCAATAACACATTATTTGCCAAATTAGGTTGGGAATTGCTAGTCAATCCTACGGCCCTATGGGTTCGTGTGCTATGTGGGAAATACCGCTTGGATACGCATCATTTGTCCAGCACTTTAGCGAGGTCCCGGGCTTCCATGGTCTGGCGGAGCCTGTCGGCTGTCTGGTCAATCGTTCGCCAGGGCAGCCGTTGGGTTCTGGAGAATGATCGTCGTATATTATTTTGACTTGATAATTGGGTAGGCGGGTGGGGACCCTTGGTACACCAGGCCACCGTGGGCGTCATCGACACTATTCTGTATGTTACGGTGGCCAACTTCATGGACAAGCAAGGCACCTGGCTCTGGCCCATGTTTCAGCAGTATTTCCCGACTGCAGTATGCTTCGACCTAGCCTCCAACCTCCGTTCGTTGGGGGCGTGGCCGATCAACTCCTTTGGGCCCCCACCTCCCATGGGAGGTTTACCGTCGCTTCGGCTTATGAGTTACAGGAATGTCCCAGGGTTGCCTCGCAGCCAATTGTGTGGGAACTTGTTTGGAAATGGGTTGGACCTCAACGGATCCGGTCCTTCTTGTGGCTTTTAGCGCACAGTAAACTTCTGACGAATCGGCAACGCGTCCTCCGGCACCTTACCACAGATAGTCGATGCCCTTCCTGTGGGCATGATGAGACCACGATCCATGTGATGCGGGATTGCCCGCGGGTGCGCACTTTTTGGGCCCAGTTCTCTCGGGATTTGTTGGGGCCTCATTTTTTCCATCAGGGGGACGGGGCGTGAGTTTTAGCTAACCTTACCAACATGCGGATTTTTCAACAAGTTGAATGATCAATTATCTTTAGGGTGGCTTGTTGGTACTTGTAGACCTGACGTAACAAAAGTTTGTTCGATCAGGGCTTTCTTTGGTCGACGGGTGGTCGTCGGTTGGTTATGGAGTATGTTGAGTGGATCTCCAGAGCTCGACTTATGAAGTCTTGTGTAGCCCCGGGCCCCCTATACCTGTCAGGATTCCAGTGGGCTAGTCTAAGCCCTTGAAGGGTTGGGTGAAGTTGAATACGGATGGGGCAGTCTCTCCCGGAATTGATCGGGCGTCGGCCGATGAGTTAATTTGAGATCGGTTTGGACAATGGTGCGGCAGTTTTCAACAGCGGATTGGTTGCAGCTCCCTCCTCACCGCAGAACTTTGCGGGGTCCATTCTGGCCTCATATTGGCGTGGGACCGGGGTTACCGTCTGCTTGTCCTTGAAGTCGATTCTTTGGAGGTCATTAATATTCTTTCCTCTTCCCAGCAGGTTCTGATTGAGGATGTTTTGTTGGTTGCAGGTATTTGAGGGCTTTTACATCGGAATTGGGAGGTGGTCCTGCGCCACGTCGAGTGAGAGGGCAACCAGTGTGCTGACAGACTCGCAGCCTGTGCCAGTTTCTTAAATCTGGGCCTGTTCATTCTTTGAGAGCCATCGGGGGCCATTTTGGAGCTTCTTCGACAAGACGCGAGCGGGGCTTTTTACCCCCGTCTTTTGTGATCTTTTTATTCTCTTTCCATTGTAATAAAAAAAATAGAGGCCAGATTTTCTGTACACGATCCTATCCACACAAATATATAAATCCTAAAAAAAATATGTGAATAAGATCGTATAAAATAGAGTTGGTATAGAGTTATGATCACATTAAATTTGACCATGTTAAAATGGTATTAATAATAATTTAAAATATGATAAATTTAAGTTGAAATTGAAGTTCAATATTTGAATCATTAACTAATCTAGGTTAACTTTAACATAACTATAAATTAATATTTTCAAACATTGATTAAAAGACCAATGTATAATTTATTACTTAAATACGAGCACATGACTTGTGAAATTACTTAAATTATGGATAACTTAAAATTGAAAACTTTGATCGGTTTGATAATAAAATTTTAAATCTAAAACTTTTTATTTTCAAATTTTAGTTTGATTTAGTTTACTAATTTTCATTGATAATAATAAATCAGTTTATTAATTAATTTGCTAGTAAACTATTCCATTTTATAAATCCGAGTATAGTAATTAGTTTTATTAAATAAAAATTAATTAATATTTGATTTATAAAAATAAAAATTCAATTAAACTTTAAATTTTAATAACTAACAACAATTTTTTGATCATTTTTCAAACTTATTTAATTTTCAACTAATTTTACGACAATATTAAATCTTTTAAACTTTAAACCTCATGTCTTATCGGTTTAATTTTCGATCTAATTTTAAAATATTATAAATTATATCCTTTATATGATTATTATACGTATAATACATATGTGAAATATAAATATAATGATTTCGAATTTAATGTTAATAAAATAATAACCATCAATCTTCAACATTGTCCATTACAACTAACACTGAATCAACTTAATCTCAATTGTCTTATAGTTTTCCTGGAACCTTAATTTGAACATCTTTCCAAGCCCCTTAATCTGATTAGGTTTCCCTAATGTTTACGACATTAGCCATTTTGATTTTATTTATGCATGTAATTAGATTAAAATGAGAAAAAAACCAGACTGAACATAAATGCTATACTTAAAACCTAGCTTGACAACCCAAAAAAGAACTTTAATTAATTATATTCAATATTTTAAAAATCAGACCGAAAGTGAAACTGATAAGACAAATATTTAAGTTTTAAAATTAAACTAATATTATATAAAATTAAAAAATTTAAATACGATTAAAAGAGACTATCTTTATCATTCGAAAATTTTGAATTTTAACTAATTAATATTTTAAATAAAATTAATTGATTTAAAAGAACTTATTAATTTAAAAATTAATCAATTAATTAATAATTTTGTTAGTTTTTAATAATAAAATTATTAAATTAAATCAAATAGTTTTAATAATAAAATTATTAAAATAAAATGAATAAAAAATTAAAATTGAACTTTTTTTTAAGCAAAAGTTTAACACGCGAAAACATTGACAAGAAAGGCAAAATGAAACTAACCCAAGTCAATAGGCTTATCCCGTACACTCAGATCCTACTAGCCTTTCACCATCAATGCTTGAACAAGCAGAATTATCTGAAATTAAAATGGAATCTAAACAAGAAGGATTAACACTCCAAATAATGAAGGTTTGTATATAATAAGGCTACCCTTGTAACTGAGTAAACCGCCTTATTAGCAATCTTACGCGTCATTAGACCATTCAATTTGAATCAAGTTTTTTAATCATTAATTAATTATAACTCTAATCAATTGAGTTCTTTTTTTTTAATAACTGCTCGAGTATATTGAGATAAAGCTGCATCACACATTAAAATGTCAATCAAAAACTCAGGCGACATGTCCCAACTAAACCTACTGAGAAAACTAATACTCCCTCCGTTTCATAAAAAGAGTCGTTTTAGATACATTTTAATTATTCAAAATAAGTGTCATTCTTGACTTTGTATGCATGTTTATAACATTTATTCCAAAATTAACCTTTCATTTATCTCTCATCTTAATTATACATATCACAATTTCAAGGCAATTTCTCTCACAATTTCATTTAAGATGCTGATTACCGAAGTAATTTTATGGAAGTATTAATAAGGGTATATCTATAATTTTATTAGCTTTCTTAATAAGCGTTTATTTTTCTAAAACGACTTTTATTATGAAACGGAGGAAGTAGTTAATTTAGCTAACAAATGAGTTCCTGTGTTTACATGCTTTGGAATCCAGTTAAAAGTACAGAATTGAAAGTCATTAGCTGTTAAATTGCACTCGTCCAGTATTACTTCGAGCTCATTGATACTGTTTCGTGATCCGTAAAGTCGCTGCACTAATTGAAGACAATCTATTTCCACCTCTACATAAATAATGCCAGAATATATCAACCAAGACAAAAGCTTCTTTGAAAACAACAGCTTCAACAATGAGAAGAGGATAATTGGAAGGAGAGAAACCTGAGAGAGATTTAACGAATTGACCTCTCGCTCCTCTGATTACTACGCCATATGATAACTCTAATCAATCCAATTATTTAATCATTAATTAATTATAACTCTATCCATATTTTAGTAATAAAATTGAGGAGTCCAGATCTAGAGTAGGCCACCATGTTCAAATGGGAATATACTAAAACGAAGGTAGACAAAGATTGAGGAGTCCAGGGCAGGCCACCAAGTTCAGATGGGAACAATTTTCCTGAACAGACAGATAGGAACATACTAAAACGAAAGAAGTCAAAGAGTTCTCCAGAACAACTTTCTACTCATTTAAATAGTCATAACCTTATCCTGATAACATTAATCAAAGGAAACGTGTTTATTTGGTTTTATGGTCATATGTCATTAGTAGAAGTATTCAATTCAAATTCAAATTCAAATTTTGTTTGACAGTAAGTGTCAGCTAATCAAACTTTTTAATTAAAAATACGCAATAACTCATAAATTACGTGTTCAACTAATACTTAATAAGAGCCATTAGAGGTTAATTAGTAGTTTAAAGACAGGTGACAACTTCGATAGAGTTAAGGTTGTTGATATATTTTCACGGATCAATCATTCCATCTTCAAAATTTGAAGCATTATTTGTTTTAACACTTTTGTTTGATTTAGTTTAATAATTTTTATTATTAAATTTTAATCACATTAATTAATTAGTCAATTTTTATAATTAAAATAAGTCAATTATTTTTTAATTAAACTTTAAAATTTTAATAAATAAAGACAATTTATTTTCTGTCTTATCATTGAGTTGCAAACCTAACTCCCTGAACTTTTATCCGCGAAGGCATCAATAACTTTATTTTGTCGTTCTGATCAGATGTTAGTCACAAGAACACAAATGGGGTATGCTCTGAGACAAGTCAACAAAGAACGGGACAAGAGACAAGATATGAGCCATCTCTTGAAATTGGAGATGCTGATCTAACAATAAAAGAGCTTTACACCAAAATCTGAGATAGACCCTTTTAGCCTGCTTTGTGAGTCTTCGTTATTACTAAAGCCGTTTCACAGAAATGGAAAGAAAATGTACATCAGTAGTGTTTCTGTTACAATATATGATAATAACAAGGACTACCAAAGATCTTTGCCTGCCAACGGACTATTAGTTCAAAACAAGCTTCTGCTTCTGTAGTTTCTTCTTTCCCAAATGACTATTTGATCACGACTTCAGGCAAAGACCTTGTACATGATCAGACATCCAACGATGAAAATCCACTAAACCATCAACTACTAATTCATCTGCTAATATGTTTCTGAAAGCTTTAAAGCTAAGCGATAAGTGTTTACGGGGACAAACTTGAAGAACTGTCCATGATGTGCACAAGAAAATGAGTCCCATGAAAATGTTCTCTAAGAGTTTACAAATCCAACTTGCATGGTTACTCGTGAACTTGCTGTTGTGTAATAAAGACATCTTTTTTAATTCCTTTCTTCATTTATACAGATGAACATAATTTTGGTCATTCAGCAATGAATGAGGCCTCTCACTTGTCAGTACGCAGAGGATTGCATGTAGATTATAGAAAAAAAATTGTGACAAGTGAATTGCATACAGATTATAGAAGATACCTTTTCTATTTGACGTAGTATTGATGAGAAAGCTTACAGGTATGCATGCATTTGATGAAAGATGGAGAACTCCACCCCAACAGCTTTAACCCCTCCATGATTCATCCATTTTGGAGAGGTAGACCATGACCACCACTTACTTGGTGAAACCTGCATTTTGCATTTAGCTACTCCATCACATTTTTTTAATCATGTGCTCTAAAGTTCCCTTAGAAATTGTTTCCTTCGCAGCAGGTAAGGACTTTGGCAACACCTAAAACCTTCTAACTCCTAATTCTTTCCATCGTACCACTGAATAATCTATAATAATTCACAAATCCAGCTCAGAGCACCAATTTAATTGGCGAACAGCCCTGCTATCCCCTCATCGGTTGTAGTTATCAAGTTCTTTCTATTTTCACCAAATAAATGATTGGAAGCTGCATAGTCATTACAAAAGTTGATTATCATCTTGCACCATGTGTCTGGTCAATACTTCTAATAACTTGCGAATCTCTTTGCTCATAGGATGAAAATGATCTCTAGAAACAAACTCATGGACAACACCATTGACATTAATTGAACTACAACCAGGTGTTTTTGTCAAATCTTTCGCCTTCATCCGTCTCCTCAACTCCCCAACAATTTCCCATCTGTTAGCCATAGCATACAAATTGGACAAAAGCACGTAGTTAGTGTCATTTAGTGGCTCCATCTCAATCAAATTTCTTCCAACTTGCTCCCCCAATTCAACATTTCCATGTAGTCTACAAGCACCGAGGATGGATCTCAGTACATTTCCATCAGCTTTTACTGGCATCATTTTGACAATATGAAATGCTTCGTATAGCAATCCTGCACGACCAAGCAAGTCCACAAGGCATCCGTAATGCTCCATTGTCGGTATTATCTTCTGACTGACCACCATCCTATCAAATACTTGTAACCCAGCATCAACTAAACCTGAATGATTACAGGCCGCTAAAATGTTGATGTAAGTTATTCCATTCGGCTCTATTCCAGACTCAGTCATCTTCACAAAGAGCTCAAGTGCTTCTTCTCCAAGTGAGTGCATTGCCAGTCCTCCCAATATAGAATTCCACACAAACACCTTCTTATCTGCTGTCTCCATAAACAGTTTCCTTGCCATGTCAATTTGCCCACATTTACTGTACATATCAATCAAAGCTGTAGACAAATGGGCATCAACTTTTATCCCATTTCTCTCAACGTACATGTGAAGCCAATGGCCTTGATCTAAAGCCCCCAACCTAGCACAAGCAGACAGCAACGTTGTAAGAATGATTTCGTCCATTTCAACTTCAGCAGCTTGCATTTCCTTGAAAAGATCCAAAGCCTTACTATAACAACCCATTTGCGTGTAACCATTAATCAATGCAGTCCAAGAAACCAAGTTTCTTTCTGGCATTTCATCGAACAAAGAGGAAGCCTCACTCAACAACCCATTATTAACATACCCCACAAGCATTGTAGTCCAAGACACAACATCTCTTTCAGGCATTTCACCAAACAGTCTTCGTGCTTCATCCAAATCCCCCGATTTCACATACGCATCAATCAAACAGTTCCATGAAACAATATCCGGGTTCTCTATTCTATCAAACAATCGACGAACCACACATCCCACCTCTCCAATCTTCACATAGAAGTCCATCAAAGAGTTCCAAGAATGAGTCCCAAACTTAACGTGGCATTTTGTCATGTGGGCATGAGCTTGCTTGCCTTCAAAAACACCTCCAAACTTAGAGCAAGCAGAAAATACAAAAGTGAAAGTGAACTCATCAGGGTACACACAGTCTGCACACAACATGTTTGAATAAACAACAAATGCCTCTCGTGGCATGCCACGGGCATAATAGGCTCTTATCATCGTATTATACATGAAAGAATTTCTCTCTATATCGACGCTATCGAACAATTTTCGAGCATAATCAAGAGCTCGGTGACTCTCAGAGGAGCCATAGGAAGAGAGCAAACGTCCAAAGGCATATTTTTCTCGCAAAAGAGAGGTCTTGACGAGCAGGGTGTGCACTTGCACTAGCTCCTTCACGCTTCTACAGATTTGTAGTAGTAAAATTGCAGTATCAGGTTTCTTCAATTGAGTTCTCTTTTCGGGCTTGACAGTGGTTTTACTTGTTGTTGACGAGAAGCATGAAGCTAAAGGTACACTCATGTCTTTATTCTCTGTAAGCTAGTGAGGAGCAGAAGAGGCTTTCCAGTCAGTTAAGTTCGTTAGGTCCAACAGTTTTTTTTTTTTTCCCCTCAAGGACTTCTTATTTTCTTCATTTGAAAATGTTTGACTTCTACCCTAGACATGATTTCAATTAAATTTGAATATTCGATTTTAAACTCGTTTCAATTAAACTAATTTATGGACTTTCTAATTTTACCTTTATCATCATCATATCTAATCTAAAGTTATGCAATAAAACGAAATTTAGAAAAGTCTATTAATATATAACCTTATTTTTATATAATAAATAAGTTATTTTTAATAATTTACATGATAGCGATGGGTGTTAGTTGTTAGGCCAAGCTTATCACCAACTCAATTTGAACCAATGTTCCTAATTTGCTATTTGAGTTTTTAAAAAAAATTTAGGGGAAAATACCAGCTTAAATTAATAAAAAACGGTGCGTAATACAAAAAGGAGGAAAAGTAGATAACATAAAATTAGAGAACGAAAGCGAACTACGAGCTAAACTATGAGCTAAGACGTTAAATTTGTAATTGGAACGAAATTTTACTATTAGTACTGAAAATGACATCATTTTAAAATTTTATAAAATGACTCTTTTAAGGTTTAATTCAAAATTGATTAACTCAAACTTAACATATTAATTTTAAATTAAATTTGATCAATTTTAGAGCCTAAATATCATTCATAAAACAAATATTTTCCAATAGAACCACTTATAAAAGGCAATAATAATATATTCCTTTTTGGTCATTTATTAGACTTGAAATAATCTTAGAGATTTTGATTTTTGATTTTTGATTTTGTTTTTAAATTCAGTAAAAAATATGTTTATTTGAGTTTTAAGTTTCTGTTTTTAGTTTTATTTCTTCTTGATTTCAAAAATCATAAAAAGTAGTTTTATTTCCTATTTCATTTTTGTTCATAATTTGAGTTACTATCATTTAAATATATTATTTAATTATTAATAAAATTATGAATAATTTAAATCAAGATTATATATTTAATAAATAAAATTAATTATCAATAAAATTACTATTTTTAATTTTATAATTAAATTATATATAAATTTTATAATTATTAATAAATATAAATAAATTTAAAATATATAAATATTCAAATCAAATTTGATTTAACAATTAAAATATATTTCAAGTAAATATAATTTATAAATAAAATTTTAATTTTAAATTAATTATTTTATTACAATGATATAATTTTATTAATAATTTGTTAATAAATATTATATAAGAGATTAAACAAAATTATTTATTTAAAATAAATTATCTTTAAATTTTATTTATTATCGATAATAAAATATAACTATATTAACATTAATATTCAAACATGTTTTGTTTTTATTAAAAAAGAAAAATGAAAACAAAAACTAAAAATTATAACGAGAAAATTTAAGTAGAACCAAACGATACCTTAATTTAGCTTTGTTAATAGAGAATTAAATGATGTCTAACCATCAAATTTATAAATGAGGTTGATCTTTAATTGACCGGACTTAAGATTTAACTTTACTTTTATTAAGAGAATCTTGAATTCAATCAAAATTTAAATCGTCTGTTCTATGTAAATTGGCCCCTCCACTTGGTTGCCTTGTCAAAGAAGAAGGCTTTGATTAGTGGCTAGAAGTCTATTCACGTAACTCTCCATTCATGAATACAAAGAAGGTCAAATATTGCTAGTCGAAAATTGTGAGCAAATTTCGGCAAGTATTGTAGGCTACATGTAGGCGTGCTTGAAAATAAGCCATATAGTTAACCCATTTTCTTGACTAAAATTTAGGTGATAACATTATAAATAGATGCATCATCTGCATCTTTTGTACACCGAAAAATAGAAGAGAGAAAGAGTGTGGGAAACACTTTTGAGAGCTCTATAATTGTACTAGCTACATTTGGGATTCATTGGGTACAGAGAAAATTCTAGAGTGACAATTTGTAATCTCCTGTTATTCTCTCATAGTGAAATATCTCCGATCGTCTCCGACCGTGAACGTAGGTCACATTGATCGAACCACGTAAATCTTTGTGTTCTGTCCCATTTATTTCAACTACCTTTATTTTCATTACTACTTTTCTGGCTATTAAATTCTACCGATATCCGATCCGAGGGCATTTTATCTTAACAAACTGGTATAAAAGATTCTTTTTTTTTAATATCTAACTTACCGTATGCTCTGTGGTTGTCACTAAGGTAGACCCTCCACATCAGAAAGTAACTTAGAATTTTTATTGTGAGTCTAAATGGGGCCCACTATCTCTATTTTATCTTGTGGGGCCCACTGTCTCGATTTTGTAAACGAAATTCAGCTTTGCTTGTGGGGCCCACGTGTTGGACCCCGAACCTTGAGTGACAATTTGACTATGATCAAGTGGATGAGTTGATTGAAATTAAGTTGAAGATCATGAAATAAAGAGAGAAAGTATGAAAATATAAAAAAATTGTGTAATAGTTGACTTTCTGGCCTTTGAAGGTTGACTTTTGATTGAGGCAAAATTTGATAAAATGATCTTCTGGAAACTTGTAGGTTATGTTAAGAGATTTTTGTGGACATAAAGTTTGTAATTTTTCGATATCGGGAGTGAAAGTTATGATCGGTCAAAGTTTATGTTTGATCGGGTTTGACTTTTATATTGGTTGGAACTTTGACTGAGAAATTAACCTAGTTAGAGGTTAATTGAGCTTTAATGTTCTTCATGAAAATTGAAGGATTTGTTTTGATCTTTATTTCGATATAAAGTATGCAATTTTCGATCTCGGAATAATAAGTTATGATTTTACAAGTTTGTATAGAGGATAGTATCTTTGACGGAAAATGGACTCCGTAGGAGTTGAATTGAGTTTTATGTTCTTCTTGGAAGATTTAGAGCTTCTCTCAAGCTTTCTATAGAGATTAAGTTTGTCAAAATCGAATTGGGATTAAAAGTTATGAATTTTAGAAGTTTAGAGGGAAAAAAAAAAGAAAAGTTTTAAGCCTTGGCATAGAAATGACGGCTTTCATCTAGCAATGCGCGCCAAATATCTTCTCGCTAGAAGCGACGCCTCATTGGCCGTGCTCGCCCTCATGAGGCAAGGCTCATCTCTCATGTTGTCTTGCCCTCATTAGGGACGCCTCGCCTAGCGAGGCGGTATTCTTCGCTCGCCTCGCCAGAGGCGACGCCTCGCCCTAGCGAGTTAGGCGTCTCACGCAGATTTCTTCTTAAATTTTGATTTCTTTGTTTTAATCCGACCTTTGCTCACTATTTTGCCTATATCTTTTCCGTCCGACATCCGATTGAGTTGATTCTTTTTGCGTTGGATTCCTAAGACATTGAATTTCATTTTATAAGAAATTTGTGAACTTTTGAGATTAAATTCATGGTGATTAATTTAATCAAAGTGAGTCGGGAAATTTTCCGAGCATGATTCAGTGTTTTGTAAAATTCGGGATCTGTAGAGATCCGATTGAAGCGATTCTTGAGGCGAAATAAAGATAAGACAAGGGGCTACAAATCTTATGAAGACATGAAATGTCAATTTTGCCCCTAAGACTTTTAATTTTTGAATTTAAGTTCGGATTAGGGTGTAATTTTTGGATTGGGAACACCTGTGAGTAATTTGAGTATAACTTTTGATCTGGGAATCGAAATGAGACGATTCTTGTTTTGAATTAAACTAGAGACATAAGGCTACAATTGTTATGAAGACATCGCGTTTCAATTCGGGATTAAGAATGTGAAATTTTGGACGGAAATAATCGTACATAGAAAATGTGTTAGAATATGGATATTTCCGCCTTGTTTTAGCATAACTTTTGATGTAGTGCTCGGAATTGGCGCGGTCAGTGGCGTTGGATTCGTATGAGTGAGAGGAACATTTCTCGAGAAGGAAGTTTTGAAAAACTCCTTCAGATTGATAGTCTTGAATCAAACCGCAAGTAAGTGTAATTTTAAGTTTTGAATGGAGGGCAAAATGGTCATATGACCATCATTTAATGAAACACTTGATGAGTTGTCGTTTTTGGCTATTAAAAGCCACGGAAGTGGCTGGAGAAGTCTGGAAAATGTTAGAAGAAAGAAGAAGAAATAAGAAGAGAGAGTTTCGGGTGATGGAGAAAAGAAGAGAGAGAAAGCTTTGTTTCAATTTTTCTACTTGTTTCTTAGGGATTTTTTAGAAGATTTCAAGAGGAAAAAGGTAGAGGGGCATAAGAGCTTCCTTCCAAGCCAAAAAAAATTCGAATTTGGATGAGAAAGAGGTAAGAGAAAGTTTTCTACTTTGAGATTTTGATTAATTTTTCGGTTTAGAATTATGACATATGAGATGGGTTTATGGATTGTGGAATTAATTTTGATGTATATGCTTTAGGTTGGGTTTAATTTTGGATGGAAAATTGATTAAGGTTTAGGCTTAATTTTATGATTGAGAATTTTGAGATATTTTGGTGTAGAATTATAGGAAATATGATGAATTGATGATATATGAAATCAATTTCGAAGAATTTGTATTTTATGGTATTGAATTGGGATAAATTAGTTTAGGCCAATTTTAAGATTTGGGGATTTTTGAAATTGAGGATTTAGATGTCTTGGAATTAATGTGAATTGAGGAATTGTGAGATTAATTTTGAAGAAATTATGTTTTATGAGATTGAATTCGAGTGTCTTGGTTTAGGCCAATTTTAAAAATTGGGGATTTTCAAAATTGGAGATTGAAATAGCTTGAATGTAAATGGAATTGGTGAATTCCTAAGTTGATTGTGAAAATTAAGTATTTTCTGATGTGAAATTTGGATGATTATGGTTTAGGTTTTGGTATTTTGGAAGAGAGAGAAAAGCAAGGATCAATTGAAGCTCGGGATAAACTTCTAGCGTCATTTCGAGGTGGGTAGCATATTTATATTTTGATTTGTGAGCAATATGCAATTTTTGAAAAATTAAAGAAAGCAATTTTGAAAAATAAAGAAAGCAAAAATGTGAAAATTTTGACAAATTATTGTTTTGTAAAGGTTTGAAATTCTGATTTAGAATTTTTACGAAAGATTATTATAAGTTTGAATTCATTGCTTTAAATGATTCGATAAACCGATAGAAATTTTTGAAAATGCATTTGTTGTGTATGCATTATTCAATTGTGGAAATTATTGTTTGATTGAATGTTTTGATTGTTGAATTTAGTGAATGATAGACTGAATAAATTGAGTGGTATGCATTTTCGGGAAAATTTTGAAGAAAAGTACGAAATTGAAAAGTGCCTTGAGCAATCCGACTTTTCGTTTTCGATTATGTGTTATGTGGGTTTGGTAGGTCCTTGGTGAGTCGTTATTGTCTCTATGTATATAGCCTTCTCCAGTGCCCATTAGTGTACGGAGCTTCGATTCGGACTCCTTCACGGCTACCTTGGACCGCATGATGCGGAAAGTGTAAGACGTTTATTTCACGCCTGCAGGACCGCTATCTTGGAGGCGCAATGCGATCGTCTCTTTGGACTAGCTGGACCATTTTGATGTGTTATATGTTTTGATTTGTTTATGTGTTCTGCATTCATATTTATGAAAAATTCAAGAAGTATTCAAGGAGTTTTGAAAAATGAGAAAAAGTGAGATTATTATGAAAAGTTTGAAAAATATATATAAAAAAATGGGTTTGAGGAAATTGTTTGAAAAATTATAAAGTTTGAAAAAAATTAGCCCTTTTGGCAAAAAGAGTATTAAAAATGATTTCGGCTTATTTATCAGTTTATAAATGTGTTATCTACGAGCTTTCGAGCTCACCCCCCCTTTCATCCCCATCTCCAGGTTTCGAGCAGAAGATTGGATGAAAGAATGTGAAGACATCAGTTCCGACGGTTTTGTGCTTTTGTAATTTGCATGAGTTAGTTTTGAGTAATCTGAAATTTGAGTATGGAAATGTTTATGGTTTAAGATAGATTTGAAAGAAAGTGTATTTGTGTATAAAGTTGAGTATCGGGGATGATTGAGAAATTTGTATATGAAATCATGAATAGCTTGGGCATATATATTTGTGTTTGATTCTGGGAATAAGTTTGAATTATGAAAATAGTAGATTGAATGACAAGTAAGAGATTGTTTTAGAATTAGGTTTGTGTCTATCTGCTGATATCCCGGATGGAGGGTCCGGTGGATTCGATATTTGTGTTTGATTGTTTGAGTTTTAGAAGTGTATTTTGAACCCTTGCGAGTTTGGGTTAGGAAAAAGCGGTAGATTATCTTTGCCGAAATTTCGATAAAAATTGGGATAAAAAAAAATAGAATTTGAGATTGGTATGGATTTATCTCAGATTATGTACGACTGTATGGATTGAAGATGATTTGGATGTGATTGAGTAACGAGAAAAGAAATGAAATGAGAATAAGAAAAGAAAAGAAAAATTCATAACGGATTTTGGAACGTCTTAGGATTCCCAACGCGATTCTGTTTCCTGTTCCTTGCTGATTCACGGATGTCGGAAGGTGTTTTCAGTTTACATTGATTTGTTTGCTTACTTTGTTTTCTATCCGAATTCGATTTGCATTCGATTCGATCCCGCTTTCGCTTATTCGTTCCACTTTGTGATTCGTATTCGATTATTTCGCTTCGCTATATTCGATTGAATCTGTTCGTTTGATTCGATTAGTATTTGCTTCCGCTTGCATTTGCTTCCGCTTATTACTTTGGATTTGTTAAACTACGCATTTTGTTTTCCGATTCGATATTTCGAGACGGATTGGCGATTCTATTCGATTGGCCCGCTATTTGTTTAGTTTCCTTCGTTTCCGTTTGCTTGATTTCGTTCATATCGATGGTTGGGTTCGGTCACGGATCCAACATATATAATATCGAGCCCGATATTATGAACTTGGCGATATGTTTGTTTCATGGGCAATCTTGGCTAAATATCGAGCCCGATATTATGATCATACTTGGGCAATATGATTATCGAGATTGAATTTAGTGATTATGCGAGTGAGGTTAAGAAATTTGATTGATTTTAGGTGTGTGTTAATGAACTTGAGATTTGAAGTTCATTATGGCATTATGCGATGAGAATTTTTAAAATGAATTTGGATGATTCGACTTTACACATTTATGAGATTAAAATAAGAAATGCTTGAAGGATAGGAGTAAATGAGAAATATTTGGAGAATTAAATTGATTGTGAATTAAAGTGACGAGAATCATAATCGATTTTAGGAATGTGAAATTGATGTGCATGACTTGTCATGCCTTATTTGAAGAATTAAAGTGATTGTTTGTTTAGGGTGTTAAGATTGTGGAACTGGAAATGTAAATTGCAAAATGAATTGGGAGAAATTGATATAGCCTATACTTCTGTGAGATGAAAGTATGACTATTTGAAAGATGACATGGTGATAAAGATTAAATGATGATTGAACCATATTAGGGTTCCTTAAGAAATGGACCATTAATTTGTGCCCATATATAAAGAAATAATGTGTTATTGATATAGTGTTTTGATATGATATGAGTGATATATGATTTAAGGAAGTGAAAATTTTGAAGAGATTGAGAATATGTATGAAGAGTAAAAAGTGATGAAAAAGAAATTGATTATGAGTTGTGAAAAGAAATTAGTAAGAAAGTGCTTGATGATCATTGTTTAGAAAGAAATTTATGCAAGAATGAGTTACTTGGAGTTTAAGTAAATATGAATTTCGAGGACGAAATTCTTTTAAGAGGGAGAAATGTTGGACCCGAACCTTGAGTGACAATTTGACTATGATCAAGTGGATGAGTTGATTGAAATTAAGTTGAAGATCATGAAATAAAGAGAGAAAGTATGAAAATATAAAAAAATTGTGTAATAGTTGACTTTCTGGCCTTTGAAGGTTGACTTTTGATTGAGGCAAAATTTGATAAAATGGTCTTCTGAAAACTTGTAGGTTATGTTAAGAGATTTTTGTGGACATAAAGTTTGTAATTTTTCGATATCGGGAGTGAAAGTTATGATCGGTCAAAGTTTATGTTTGATCGGGTTTGACTTTTATATTGGTTGGAACTTTGACTGAGAAATTAACCTAGTTAGAGGTTAATTGAGCTTTGATGTTCTTCATGAAAATTGAAGGATTTGTTTTGATCTTTATTTCGATATAAAGTATGCAATTTTTCGATCTCGGAATAATAAGTTATGATTTTTACAAGTTTGTATAGAGGATAGTATCTTTGACCGGAAAATGGACTCCCGTAGGAGTTGAATTAAGTTTTATGTTCTTCTTGGAAGATTTAGAGCTTCTCTCAAGCTTTCTATAGAGATTAAGTTTGTCAAAATCGGAGTTCGGGATTAAAAGTTATGAATTTTGGAAGTTTAGAGGGAAAAAAAAAAAGAGAAAAGTTTTAAGCACTCATTTAGGTGACGGCTTTACGCCTAATGGCGGCGCCCATATCTTCTCGCTAGGCGACGCCTCATTGGCAGTGCTCGCCTCGCGAGGCAAGGCTCATCTCTCATGTTGTCGCCGCATTGAGGCGACGCCCGCCTAGCGAGGCGAGTATGCCTTCGCCCTCGCCAGGCGACGCCTCATACTAGCGAGTTAGGCGTCTCAAGCAGAATTTCTTCTTAAATTTTGATTTCTTTGTTTTTAATCCGACCTTTGCTCACTATTTTGCCTATATCTTTTCCGTCCGACATCCGATTGAGTTGATTCTTTTTGCGTTGGATTCCTAAGACATTGAATTTCATTTTATAAGAAATTTGTGAACTTTTGAGATTAAATTCATGGTGATTAATTTAATCAAAGTGAGTCGGGAAATTTTCCGAGCATGATTCAGTGTTTTGTAAAATTCGGGATCTGTAGAGATCCAATTGAAGCGATTCTTGAGGCGAAATAAAGATAAGACAAGGGGCTACAAATCTTATGAAGACATGAAATGTCAATTTTGCCCCTAAGACTTTTAATTTTTGAATTTAAGTTCGGATTAGGGTGTAATTTTTGGATTGGGAACACCTGTGAGTAATTTGAGTATAACTTTTGATCTGGGAATCGAAATGAGACGATTCTTGTTTTGAATTAAACTAGAGACATAAGGCTACAATTGTTATGAAGACATCGCGTTTCAATTCCGGGATTAAGAATGTGAAATTTTGGACGGAAATAATCGTACATAGAAAATGTGTTAGAATATGGATATTTCCGCACTGTTTCGCGCATAACTTTTGATGTAGTGCTCGGAATTGAGCGCGGTCAGTGGCGTTGGATTCGTATGAGTGAGAGGAACATTTCTCGAGAAGGAAGTTTTGACAAACTCCTTCAGATTGATAGTGCGAATCAAACCGCAAGTAAGTGTAATTTTAAGTTTTGAATGGAGGGCAAAATGGTCATATGACCATCATTTAATGAAACACTTGATGAGTTGTCGTTTTTGGCTATTAAAAGCCACGGAAGTGGCTGGAGAAGTCTGGAAAATGTTAGAAGAAAGAAGAAGAAATAAGAAGAGAGAGTTTCGGGTGATGGAGAAAAGAAGAGAGAGAAAGCTTTGTTTCAATTTTTCTACTTGTTTCTTAGGGATTTTTTAGAAGATTTCAAGAGGAAAAAGGTAGAGGGGCATAAGAGCTTCCTTCCAAGCCAAAAAAAATTCGAATTTGGATGAGAAAGAGGTAAGAGAAAGTTTTCTACTTTGAGATTTTGATTAATTTTTGGTTTAGAATTATGACATATGAGATGGGTTTATGGATTGTGGAATTAATTTTGATGTATATGCTTTAGGTTGGGTTTAATTTTGGATGGAAAATTGATTAAGGTTTAGGCTTAATTTTATGATTGAGAATTTTGAGATATTTTGGTGTAGAATTATAGGAAATATGATGAATTGATGATATATGAAATCAATTTGAAGAATTTGTATTTTATGGTATTGAATTGGGATAAATTGGTTTAGGCCAATTTTAAGATTTGGGGATTTTTGAAATTGAGGATTTAGATGTCTTGGAATTAATGTGAATTGAGGAATTGTGAGATTAATTTTGAAGAAATTATGTTTTATGAGATTGAATTGAGTGTCTTGGTTTAGGCCAATTTTGAAAATTGGGGATTTTCAAAATTGGAGATTGAAATAGCTTGAATGTAAATGGAATTGGTGAATTCCTAAGTTGATTGTGAAAATTAAGTATTTTCTGATGTGAAATTTGGATGATTATGGTTTAGGTTTTGGTATTTTGGAGAGAGAAAAGCGAGGATCAATTGAAGCTCGGGATAAACTTAGCGTCATTTCGAGGTGGGTAGCATATTTATATTTTGATTTGTGAGCAATATGCAATTTTGAAAATTAAAGAAAGCAATTTTGAAAAATAAAGAAAGCAAAAATGTGAAAATTTTGACAAATTATTGTTTTGTAAAGGTTTGAAATTATGATTTCCGAATGTTTTCTGAAAGATTATTATAAGTTTGAATTCATTGCTTTAAATGATTCGATAAACCGATAGAAATTTTTGAAAATGCATTTGTTGTGTATGCATTATTCAATTGTGGAAATTATTGTTTGATTGAATGTTTTGATTGTTGAATTTAGTGAATGATAGACTGAATAAATTGAGTGGTATGCATTTTCGGGGAAAATTTTGAAGAAAAGTACGAAATTGAAAAGTGCCTTGAGCAATCCGACTTTTCGTTTTCGATTATGTGTTATATGGGTTTGGTAGGTCCCTTGGTGAGTCGGTATTTGTCTCTATGTGTATAGCCTTCTCCAGGCTGCTTGCGCAGTGGCACGGACTCGTTCGGACTCCTTCATTCTACTTGGACCGCAATGCGGAAAGTGTAAGACGTTCTGTTTCACGACGTTGCTGGGACATTATATGGGGTATGCGATCGTCTCTGTTGGACCTAGCTGGACCATTCGATGTGTTATATGTTTTGATTTGTTTATGTGTTCGCATTCATATTTATGAAAAATTCAAGAAGTATTCAAGGAGTTTTGAAAATGAGAAAAGTGAGATTATTATGAAAAGTTTGAAAATATATAAAAAAAATGGGTTTGAGGAAATTGTTTGAAAATTATAAAGTTTGAAAAAATTAGCCCTTTTGGCAAAAAGAGTATTAAAATGATTTGACTTATTTATCGGTTTATAAATGTGTTATCCACGAGCTTTGAGCTCACCCCCTTTCATCCCCATCTCCGGGTTTGAAGGGAGATTGGATGAAAGAATGTGAAGGCATCGATTAAACGGTTTTGTGCTTTTGTAATTTGCATGAGTTAGTTTTGAGTAATCTGAAATTTGAGTATGGAAATGTTTATGGTTTAAGATAGATTTGAAAGAAAGTGTATTTGTGTATAAAGTTGAGTATCGGGGATGATTGAGAAATTTGTATATGAAATCATGAATAGCTTGGGCATATATATTTGTGTTTGATTCTGGGAATAAGTTTGAATTATGAAAATAGTAGATTGAATGACAAGTAAGAGATTGTTTTAGAATTAGGTTTGTGTCTATCTGCTGATATCCCGGACGGAGGGTCCGGTGGATTCTGATATTTGTGTTTGATTGTTTGAGTTTTTAGAAGTGTATTTTTGAACCCTTGCAGGTTTGGGTTAGGAAAAAGCGGTAGATTATCTTGAAATTTCGATAAAAATTGGGATAAAAAAAAATAGAATTTGAGATTGGTATGGATTTATCTCAGATTATGTACGACTGTATGGATTGAAGATGATTTGGATGTGATTGAGTAACGAGAAAAGAAATGAAATGAGAATAAGAAAAGAAAAAAAAAATCATAACGGATTTTGGAACGTCTTAGGATTCCCAACGCGATTCTGTTTCCTGTTCCTTGCTGATTCACGGATGTCGGAAGGTGTTTTCAGTTTACATTGATTTGTTTGCTTACTTTGTTTTCTATCCGAATTCGATTTGCATTCGATTCGATCCCGCTTTCGCTTATTCGTTCCACTTTGTGATTAGTATTCGATTATTTCGCCCGCTATATTCGATTGAATCATTCGTTTGATTCGATTAGTATTTGCTTCGCTTGCATTTGCTTCCGCCGCTACTTTCGATTTGTTAAACTACGCATTTTGTTTTCCGATTCGATATTTGAGACGGATTGGCGATTCTATTCGATTGACCCGCTATTTGTTTCGCTTCCTTCGTTTCCGTTTGCTTGGTTTTAGATTCATGTCGATAGTTGGGTTCCGGTCACGGGATCCAACACCACGTCTCGACTTTGCCTTTGGGGCTCACATCCATACCTGTTTCAGTTTCTTGCGTGGGGCCCACCTGAAAAAAAATAATCCGAATATCAATTTTTCACCATCATGACGATAACGAAGACCTCTATTGAAAAGTTTGACCGAAGCATTAACTTCGGTATGTAGCAGCTCAAGATGCAAGCCATTTTAACATTGTTATGAATATAAATCAGGGTTGATCGGATTGAGCTCTAGAAGCAGGCTGTCTAGAATCTTTATTTGAAAATTTTTAAATTTATGAAATAGTCCTTAAAATTTTTAAAAATTGCAAAATAGTCCATATTGGTATATTATACAGTTGTACTATATAATATCAACCATGCTTTCAAAAATCTTAATAACAAATAATAATGACAATTAATATGAAATAACAATAATTTTTAAATATTTTACATATAAATAATAACCACAATTAATATAAATAAAGACAATTATCATCATACAATTATAAAATTAAGAATAATAAAAGTATTTAAAATATTACAATAATACAAAATATTTTGTAAATTTATAAAATTGTCCTTGAATTTTTAAAATTACAAAATAGTCCATTGTCATATTGTAAAGTTGTAGATTATTTGATTTAGTTTTTTTGTTTGTATCTTATTCATTTTAGTTTATATATATCTTTATTTTATTTTAATTATTTCTTTATATAATAATTATCTATATATAATATATATCAATATATAATAATTATCTAAATATAATAATTAATTGTAAAATAATGAAAATAATTCAAAATTTTGAATTATTAATTATTTTCTTTTATCAAAATTTTGAATTATTTTTCAGAATTGTTGTTTTTCACATTCAAATTCATTTTACATTTAATTAGACATAATCACAATTTCATTTAATATATAAAATTAATTTAATAATTATTAATAAATATAATTAATTTTAAAATATAATTTTAAAATATATAAATTTTGATTTAATAATTTAAAATATATAAAATAAATATTAGTTTATAAATAATAATTTTAAAATTATTTATTTTGAAAATAAAATGTTTTATTAATACTTTATTAATAATATTATATAAAATATTAAAATAAATTTAAATAAAATAATTTATTAGTAATTAAAATAAAAATATTTTATTTTTAAGTTTTATTTAATTTATAATTATTATTAGTAATAAAATATTTATTATTATTTTAAAAAGTTTTAAAAAAGGAAGGAAGGAGAGGGAGGGAAGAGATCTTGAATTTTTTTGAAATTTTGCAAAAAAACCTCCCAATTTTTTAAAATTTTCGGTACCAATCGGTATTTGACCGGTATTTTGAATACAGGCCGGTACCGACCGGTATTTAAATCTGGTACCAAAATTTAAAATCTGGTACCAGATTTGGGCCGGAATGGTACGTACCGGTCGGTACGGTACAAAATTCTAAACATTGCATTTTAATACAAGATGGATGTGAGATTGCATTTGATGGAGTGGAGAAAAAGCCAGCAGATATGGCGTCAAATATATTCACAGATCTAGATAAAAAGGCTAGATAAGTCATCATATTGAATCTTTCTGATGAGGTTTTGCAGGAGGTTGCAGGTGAAAACACAGCTAAAGGTATGTGGGACAAATTGAGAGTTATGTACATGAAGAAGACGGTAGAGAATCGACTTTATTTGAAACAAAAGTTGTACATGTTGAGGATGATAGAAGGTACATCTATTCTTTCACATCTGGATAAATTTGATTATTTTATTTTGGATTTGAAGAATGCAGATGTAAAAATTGAGGATGAAGATCAAGCCATATTGTTGTTATGTTCCCTTCCCCAGTCCTTTAAATATTTTCGTGATACTATGAGTAATGGGAAAGAGTCAGTCTCATATAATAGTATTAAGTCTGCATTAAAGTCAAAAGAGCAGATTGATAGGGACATCACTGGGGAGACTAGTGGAAGTCAGGCAAAGGGACTATTTGTACGGGGTAGATCTGAAAATAGAGATTTTGAAAGAAGCAGATCCAAAGGTAGGTCAAAATCCAGACATAGAAATAAAAATTGTAATTATTGCAAGAAATTTGGTCATATAAAGGTTGATTGTTATAATTGAAACATAAGGAGAAAAATAAAGTTGAGCAGAATAACAGCAACACCGTTGAGGCTAGTGTAGCAGCAGATGAGAATGAGGGAATTATCTTTGTAGCCACAGAAGATAAACTTAGGTCTAATAAAGAGTGGATTTTAGATTCGGGTTGTTTTTACCACATGAGTCCCGACAGGAAGTGTCTTTCCACTTATGAGTTATTGAATGGTAGAATTGTTTTGATGGGTAATAATGCTGCCTGTAAAGTTGTTGGTAAAGGTACAGTCCGGATCAAAATATATGATGGTATCATAAGAACACTCACTGACGATAGACACGTTCCTAATTTGAAGAAAAATCTCATCTCTTTGGGCACTCTCGATTCTCAAGGGTGCAAGTTCTCAGCTGAAGGTGGAGTTTTGAAATTTTCTAAAGGTGCTCTTGTATTGATGAAAGCTTGCAGGTCTGGTAGTTTGTATGTTTTGTAGGGATCTACAGTAATAGGTGCTACGACAGTCTCTACTGAAAGTGACATTACCAAATTGTGACATATGCGTTTGGGACATATGGGTGAGAAAGGTTTAATGTTGTTAAGCAAGAGAGATCTACTTTGTGGACAAAGTACTGGTAAGATGGATTTTTGTGAGTATTGTATCTTTGGGAAGTAGAAATGAGTTAGTTTCAATTCTGCAGTTGTTTACAAAACTAAAGGTATTTTGGATTATATTCATTCTGATCTTTGGGGGCCCTCTCGTGTTCCATCTAAAGGTGGTGCACGGTATATGTTGACTTTTATTGATGATTATTCAAGGAAGGTTTGGGTGTATTTCTTGAAACACAAAAATGATGTTTTATTAACCTTTAAAGAATGGAAAGTGTTGACTAAAAACCATACAAGAAAACATATTAAGCGGTTACAGACAGATAATGGTTTGGAATTTTGTTGAGGTGAATTCAATGAATTTTGTAAGAATGACGGAATTGCTCGGCATCATACTGTCAGAATGACTCCGCAACAAAATGAAGTTGTCGAGCGCATGAACCAGACTCTTTTGGAAAGGGCTTGGTGTATGATCTCTAATACATGGTTGACACTTGATTTTTTGACAAAAGCCATTTCTACAGCTTGCTACATCATCAACCGCTCTCCTTGTGCTCCTCTTAATTTCAAGACTCCAGATGACGTTTGGTTAGGTACTCCTGCTGATTACTCTACTTTAAGAATATTTGGGTGTCCAACATAAATGCATGTAAATGAGGGAAAGTTAGAGCCTAGGGCTCAGAAATGAATTTTCCTTGGTTATGCTTCAGGGGTGAAAGGATATCGTTTGTGGTGTCCTGATCCCAAGTCACCTAAATTTGTGATTAGTAGGGGTGTTACATTTGATGAGTCCTCTATGTTGTATCCTATAAAATAGTCTTGTAATCCTTGTAATTTAGAAAAAGAGGATAGGATACAGAAACAGGTGGAGTTAGAGATTGATAGTTCAGGTCCTTCATAGATGTCTTCTACACATCAGACAGATCAAGTTGATGAACCAGATCCTGATCATGTTTAAGGTGAACTAGTAGAAGAAGAACATTATATAGCCAGAGACAGACCAAGACGAGAGATTCGACCACCACAAAGGTATGCAAATTTAGTTGCATGTGCTTTATCAGTGGCACAGGAAACGTGTGGAGACAATGAATCTTCCTCATATACGAAGGCAGTTTCAAATATTGAAGCTGATAAGCAGATGGTGGCCATGAATGAAGAAATTGAATCTTTGCACAAAAATGATACTTGGGTTTTGGTGAAGCCGTCAAAGGGTAAGAAAATTGTTAGCTGCAAATGGGTCTTTAAAAGAAAAGAAGGTGCTTCAGGTATTGAAAATGCAAGGTATAAGACACGTTTAGTTGCAAAGGGCTGCAGTCAGGTACAAGGTGTTGATTTTAATGATATTTTCTCACTAGTGGTGAAGCATAGCTCTATTCGTGTATTACTTGCGTTGGTTGCCATGTTTAATTTGAAATTAGAACAATTTGACGTCAAGACAACATTCCTACATGGCGAATTAGATCAGCAAATTTATATGAAACAACCTGAAGGTTTTGAAGTTGCAAGAAAGGAAGACCATGTGTGTTTGTTGAAGAAATCCTTATACGGATTGAAGCAGTCCCTTAGACAGTGGTACAAGAGGTTTGATTCATTTATGTTAGGTCATGATTTCTCCAGGAGTATGTATGATAGCTGTGTTTATTTCCAGAAGTTAAATGATGACTCATTTATCTATTTGTTGTTATATGTTGATGATATGCTCATTGCTGCCAAGAATGTCACAGATATTCACCATTTGAAGGCCTTATTGCATGGTGAATTTGAGATGAAAGAATTGAGAGCAGCAGAGAAAATTCTAGGCATGAAGATAAGACGTGATCTAGGAGCTGGTAAATTATTCTCGACCCAAGAGAATTATCTCAATAAAGTTTTGGAGAGATTTGGAATGCGAGATGCCAAAGCAGTTAGTACTCCTCTTGCTAGTCATTTTAGACTATCTGTTGCTCAATCACCACAGTCACAGGAAGAGGAAGATTATATGACACGAGTTTTGTATTCTAGTGTCGTCGGCAGTATTATGTATGCAATGGTATGTACTCGTCCTCATATTTCACAAGTTGTTAGTGTCGTTAGCAGATATATGGCCAATCTTGGTAAAGAACATTGGTAGGCGGTGAAATGGATTCTCAGATACTTGAAGGGCACTTCAAATTTTAGTTTGAAGTTTGGTAAAACCAGCAACACTTTGATTGGTTTTGTAGATTCAGACTATGCCGGTGATCTCGACAAACGCAAGTCTCTGACAGGTTATGTATTTTGCATTGGAGGTTGTGTCGTTAGATGGAAAGCTACTCTACAACATGTAGTGACTTTATCTACTACTGAAGCATAATATATGGCAATTACTGAGGCAATCAAAGAAGCATTATGGTTGAGAGGTTTATTTGGTGAGTTATCCCTTCATCAAGGAGTTACTACTGTTTATTGTGACAGCCAGAGTTTTATTCATTTGACGAAAGATTAGATGTATCATAAGAGGACGAAGCATATTGATGTGAAGTTTCATTTCATTCGGGATACTATTGCTGAGAAGAAGGTCCTTATTCAGAAGATTAATACTAAGGACAATCCTGCTGACATGTTTACGAAGGTTCTTCCAGTTTACAAGTTCAAGCAGTGCTTGGACTTAATTGGCGTCTATAGTTGGTGATATAACCTTTTTGGGGCATTGTCGGAGAAGATGGAGCAGATCACTAATTGTTCGGAACCAATTCAAGGTGAAGATTTTTTGCATGTGAATTGGTCCTTCCACTTGGTTGCCTTGTCAAAGAAGAAGGCTTTGATTGGTGGCTAGAAGTCTATTCACGCAACTCTCCATTCATGAATACAAAGAATGTCAAATATTGCTAGTTGAAAATTGTGAGCAAATTTTGACAAGTCTTGTGGGCTACATGTAGGTGTGCTTGAAAATAAGCCATATGGTTAGCTTATTTTCTTGACTAAGATTTAGGTGATAGCATTATAAATGGATGCATCTTTTGCATCTTTTGTACACCGAAAAATAGAAGAGAGAAAGAGTGTGGGAAACACTTTTGAGAGCTCTGTAATTGTACTAGCTACATTTGAGATTCATTGGGTAGAGAGAAAATTCTAGAGCGACACTTTGTAATCTCCTGTTATTCTCTCATAGTGAAATATCTCCAATTGTTTCCGGCCGTGGACGTTGGTCACATTGACCGAACCACGTAAATCTTTGTGTTCTGTCTTATTTATTTTATCTACCTTTATTTTCGTTACTTCTTTTCGGGCTATTAACTTCTACCGATATCCGATCCGAGGGCATTTTATCTTAACACCGTCTAACAATGTCTTGGATTTCGATCAAATCTTAAGCCAAATTCGATGCAGAAATTCAAGTTTTGGTACCGGATTTAAATCTTGGTGATGCAAGCCGATTTAATTTGTCTTAGGTAAGATCTAAACCGATATTCAAAATAAATTGAGATCAGAAAATTTTAAAAAATTTGGGGGTTTTTTTTGCAAAATTTTAAAATTTTCAAAATCTCTTCCCTCCCTCTCATTCCTTCCTTTTTTTTTCAAACTTTTTTAAATAATAATAAATATTTTATTACTAATAATAATTATAAATTAAATAAAACTTTAAAATAAAATATTTTAATTTTAATTACTAATAAATTATTTTATTTAAATTTATTTTAATATTTTATATAATATTTATTAATAAAGTATTAATAAAAATATTTTATTTTCAAAATAAATAATTTTAAAATTATTATTTATAAACTAATATTTATTTTATATATTTTCAATTATTAAATCAAAATTTATATATTTTAAAATTAATTATATTTATTAATAATTATTAAATTAATTTTATATATTAAATGAAATTGTGATTATGTCTAATTAAATGTAAAATGAAATGGAATGTGAAAAACAACAATTCTAAAAAATAATTCAAAATTTTGATAAAATAAAAATATTTAATAATTAATAATTTTGAATAATTTTCATTATTTTACAATTAATTATTATATTTAGATAATTATTATATATTGATATATATTATATATAGATAATTATTATATAAAGAAATAATTAAAATAAAATAAAGATATATATAAACTAAAATGAATAAGATATAAACAAAAAACTAAATTAAATAATTTATAACTTTACATTCGACAATGGACTATTTTGTAATTTTTAAAAATTAGGGACAATTTTATAAATTTACAAAATATTTTTGTATTATTGTAATATTTTAAATACTTTATATTATTCTTAATTTTATAATTGTATGATGATAATTTTCTTTATTTATATTAATTGTGGTTATTATTTATATGTAAAATATTTAAAATTATTGTTATTTCATATTAATTGTCATTATTATTTATTATTAAAATTTTTGAAAGTATGGTTGATGTTATATAAGACAGTTGTATAATATATCAATATGATTATTTTGCAAATTTTAAAAATTTAGGAATTATTTTATAAATTTAAAAATATAAAAAGCAGTCTAAGATCTAATCGAATCCTATATAATTTAGTTCAGGAATTTCGATTTGATCTTGGCCCAATACGGTATTCATAACATTGCCGTCCAATCTCAATCCAACTTCGATTTAGATTTAGAGTCTCGGGACCGGTCAACTCCGCATCAAACCCAGCCTGAGCCTGTTGCCCAACATAGGTTAAAGGACTGGAAATGCAACTTAAAGAGGAACATTATATGACAACTTCTTTAAATAACAGCTTTTCTTGGTCTAACTGTGAAGTAACATGTTTTTGTATAATTCCGATTTAAAAGAATCACAGGCTCGAAAAAAGTTTTTTTTTTTTAATCTGTAAACTTGTAAAGATCATTTCCGATATAAGATTGCTATCTTCTCAGGTTTCACGGTGCTTCAGGAAAAGAGTTGCAAGGTTGTGTTGCTGCTGCGCCTGGAACGTTTTTGTCTGCGGAATTTCCAAGCAGAAACAGAGAGCATTTCCGTTTCCCTCCATCTGATTATAAGACATTTGTCATTTTTATCGAATGAGCATAAACTCCCATTTGCAGAGTTCTTAAGCATCAGTTCTGCTTGATAGAAAGCTGACATGCTAAGTTCCTTCTCCACCATTTCAAGTTTTGTGAAGTACACCCTCCAATCCTCCATTTTCATGTGCCTGAAAGCTCTCTTGTCGTCGTCAGCTGCTACAACATCCAGGATTTCCTGTCCCAAGCAATCCTCCAAAACATTCCTGCATGAATCTGCCCTTTCCGTGCAAATGTCAAGTCCATCGAAACAGGCACTGTAGAAGTGAAGTGATTCATGAAACCGATCTATAAATATTGGTGAATTGTGATTTGCCTCAAAATCAATGAACACCATCACTCGTGGCTTTAGATTTCTGAGCACTCCCATCAGAGATTCCAGCCCGTTGGTTTCTGCTACTACAATGTTCCTCAGGATAGCCCAGAAGTAGATTGCAACAGCTTCATCTTCGTTTAACTCCAGCATATCTTCTTTGAGTTTTGAAATGCTCATAACCATGACTGTTTTGAACTCAAACGGTATGTTGTAGGTCTCAGCGAAATCTGCTAGCCTCCTACCTGTTGCTTCGATCCTGTCTTTTGATGTTGTTCCTACTGCAGTTATCTTTAGAAGCTCAACTGGTCGGTCAGTTCTAGTTGCAAGAGCTTGCATTAGAACTGTACAATGCTCTCCACTTCTGATTGCTAGATCGATAAAATGAACTTTTTTAGCTGCCCCCAGATTTTCTACAACTGCTTGGATTGCGGTGAACTGAGTCACTCGAACGTAGGGAAGCTGCAGAGAACAAGCTGCAAGAGCAGGATTCAGACCTACTGATGTCTGTTCAGGATGCAATATCTGTCCTCTACTTTCCAGGCCCTCGGAGATCACAATACCTGATTCTTTGGCAATCCTCTCCTGGAGAGCTCTTGTAAAGTAATGAACAACTCTTTGTACTGCATTTCCTAAGTTTGAGGACAAGAAACGACACAAGCTCAGGAACTTGGTTGCTTCATCTAGTTGTTTTTCACAATATTTGTGCGTAGAAGCTACAAGAAGAAGTGCAAGTTCCACATCTTTGATCTCCTCGTCGGAGAGAACTGACCGAGAAACAGCAGCATCAAACAACTGTTTAAGAGTAGAGATCTCAATTCTTTGCTTGGAAGAAAGTTGTCTGAAACTCTGTCTTGCTACTCTCATCACTTCTTGAGTTGATAATCTGTTAATGGCAGCCATGGATCAAGTGTAGAAAAGCTTGTATTTCTCTACCCTTTCCTTGACCCCTGGAATTCTTCTGCCGACGCCCTCTGCATCAATTTCTCAAGAACTTCCATCTCAAAATCCTGACACCAGAATCATTAGAAGTGCATCATTTTTAGAAGGAAGAACGAAGTTCATAATCAGAATATGGAAAAAAAAGGATCATTTCTCAAGAAGATTGTGTGGGGCAAGACGGAGCCCGATTTAAATACAATACTTCTTGTCATTATCACGATATAGCTTAGTTTCAGTGCAGTTCTCAATAAGAATATGCACAAACTCGAAAATAGCTAGCTCAGAAATTAATTAATAATCTTGTAACCTTTTATCTCTCCATAATTTTCTCGATATGAAATTGTGATACTTACCTTTTGTGTAGGATTTCCCACCTGTTTTTTCCCTTCTTGTTGGGGTATCTCCATCAGAAACTAAGAAGTCCAAGCTTTGCAGGAATCGAGCTAGCCTGCAGTTGTTTAATCAGCCTGCAAGTGCCAGTTGCAAGTGTTAGGACTAGATCTAGAACATTAAATTTTGTCAGAAACTACTATTTTGGCACATGTAGCTTGTCTTCATGTCAAAAATAAGAATCTCTACCTCGGTAACCGGCATTAGCATACAAAACCAAACAGAAAGAGGCTACTTCTGAAACCTGAAGACAGATGCATAGAAATTGACTTGTAGGTGTTACTACATTGATACTAACATAGTGAACTCTCAGAGGGAAAGTACAAAAAAGCTGATTTGATTCTTTACAAAAGAAACCGGCTTGATCCTTTCTACTACCGAATAATGTCAATTTGCAGTATTTGAAATTTCATGGTTTTGTGAGAATCCTTCATTATGCTGAAAAATCAAAAGTACCAGCCTTTTCTGATATCTATTTACAGCTAATCACAGAGATAAAAAAACATCAGAAGAAAGTACAAGCAAAGTTGCTCTTTGTTACATAAATCCAAAGCATTTAGTGATTCCAGGAGATTGAAGAGCATCAAATTGGTTCAGAAAGTCATCTATTTGGACCAACAGCGGGATAAAGGAAAAGGGGTAAGAGGGTTTTGATGAGGTTTTTGTCTCATTGTATTCTTCTTGCGTTCCTTGTTTAGGTTTTTGTCAAAAAGGTATTTCATGGTTATTAATTCTTCTTCAATTTTACAACTCATTCAAGTGTAAGATTCATTCTTTGGGATAAGTTATTAACTCCATCTTTAAAAAGAGTCCCAAATGTCTGTCTTCTGCTTCAAAGTTTCACAACAATCCAACACCAATAAGTAAATCCCATAAGTGCCTGATTCTTAATTTTGGAAGCCAGCTTCTTTAAACACCTTATTTTGTCTTGTTTGTCTTTCAACACCTTTTCATACTCTCTTCGTGTTTGATATGGAAAAGAGTTCACATTCCTCTTTGGATTCTTGTTTAGGAGGAACAATTTTCTTATATAATATTTATTAACAAATTATTAATAATTATTTTATTTTATTGAAATAAATAATTTAAATTAAATTTTATTTATAAATTAATATTTTAATTATTAGATCAAATTTGATATTTTTGAAGATATTTTAAATTTAATTAAATTTATTAATAATTAGTTAATTTAATTTAATTACAAAATTAAATAAACAAACAAACAAACATTTAGTTGATATTAAATTATTCATAATTAGAATTTAAATAATTATATTAAATAATATATATTTAGTTGATAGTAAATTGAATTATGGAAAAACAGAAATAGAAAACAAAAATAAAATACTATAGAAATTTTAAGAAACCAAAAACTCAAATAAACATATTTTTTACTAAATTTGAAAATAAAAATTTAAAATAAAAATAGAAACAAAAGAGTCTTAATTAACTAATATTTTTGTGATAAAATTCATCTACAAAAATTACAAATGGAAGAGAGACATTCAATTTATTCTGTTCAAGTGGGCCTTGAGCCAACAATTTATGCACTATTTCATTGATGTTGAACCAGGACAGTGAAGTTTGGTTTTACATTAGCTCCAAGTTCAAACTTTTGGTCTCTTTTGGCCAACCAGTTATACTAGAGGTCTATTCAGCTTGTTAACATAAGAAAAGATATTTTAAAGTTTAGAGGCAGAACTTTGTCTAAGATATCTATCCAACTTGAACAGAAATTAATCTAAG
The DNA here is from genome assembly GCA_029891385.1 of Erythroxylum novogranatense. Classification (NCBI taxonomy): domain Eukaryota; kingdom Viridiplantae; phylum Streptophyta; class Magnoliopsida; order Malpighiales; family Erythroxylaceae; genus Erythroxylum; species Erythroxylum novogranatense. Next base: position 136,396,976 of record CM057228.1, read on the forward strand.
CGTGGATAACTTAAAAATGTCTTCCTATAATTAGAACCCTCTTAGAATACCTCGTAGGTAAAAAAAAAAAAAGAAGAAAAGAAACTTGAATCCAAAAGTTGTTAACAAGTTGGAACACAAATCTTTGTTCTTATTCTCATCAGTTCGAACATCTGTTAACCTTTCATTTACTCTTCATCGAACTTCTTGGATTAATTTACTCTTCATCGGACGGACACTAAAATTACATTGTTTTGATATAATTGATCACAACTTTTATTAATACATTGAAACAACAAGAACGGAAAATGACGCTATTAATAAGACCATAAGTAATAGGTAACCATAAAGATGGGAAAGATTCCTCCTGAACTCCATACACCTTCTGCTTCTGTTGCTTCAGGAGAAGCCACTTTGCTGCTCTTTTATCCCAATGTGTAACAACTAAAGCAACCTTAGATCTTTTACCCTTCCTATGTCTCCATATTTAAGATCAACTTGGAAGCTCAAGAAACTTGAATATGACACATGATACAAACAATGAAACAGAAAAATTGAGCATTGCCTGAGACCTTTATCATAATTAAGATTGATCAAGTACACTTGCACAGCATTAACTTGTTAAGTAACTAGTACTCTTAAGAACCAAGTCATTTCCTATCTATCCACTTCATCTGGGATATCCAATGTTAAAAATACTTCAGCATTTAGTTTTGCATGTCTTTAAGAGTAGACCCTGAAAAGAAATATACGATAATCCTGACTTTGAATCTTGGAGCTTAAACTTAACCCGAGAAAAACCTAAGAATCCATAAATCCATACTTGCCAACACTGTTGGAGAAACTCAAATCTTATCTCCTCTTTCTTCATCTCTAAAGAACTTCCAAGCAGAAAGGCAATGGATTGGTGTACCCTTCCAGCAGAAAAGCAGGGCTTTTCCATTCATTTCTGCAGAACAAGAACTTCCACAATTAAATTTCTCTGCGATCATATTAGCTTGGTAAAGAGAAGTTGAGCTAAATTCCAACTCCTCCATCCCAAAACGACTGAAGAACAATCTCCATATATCAATCTTTACATTGCGGATTGTCCTTTCTTCTCCTTCAGTGGCCACAATGTTTCTGATTCCTTCTCCAAGGTGCACAGACTCTATGATCAACCTGTTTGGATCATCTTTCAAGCAAGCATCAAGGCAATCAAAATATGCACTGAAGTAGAAAAGAGCTTCAATGAAACGATTCACGAAAACTGGTGAGTTTATGTTAGCATCCACTTCAGTGACCACCATTATACTTGGATTAAGCTTTCTGATTTCTTGCATAATATAATGCAGTCGATCTGGCAATGGAAGAAGGCTCCTGAGGATGTATTCTCCAAAAATGGCGATCGTTTCGTCAGGATCCAGATCAAAGAGATCATGTTTGAGTTCCAACATATCTGATACCATAATTAGCTTGAAAGAAAATGGCAGCCCAATGCTCTGAGCAAAAGCAATCAACCTATCACCTGTATCTTCCATCACTTGTTTCATAGTAGTCCCAACAGCACTAATCTTCAAAAGCTCAACAGGTTGCTCAGATCGTGAGATTAAAGCTTGCATCAGGAGTGTCCATTGCACTCCACACCTGATTCCTAGATCAATCACGTGAATCCTCTTTGCCTCAGCTATATTTTCTACAATGGCTTGGATTCCAGCAAATTGTGAGAGCTGAGAAAAGGGAACTTTCCGATAAGATGCCATGATGTCAGGTGTTGGAGCCATTATTACTTCATCAATGTTTACTGTTTTTCTTTTCTCATAACCTGCTTGCTCAAATTCTCCCGTTGCTCGATCTATCCTCTCCTGAAGAGCCTCGGAGAAGTAATGCACTATTCTTTGAACTGAATTTCCAGTTTTCGATGCCAAGCGCTGACACTCTTTGAGCAATCTGCTTGCACTCTCAAATTGTTGATTGCCAACTTTCTCAGACGAAGCTAGAAGGAGTTCAGCAATCTCCACATTCTTCTCGTCCTCATCAGAAAGATTAGAGAAAGAAAGATTAAAAGGGTTGTTGAGTTCGGAGGCAGTATCGTCGGATACTTGAGTAGAAGATTGAATGAACCTAAAATGAAAACAAAAATAGAATTGGAACAGATGTTAGTTCAGTTTCAGGCAATATCAAGAGTTAGAAATTGGTATTCCATGCCACCGAACCTTGTTCCAGCAATCCTGATTATTTCTTCTGTTGATAATTCCTGGAATGCTTGCTTTTTGCATGCTGTGTCATTGCTCAGCTCAAGTATCCGTTTCCTGTTTAGTCTGTTAAAACCCTTACCATGGCTTTTTAACAGCTCAAGTGAAGCTAAAGAATCAGAATCTCTCTTGTCCTTCTCGGGTTCAACACCTCCATAAATGTCCTTTCTATATCTTTCAATTTGTGGTAAAACCATATTGAATCTTCCCTCATCCAAGACCTGGTACTCGAAAATCGCTTGTTCTTGTTGCTGGTGGTGATGTTTCGAGAAAACCATACTTTGCTTACAAGGGACATCCTGATAGAGCGAACCATCAGGACAAAGAACACCAAAACCTGCAGATTCTCCACAACACTCATTGTATGAAGAACAACGCTTTTGCTTCTCTCCTTTCCTTTTATCCACACCTGAATCAAACTCCTCATAAGAGAAACCCGTGTTTTCCATGTCTAGTTGCACGATATCGAACTACTTGATCTCTCAACTTTTAACACATCTACTTTATAGCTGAGAAATACAGACGGTATTGAACTAGAAGACAGAAGACTAGTAGTCTTTTCTATAAAACTGATGAATTCGAGGTTGTTTGCTTCATTGCATCTGTTCTTAACAACTCATATATAATGTTTTTGACTCTTCCTTTTTACACTTTTATCAGTGCATATTAGAAAAAGATTAATCCTGTTTTACTTGTGAACCGTTGTTGATTGAAAACTATTCCCACATCAAAAAAACTAATATTATTAATCTTGGTGTTATCACAAACTACCGTTTTGTGAATGAACTTGCATGTGAAAGTACTACTTGCTGTCAACAAGTAGCCACATTTGGTGAATATAAACCATTCTGAGATTATAAAGTAGCCTTGATGAGTGCAATTGAACAGCTACCTTAAATTAAAATTAATGTTTTTCAAATCCAAAAAGTGGAATGAAGAATCTTTAATGGCCGGCGGTGATGATAAAAATAAGATTATTAGTTGAAGATGATGCAAGCAAATATGTCAACTGATAACTAGAACAGATCTTAAGTCTCTTGTTATATAAACGTCTTAAATAGCAAACAAACATGTCTCTATAATTATTATTTATATCAATGTTTTTAAACGTAGGTCGAGTTCGCAGCTAGTGGATGCATATTGAGTATGTAGTTAGACATATGTATTTGGTTATGCCGGATTCAGGCTGAACGGTGCATTGCCGTTTGGATCTATAAGTTGGCAACCTTCTGCGTTGTTCCTCGACGTGAATATATCTGCAAAACAAGGAAGGCTTGTCGGGGATTGTGTCCCGATTAGCCCCTCCGACGCTCAAGTGAGTTTTCTGGTAAAGGTGGGACCGATGAATGTAGAGAAAACAAATTAGGTTATGATCTCGTACCTTGATTATGGGAGAATAATACCTTTTATATGGTTTTGCAGTTAGGTTTAGGTCTTTACGTGTTTGCATGGGAGACTCTTTTCAACCAATGGGCCGAAAGGGGGCATGGGCTTTAGGCGCAGGACTGATCTTTGATGATTGGACCGATCGGCCCATGGGTCGTCTTGACTGGATCCGGGCCCAGCACGGTCGACCCGACCATAAATCCCCCTACTCCTCGAGTCTGAGCGAAGAGAAGGGTCGGAGGAGTATGCAGAGGTTTTATAGCTCGGTGATAGGACGACTCGAGGTTGGGACGATCGGTTGAGCCTTGAGACATAGCTCGTCTATTGGTCAGCTAAATGGAATGATCGGTCGGTCGAGCAATGTTGTTATAGCTTGACCATGGACGGCCGGGTAGTTTCAATTGGTCGGTCTTGACTAGTTGTCTCCATTAGCGGTAGCGTGAAGGCATTTGAGGCATTTATTATTTGACGACGACGCCGTCGGCGAACTTCGAATCAAAGCGTATCGTCTTTATGGCAGATTACCACCGTGTCCCGACGTCCTTTCAACTATTCGCGCCCGGTCCGGATTTCGATTAACCCTAATTTGTCTCCGTCCGGATCGTGCCGCGTGTCAAGAGTAGCTCGGATTCTCTCCACGTGTCGAGCTTTGGTTGGATCCTAATTCGAGAGTTTTCCCTATAAATGTTTGGAGTAGGCGGACGATTTGCTTTTCTTCGCACTCATTTCGTTCTTGCCGTCTTCTTGCTTTCCTCTGTTTTTTCCATATTCTCATTCTCAGAAGTTGTCTTCGACGTCGCTCAAATTTCCGATTCCCTACCATTAAATAGGTACGTCCCCTTCCTTCATTCTCCTCTTCTAAATTCCTCTTAGAAAGCATGTCATCTAGCGGTTCTCGGGTGGGGTTTCTCAAGTGATTCATTGACGGAGGTCGTCGGAGGTTATGGCTGAGGTGATGACGGTGTCGAGGTTAGGGTATGTTGAAGAGATTACAACAAGGGAATGGAAAGACGGACTGATAGTAGAGGAGTTGCCCAAGGGTAAATCCAAGATGTCTGCGGCGGAGTTGCATCGGTCGATCCTTAGGGAGCAGTATCTCTCAGATCTGGAGCCTAGGTTGGCTTATGAGAATGAGGAATTGCATGAGCGAGATGGGTGGATTGCCGTCTCGAGTATTTCTTTTCGGTCGGAGGCTTGAGATTACCGTGCGTCGATCGTGAAGCGAAGTGTCGCTTAACTATCGAGTTGAGGCCGAGTCGAGATCCCTTGAATGGGTGGCGTTTCATTAATGGACTTGTCTTGTTGTGCCACCAATTGGCCGTCATCCCTCGGTTAACATCTTGCGCCACTTCTTGAGGATGGGTCAGAGTCCGAGTTCTGGGGGTGACATCCCTTCCCTAATGTATAAGGATGCTCAGTATCGCCCGGTATGGACGTTGTAGTAAAATTTTAATTTGGAGAACAAAATACTTCTTCGTGAAGCCTCCGGGGGCTTCTTCCGAGTCTCAGCCGTGGAGGTATCCCCAAGCCGAGCGATGGAATAACTCATCGAGTCTATTCCTTTCCAGGGAGGAGCGGGAGGTAGTTAACCGTATAAAGGAGCTTAGCCAGTATAACTTTGCTCGGTTCATCTCGGGGTATGGCGGGGGGGCCTTGGCCAACTCTCTACTGATTGACCTCCCGCCGCGAGTTGGCGGGCTAGGAGAGGGAACTGCCCCGCCTGGTTGACCCCTCACGATTGATTTGTCTTCTTTATTCGTAGGTTTTGGTTCGGTTTCTAACCTGTTTCCTTTGTTTGTGTAGCTATGGTCAAAGTTAATACTTTTCCCGGCCCCCCCAAGTCCGCCAAGGGTAAGCGTAAGGTTGCCGGTTCCTTAGGGGCTAGAGGACAGACGGAGAGGGGAGAGGCTAGTTCGCGGGTTGCTCGACCCATTGCTTCCGGGCAGCGTGATGTTCCTCCTACCGTCTCCGAACCATTGGCGGCGCCTGCTGTAGTCGTCCCGCTTGGTCCGAGCATGGTTGTAATCGAGGAAGTTGAGGAGGAGGTTGAGCGACCTCTTAAAAGGAGGAGAGGGGCCCGGGTAACTGACCGGCCTTCCCCTGTGGACGACCGATCTCCCAGTTCCCCCGTAGCCGACCGATCTCCTTGCTCTTTGGTGGCTGCTTGTCCTTCGGTGGTCGACCAATCTCCCCGTCCTTGGGCCAACTCGAGGAAAAGGGAAGCGGGTGGCGTCGGTTGTGGAGTCTCTCGATCAAGCTGCGCCGAGGACTCCTCGACTCTCGACGTCGGTGTTGTTCGTCATATCATGGAAAGGATTACTCCTCCGTGGACGGGAGAAACTTGACGGAAAGAGCAATAAGGATATGGGTCTCTACTCTTGCGTACTTGCTCGAGGAGCTCAATGATGTCGTTCGAGGCGGCAGCGTTTGGATGTTCGGACCGTGAGGTTCGGGACCTTCAAGAGTCGATCACGAGCTCTGAAGGACTAGCCAAGGTAGAAGAGGAGAGACCTTCTCAAAGCTCAGAATTCTTCTTTAGAGGAAGAGAAGAAGATTCTGGAGGAGGCGGCAAGTATTTTGAAGGCCCAAGTTGACACGGGGAAGGAAGAGATGCGCGCCTTGCGAGCTCAGCTCTCAAAGGAGGAGGTCGAAAGGGTAAAGGCGATGGCAGCAAGGAGCAAGCTATTCGAGGAGTATGCAGTGTTGCGGGGGCAGTGGGAGTCGGAGAGGGTGCTCAAGGAGAAATCTCTCCGAGACCATGCCCAAACCGAGGATATGTTAAGGAGGGTGCAAGCCTCCGTGAAGGAACAAAGGATTGAGGCGATCCTGCGATGGCAGAGGCGGTTCTTGCAGGACGAGTGCTTGGAGTACTCCTGCGACCTGGCCCTCATGATCCTGAAGAATTGTTATAACGTCTGCGTTCTTGAGGGGTCGGACGGTCCTTTGTTCTAGAAATTTGCCGAGCCGTTGCTTCCTACCGCTCTTGGCCTTTCTCTGAAGGAAGTGACGGAGAGAGCTATGGAGGACCGGGGCCCAGTCCCGAATGAAGAGCTGGACCTTAGCTCGGCCGAGGAGGACGAGCTTCCTCATGATGATACTTCTGTCCCCGCTTCGACTTTTCCGCCTGATTCCGGGGCTTCCCCTGTGTATTCCCCCGGGTATTCTCCCTCTACGGAGTTTTGAAGCCCACCTGGTCGGGCTTGTGACCAGGGCCACTTTTTATCAATACAATCTTTACCTTTGCTTTATTTCTTTTTGATGTCTCTTTCCGTATTCATACCCTTTACTTTCAATGTATGTTGAGTTATGATGAAATTGCTCATAGTCGACCGATTTCAAAGTCGGCTTATAGTAGAGTTCGATTCGGGGTCCCAAGGATCTCGTCTTGGCGACCCGACCGACCGTAGTCGGTCTATGGAGAATGCCGAGCAATAGCGATGGCGAGGAGCCCAGGGATCTCGTCCTGGCGACCCGACCGACCGTAGTCGGTCAATGGAGAATGCCGAGCAATGGCGATGGCGAGGGACCCAAGGATCTCGTCCTGGCGACCCGACCAACCATAGTCGATCTGTGGAGAATGCCGAGCAATGGCGATGGCGAGGGACCCAGGGATCTCGTCCTGGCGACCCGACCGACCGTAATCGATCTGTGGAGAATGCCGAGCAATGGCGATGGCGAGGGACCCAGGGATCTCGTCCTGGCGACCCGACCGACCGTAGTCGGTCTGTGGAGAATGCCGAGCAATGGCGATAGCGAGGGACCCAGGGATCTCGTCCTGGCGACCCGACTGACCGTAGTCGGTCTCTGGAGAATGCCGAGCAATGGCAATGGTGAGGGACCCAGGGATCTCGTCTTGGCGACCCGACCGACCGTAGTCGATCTGTGGAGAATGCCGAGCAATGGCGATGGCGAGGGACCCAGGGATCTTGTCCTTGCGACCCGACCGACTGTAGTCGGTCTGTGGAGAATGTCGAGCAATGGCAATGGCGAGGGACCCAGGGATCTCGTCCTGGCGACCCGATCGATCGTAGTCGGTCTGTGGAGAATGCCGAGCAATGGCGATGGCGAGGGACCCAGGGATCTCGTCCTGGCGACCCGACCGACCGTAGTCGATCTGTGGAGAATGCCAAGCAATGGCGATGGCGAGGGACCCAGGGATCTCGTCCTGGCGACTCGACCGACCGTAGTCGGTCTATAGAGAATGCCGAGCAATGGCAATGGCGATGGTTGATTGAATTTTTATTATTTGTCACGTATAATGGAGCTTTTCATTGCCGAGAAATCTGAAAATCGCTTTATTGATGATAATAAAGGCATGGGCCGTTAAAAAACCTGTCTAGCTGGGACAGGAAAAAGGTTCCCACGCGTTGCATACAAAAATGGTAATAAGGAAAGATTAACTAAAATAAAACTTATCTATTGGTAGAAGGCCTTCAAATTCTGTGAGTTCCAAAGCCTCGGTAGAATCTTCCCTTTCTCATCGCTGAGGATGTAAGAACCATGCCCGACTTGCTTAATCACTCGATAGGTCCTTCCCATCGCCCCGCCCGAAGCTTTCTGGATGCTTTCCGGCCGCCTCGACTTTTCGTGGACGCACTCCACCTACCTTTACATCGCTCGGCTTGACCCTTCTGTTATAGAACTTGGTCGCCTTTTGCCTGATGGCTTCTGAGCGAGCGACTGTCCTTTCTCTATCCTCGCTAAGGAGAACGAGCTCTGCTCTGCGGGCTTCATCATTCCGCTCTTCTTCATAGCCCGACACCCTCGATTAATGCCGCTTCATCGAACTGTGGCTTCGCCCCAAAGGTCATCTGAGCAGGGTCTCCCTGGCTCCGTTCGGTGTGGTTCTATATGCCCACAATACTTTGTCTATTTCTTCCACCCAGGTCTTTCGGTCGTCCAGGCGCTTCTTGAGGGCGCTCATTATCTTTTTGTTGGTGTTCTCCGTGAGACCGTTACTTTGGGGATGGGCTATCGAAGTCAACCGTAGCTTGATCTTTAGTCGGTCGCAGAAATCTCTAAACTTGAGGTTGTCGAACTGCCGACCATTATCTGTAACCAACATCATAGGCATCCCGAAGCGGCATAGTATATTCTTCTTTATGAAACTTTCCATCTTCCCCTCGGTGATTGTAGCGACAGACTCCGCTTCTACCCACTTGGTGAAATACTCCACTGTCACTATCAGGAATTTCTTTTGCCCGGGACCGAGAGGGAAAGGCCCGAGATATCTATTCCCCATCGGCGAAAAGGATAGGATGGCTCACGATTTGCATTCGCCGATTAATTTGGTGAGACAAGTCTTTGTTTCTCTGGCAGCCTCACATCGGTTGACCTTTTCCTGACAATCTCTTCTCATTTTCGGCCAGTAGTACCCCTATCTGATCAATCGGTGAGCTAACATTCTGCTCCCTATGTGATTTCGCACATCCCTTCATGGACTTCAGCCATTGCCTGCTCGGCTTCTTCCTCATTCAAGCATCGAAGCGGCCATCAGAAGACCGCTTATACTGAGCGCCGTTAACTATTGTGTTTCGGCGGTCTTTATTCTTAGTTTCTTGGCTTCGTCGTCTTGGTTGTTTTCCTTTAAAAGGTCTCGTGTAATTGGTTTCATTCAACTCGACCGACCAAGGTGCTTACGTTGAGAACTTCCTCGGTTTTCGAATGCTAGCCGATCTAGTCGTTCGACTGAACATTATTTATGGCATCACGGTGAAGTTATTTTCGAGCGCATCCGCTTTAGCGTTTTGAGCTCGCTCTATTCTCACGATTGAGTATGATTGAAATTGCTCAACTCTGTTTTACTAGCTCCAGATACTTGATCATGTTGTTCCCTTGGCTTCATCTTGCCCGGTGACTTGGCCGACCACCACTGGTCGTCGCTATATATCTTCAGTGCTTCACCTCCATCTCCTTGGCGAGTTGGAGGCCTACCGTCGAGCCTCATATTACGCCTCGTTATTGGAGGCTTTGAATTCTAGCCGAAGGCGTACTCACATTTTCTTCCAAATGCGGGTGACCAAAGACTACTCCCGCTCCGCATCCTCAAAGATTGGATGATCCATCAACAAACAAGCTCCAGTGGAATCGCTCGTCCTTCGAGCTCGGTTGGCTCATCTGCGATGAAATCGCCAACACCGCGCTTTAATGGTCGTGCAGGGGCTTGTATTGTATATCGAACTCTCTCGTTCTCGCCCATTTTATCAACCGTCCAAGTTTCGGCTTTTGAAGGCACCGTTCGAGGGGTTGGTCGGTCCATACCTCAATAGTATGACTTTGGAAGTAAGGCCTCACTTTCGGGTCGCCATTATCAAGGAGAGGCGAGCTTTCTATGGGCGATATCGCGTTTTTGGCTCGGTCAACACTTTGTTGACATAGTAGACGGGGTGCTGTTCGCTTCCTTCCGATCGGATAAGTACCGCGTTGATCGACCCTCCGTAACCGCCAAGTATAAGATCGATTCTCCCTTCTACCTGGGCTTTGCGAATAGGCGAAATTTGGACAAGTATTGCTTTAAGTGTTGGAAAGCTTTCGACTCATCCAACCATTGAACTGGGTCATGTTCGCTTTCCTCGGGACTTTGAAAACGGAAGGCATTTGTCTCTAGTCGGAGATGAACACCGCCAAATAAACTATCCGACCGGTCAATATCTGAACATCTTTCAGGCATTGTGGCGAAGGCATCTGTATGATGGCCTCAATCTTCTCTGGATTAGCTTCGATTCCTCGCTGAGTGATCATAAACCCCAGGAATTTTCCGGATGCCACCCCAAATACGCATTTTTCTGGGTTTAGCTTAATCTGGAATTTATTCAAGGTCTGGAAGACTTCCTGGAGATTTTGTACATGCTCCGCGGACGTCTTACTTTTGACCACCATATCGTCTACATAAGCATCCACAGTTCGGCCAATCTGTTTTTTAAAGACTTCTGTGACGAGCCGTTGATAGGTCGCCTCGGCGTTTTTCAAATCGAAAGGCATTACTCGGTAGCAATATGTGCCTTGGTCGGTTATGAAGGCGGTTTTTTCTTTGTCTTCCAGGCTCATTTGGATCTGATGATAGCCCGAGAAAGCATCCAGGAAGCTGAGTAGTTCATGGCCCGAGGTGGAGTCTACTAGCTGGTCGATCTTAGGCAAGGGGAAGCTGTCTTTTGGACATGCTTTGTTCAAGTCGGTGAAATCTATGCACATTCTGCACTTGTCGTTCTTCTTTTTCACCAAAACAACAATGGCAAGCCATTCTGGATATTTGACCTCTCGGATGAACCCGGCCTCCAGCAACTTCGCTACTTCCTTCTCGATCACTTCCTGTAGCTCCTTACTGTGCCATCGCTTCTTTTTATCGATCGAACTGCGGTCATGCCGAATACCGAGGAGTGCGATCATCGATCGAGAAATTCCGGGCATGTCGCTCGGTACCCAAGCGAAAACTGACATGTTTTTCACCAAACAGTCTGTGATTCCTTTAACCAGGTCCCTCTGTAGCTCGGAACCTAGGTTTGTGAACTTTAAAGGGTCGACTTCATCCAGTATGACCCGCTGCGTTTCTTCTACTGGGTTCAATCTCTCCGTCTCTTCGTCAGTTCTTACATCAAGAGAACTCTTCAGCACTACCGCTCCGTCTAATGTTTTAGTCTCCGCTAAATAACATTCCCTGGCGATTCTTTGTTGACCCCTGACAATGCCTACCCCGTGGGGTGTCGGGAACTTCATAACTTGGTAGTATGTGGAGACGACCGACCTGAGGGCATTTTGAGTAGCTCGCCTGATTATTGCATTATATGCCCCTTGGAACTTTACGACCAGGAACTCAACGTCCCTTTCTATCTGGCACGGCTTCTGCCCAAACTTCACTTTCAAATTTACCTGGGCGAACGGGTAGGCTGACGTCCCGGTTACTCCTTTAATGGGGCCATCTGTAGGTAATAGTCGCTCCTCGGGTACCTTCATTTGCTTGAAGGCCTCATAGACAAAGAATCGACCGAGTCCGTCGTGTCGATCATTACCCGCTTCACCTCAGATCCGTCCATGTTCGATTTACCACGAGGGCATCGTCGTGAGGGCAACTTACTCCATCGAGGTCGGACTCATCAAATGATATCACCCCGTCGCTCTCCTTGGCTTTTTGGTGTATGAGTCTTTGTCGACTTTGTTTGGCATATCTTTTCTTCCTTTAGTGGTGGATCCCCACTGCATTTTTGCCGAATATCGATTGATGACCCCAAATGGTCGGTCTTCTTGCGCCCAAAGATTTCGCTCGTTCCTTTCTCTTGACCGCCTCTCTCTTCTCGTCGGTCATCTGTATTTGTGTTCTCGCCTTCATTTCGCGTCATTTCGATTCTGATGGTCGTCTATTGTCTGTCCGACCCGTTCTGCGATCGGCATTTTGTTCGTGTTTCACGAACCGACCTAACCTTCCCTTTTGAATGAGGAGTTCGATCTCTTTTTCAACCGCCAACAATTTTTCAGATCGTGACCAACCTCTCGTGGAAACGATAATACAAGTAGGGTTCCGCCCTATAAGGGTCTTCATTTTTAGGCTCTCGGACGGCTTCCCATCCGCCTCACACCGCCAAGATTTCAAGATATGTCTTGTTTAGTGGAGTGAACTCCGCCGATATCCTCGCCGATCGGTGGCCTTCTCAACCGACCGTTTTTTGTCGCCATGTGAATTGCCCGCCTATCATTTGGCGAAGCGATCATCCATCCGACGCCTCGTATTTTCAAAGACTTCTTCGTTCGAATGTACCGTCATACCTGCTTATTTCTGAGCAGATCGGAGTTGATCGAGGCTAATGATTTCTTGAACTCCTCGTCCCTCGATTGTTCATGAGCGCCAAGATGGACGAGCAAGTGAGATCGGAACCTCGACCGCCATTGTTGAAAGGGTGATGAACTCCGCAAACTCTCATTCCTCCTTGGGTGAGTTGCACCACCTCCAAAGATGTCTTCTGCGTCGCTTACTCGTGGCTTAACCGATTCAGAATAACTCTTGAAATCTTCAAACAAGTGATACAACTCGAGGCAATTTGTTGAACCATCGCCAGCTCCCTTTTGAAAGCGCCGAGAAAGCCTTACATTGGATAGCGTCCCGACACAATGTAGGTTCATCATGGATCGGAAGTGCCGCAGTAGTCAGGGGTTGGTCTTCCGGTGTATTTCTTGGGGTCGGTATTTTGTCTTAGGGTTTGGGAGGCTATCCAAGATATCCGGAGTAAAGGGAGAGTCATCTTCTTGCCGTCGGCGGTTTGACGGAAGCTCATACCGCATTAATCCGATCGTCCACGATTTTTCTAGGTTTTCGGTCCGTGGCAATCGGTCATCATCTTTGGTTTGTCGCACGACTGCCTCGCAGACGTCTCATTGCGCCGGTTGGGGCTATAGGATCTGGCGAATCAACAGATCGGCCGCTTTTCGATCTGTTTTCGTCGACGGAGTGCCGTACCGGAATAGGTTCTATACCCGATCGGTGTTGAAGATTGGTGTGTCTTTGGTGCGACGTTATCCTCCACACCACGCCCGCTTCTTCCTGCTCCAAGATTTGAGGTTTTGTTGATCGTTAGGATCGAGGATTCCGCGGTGAGACGCGGTCAAAGGCAAGATAATTGCAGCAACAGCAACCTAGACGCCAGATCGCTGAGGTCGCTGACAATGGCCACATCAGATTTCGCCGTACCGGCCGATTTGTGTGGTTCGGACGTGGTTCCTAAGTCGAGCCCCACGGTGGGCGCCAATTGATTCTGCCGGATTCAGGCTGAACGGTGCGTTGCCGTTTGGATCCATAAATTGGCAACCTTCTGCGTTGTTCCTCGACGTGAATATACCTGCAAAACAAGGAAGGCTCGTCGGGAGTCAGGTCCCGATTAGCCCTCCGACGCCAAGTGAGTTTTCGGTGAAGGTGGGGCGATGAATGTGAGAAACAATTAGGTTATGATCTCGTACCTCGATTATGGGAGAATAATACCTTTTATATGGTTTTGCAGTTAGGTTTAGGTCTTTACGTGTTTGCATGGGAGACTCTTTTCAATCGATGGGCCGAAAGGAGGCATGGGCTTTAGGCGCAGGACTGATCTTCGATGATTGGACCGATCGGCCCATGGGTCGTCTTGACTGGATCCGGGCCCAGCACGGTCGACCCGACCAGTATTAATTTGTAAATTACGTCGAGGTCATGATCATCATTATCATCACACTCAATCCGAAGTCCTGCAATAAAGTTGAATCTAGAGAGATCTGATCGTATACAATCTTACTCCTACATAGCAAAGAGACTGTTTCCGGTAGACCCACATACAAATGTAACAATAAAAAAATGATACAGATTAAAGAGAAAATAAGTAAAACTGACTAAATTATTATGTAAATAAAATTATAATAAATAATAAATAATAAAACCAAGTTTGTAAATTACGTGTTCTAAATAAATAACAGTGAATAATGTCTTTTTTTTTACCCAATTAAGTTTGAACAATCTAAAACTCGATAGGATAAATTGAAATGACCATGTTATTTTGTCCTAATCGGTTTGAATCAATATAGATCATTTAGATGAAGTATGTTTAATTTATATAAATTTAAAGTCTAATTAACCCAAATTTAATATGTTAATTTTGAATACCTTTTATTATTTTCAAATATATTTGATTTCAAATAATATTTGCCAGTCTTAGGATATTTTATTTCCAATCAATAAAATTTTAAATATTAATGAATTATAAGTTTTTATTATGACTTAAACCTAATTGAAAATGTTAGAGAAACTATCACTTACTAGTGGATAATTAAAACTAAGTCTACAATTGATTATATAAAATTAAGAAATTGAAGTTGTGCAATTAAATGTAAAGATATCATTATTTAATAATATAAGTCTTCTAGCTAAACTAATGGCGTGCTTATTTTAATGAATTCAGGAAGACATCAATAGATAAGGAATGAAAATAACTACTTGATATTATATTATTATTGAATGAACAGTATTTTATATCTAAATCTGGGACATTTTCCATACCCCGATTGTGAGAGAAATAAAATCATTACAGTGTTATGTGCAAGTATCAGAGGCGTGACAAATTGTTGTCATGCTAGAAGAGACATCTAATACTTTTTTTAGTAATTAAATATAATTAATTAATTGTAATATAATTAATTATTTATATTTTTAATAATTAAATATAATTAATTAAAATATATTAAAATTAGATGTAAAAGAAAATTTTAACAAATTTTATTTCTTTTTAGCAAAACAATATTATTGTTAAAGTGTATTTTGAAAATATTATTTAGGTAATGATATGTTGATGCAAGCAAATAACAGAGCATTTTTTCAAAAGCTATTGGAGAGGGAATTTAAATATTCTGTCATTATAAATGTGTGCATAAATTAAATATAATTAATTAAATTATTTTAAATTTTGATGTAAAATAAAATTTAACAAATTTTTATTTCTTAAAATTTGACAAATTAACCATTGTTAATAATAACGATATTTTATAATTATAATAATTATTTTTATTTTTATTTTTCATATATTCATTCTTATTTTTATCATCGTGCTCCTTGAGAATTAAGCATCTCCTAAATTTATTAAAATATTAGGAGTCATTGTCAAATGGAATATATAAATCATAAAAAAGCCGTTTTCAAAAATAATTTTCAACGATTAAATGGACAAATATGACGTAAGTGCTTATTACTTTGAAGGAATGTCGCCTTCAGCTTCTTGAGACAACCGACAAACATTGCTAGGGATGGTGTTTTAGAACAGACAAGACACTTATGATGTTGAAGTTCAAATATTAAATTGTTAACTTCAAAAAAAAAAAAAAACACAGAATGTAATACAGCTGCATGTAATGTGTCGATTGAGCTTAATTAGTTATAGAAGTTGCTAGAATTAAATAGATATTAACTAGGGGCTGTTTGTTTCTTTTTTTTTTTTTTCTATTTTTTGTTATTATTTTTGTAAAAAGAAAAACAGGTAAGTAAAACGTGTTTAATTTACTTTGTTGCGATTTTTTGTTTTTAAAAATAAAAAAACCACAACGATTTTACAAAAATCAGAAAACATCGTTTCTTTAAATTTTGACAACATGTTTTCTTCTACAGAAAACCAACACATCCCTACTTTCTATCTCGAATAATAATAATAATAATAATAATAATAATAATAATAATAATAATAATAATAATAAATTAATAATAATAAGAATTACTTATTAAAATTAATAATAATTATTAATAATTAATAATAATAACTTATTAAAATTAATAAATAATAATAATAATAATAATAATAATAATAATGCATTTAATTAATAATAATTAATAATTAATATTATTATTATTAACAATAAATAATAATAATAACAATAATTAAAAAAATAAAATAATTAATAATAATATTATTATTAACAATAAATAATAATAATAAGAATAACTTACTAAAATTAATAATAATAATAATAATAGTAATAAATAAGAATAATAATAATAATAATAAATTATTAAAAAATAATAATAAATTAATAATCATAATAATAACTTATTAAAATTAATAATAATAAGAATAACTTAATAAAAATTAATAATAAGAATAATAATAATAACAACAACTTAATAATAATAATAATAATAAATAAGCATATTTTTATTTTCAGATTTTTATTATAAATCTCAACCAAACATATTTTTGTTTCCAGTTTTATATAGTAAATCTCAACCAAACATGTTGTTGTTTTTTAAAACAAAATAGAAATTAAAAACAACAACAGAAACTAAAAACAACAACAAAAAAATAAAAGTGGAACCAAACAATCCCTAAGATTTTGGAGACTATTGTTTTAGACTAAATTCAAATTCTTATTTTTTTCCCTTATCAGCGTTTTTTTAATAGTTGTTTGATTTACCCTTTGTTAATTTGATAGAATGGATGCAAGGGTAAAGTTAGGTATTTGAAAGATTTTCTCAAGTTTCTAACGAAATAAAAAGATCTGTGTACTGGATATATTGATTTTTAGTTGTTGCGTATAAGCAAGATTCGTACTAGATGTTATTATTGTTACGTAATAAAAGTTATACTTTCTCTTAAAATAACAAATCAATAAGCCTTTAAATCTAAATTTAAAAGGATAAGAACTTTATTATAAAATTAAAATTATAAAAAGTTATTAATAATTTTAAAGTACAATAAATATGCTAAATTACAGAATATTTAACAAATTTTATTCAATATATAATTTAAACTCTTACATAAAGCCGTACCTAAAAGCAAACGAACTATAATCCTGAGTTTTGAACTGTTGAGACCAGACAAAAAATATGAGAGAAGTGCATAGTTATCCAAAATGTTTAAGAATCTCCCATCTTAGCTCCGTCTTCTTCCTCTCTAATGAACTTCCAAGCAGAAAGGGAATTGATTGGTGTACCCTTCCAGCAGAAGAGAAGGGCTTTTCCATTCATTTCAACAGTACAAGAACTTCCACAAGTAAACTTGTCAGATATCAAATTAGCTTGGTAAAGAGAAGCTGAGCTAAATTCCAACTCGTTCATCCCAAAAAGAGTGAAAAACGATCTCCATGCATCAATATTTACATTACGGATTGTCCTCTCTTCTCCCTCAGCGGCCACAACGTTTCTGATTGCTTCTCCGAAGTGCAAAGACTCTATGATCAACCTGTTTGGATCATCTTTCAAGCAGGCATCAAGGCAATCAAAGTATGCACTGAAGTAGAAAAGAGCTTCAATGAAACGATTCACGAAAACTGGTGAGTTCATGTTCGAATCAACTTCACTGACCACCATGATACTTGGATTAAGCTTTCTGATTTCTTGCATAATATAATGCAGTCGATCTGGCAATGGAAGAAGGCTCCTGAGGGTGGATTCACCGAAAATGGCGATCTTTTCGTCAGGATCCAGATCAAAGAGATCGTGTTTAAGCTCCAACATGTCTGATAACATGATTAGCTTGTAACAAAATGGCAGCCCAATGCTCTGAGCAAAACTCATCAACCTGTCCCCTGTATCCTCAAACACTGGCTTCATAGTAGTCCCAACAGCAGTTATCTTAAAAAACTCAACAGGTTCAGAGCGTGAGACTAAACCTGGCATCAAGAGTGTCCATTGCACTCCACTCCTGATATCTAGATCAATTACGTGAACCCTCTTTGCCTCAGCCACATTTTCGAGAATGGCTTGGATTCCAGTAAAATGTATGAGCTGAGAGAAGGGAACTTTCCGATAAGATGCCAGGATGTCAGGTGTTGGAGCCGTTGTTACCTCATCAATGTTTACTGTTTTTCTTTTCTCATAACCTGCTTGTTCAAATTCTCCCGTTGCTCGATCTATCCTCTCCTGAAGAGCCTCGGAGAAGTAATGCACTACTCTTTCAACTGAATTTCCGGTTTTCGATGCCAAGCACTGACATTCTTTGAGCAATCTGCTTGCACGATCAAATTGTTGATTGCCAACTTTCTCAGATGAAGCTAGAAGGAGTTCAGCAAGGCCCGCGTTCTTCGCTTCCTCATCAGAAAGATTACAGAAAGAAAGATCAAAACGGTTGTCGGGTATGCAGGCAATATGTCACGATAGAAGAGCAAGTAGTACCAAATAAAGATGCTTGGAGTGCTGAACTGGCAGGGGAGGATGGGGAATTGCAACCAAATGATGAGGTTGTTACGAGTGGACAGGTGGCAGAGGATGCGCATGAGGAGGTACAGCCAGAGGCGAGGGTGAGGCGTAGTACGCGGATCAGAAAGAAATCGTTGAAGGTCAGAGAAAACGAAGATATATGAGTGGATGATAATGGGATGGGGAGAGCATGATTTGACAATTTTTCCTTCTGAATATCTCTTCTTCTGTTTTCCCTTCCTCGGATTTCTTTTCTCTAAATGTTATATTTCCTGTTACTTGTAATTGCTGCCCAGAACTTGTGCGGTTGATTTCGTTATCTAATATTAATACTTCAACTGTCATTTCTCTTCTTTCTGGGTTTGCCTCTGGTGTACACGCAATTTGTTGAAGTCCATTGCAGGTGTTCGTGACAAATTGGTGCTTTCATTGAGAGGACCCTATAATGGCGGACAGTGAGTTACGAAAAGAACTTCAGATGGAGATTAATAAGTTGCACGTGCTGGGAGAACAACGAGATTTTACATCATCTATGAGAATGGAAAAGATCGAAAGCAGTGTAGAGGAGATTGCTAAGGCAATGACCAGTCTCTCCGATGAGTTGGCTGCTTGGAGGCTGGAGGCCGCCGGCGGGTCCTCGAACTTCGGCACGAACACTCAGGGTCACACGAGGCTTGCTAAAATTGATTTCCCCAGGTTTAACGGCACAGATCCTTTAAATTGGATCTTCAGAGCTGAACGGTATTTTGCTTATTACAACACTTCCGAGGTTGAAAAAGTGGTGATAGCAGCTGTGAACATGGAAGGTGACGTTGTGGCTTGGTTTCAGCTGATGCAAAAGACAAACCAGATCACATCTTGGGCTGCTTTGTCTAGGGCAGTTGAGCTACATTTTGGACCAACCGAATATGAGAATCCCAGGGCCCAACTTTTCAAGCTAAATCAAACCGGGTCAGTCCAGGAATACCATACCCGTTTCATGGTTCTTGCAAATAGGGTGGAGGGAATAGCCGCAGATGCCCTTCTGGATTGCTTCATCAGTGGCTTGAAGGATGAGATACGACGAGAAGTAATTTCAAGGGAACCAGCGACGCTATCCAAGGCAGCAGCTCTGGCTAGATTACTTGATGAGAAGAACACACCTAATTGGGGATTTTTGCGAAATCGCAGCCATCACGTGGGTAGCACAGTGAAGAGTTCAGGGGGAGGATCTGTTTCCACGCAGACAATGCAAGGGGTGAGAACAGGGGGTGGACCTCAAACTCACATAACGCCCACGGTTTCAATTCCGACAGCAGGAAGGGCGCCATTACCCCCATTGTTACCAACGCCTTTGTCTAAACCTTTAACGTCGATTGGCGTTGCTTAACGCCGGTGAGGTGCAAATTGAAACGGAGAAAGGCCTCTGTTTTACTTGTGATGAAAAGTTCACGACGAATCATCGGTGCCCAAATCGACAGTATTTACTCATGGAGTGTAGTCCCGATGACGAAACCCATGAAGAAGGAGAACTAAGTCAAGAGGCTGAAATGCACGGGGAGCAGGAGGAACCCATCGAATTACTCCATTTATCTCTTCAAGCTTCGCAAGGAGCACCTGGTAAGTGTACGATTTTGTTTCATGGATCTATACTTGGAACTGATGTCTCGGTTTTTCTGGATGGGGGGAGTGACGACAACTTTATAAAACCCCGGATTGTCAAGCATTTGAAGATGGCAGAGGAACTGATTCCTGGGTTTAAAGTCTTAGTGGGAGGTGGTCAAATTCTAAAGGGCAATATTATGGTCGAGACATTCCTCTAATTATCGATAACACTCGCATCACGATTTCTGCTTTAGTCCTGGATGCAACTCGTTATGACATTGTGTTAGGGGCTTATTGGCTTGCTACATTGGGAGAGCACATATCTGACTACAGTACGTCGGTATTAAAAATTTTTCAGAATGGGTCATGGGTCACTTTGAGAGGGGAGCGCAACAGACTACCCAAGGTGGCTCTCTTCCATCAGTTGCTCAGGTTACGTGATACGGATGCCATAGAAGAATGTTATACGATGGAGTATGTGGGGACAAGGGAGGTTATAGAACCGATACTGGAATTACCTAGAGACATGCCTTCTGATTCACAAGGATTGTTGTTGAAATATAAGGGCATATTCCAAATTCCCAGGGGTTTACCACCACTAAGATCTCATGATCATGCTATCACTCTTCAACCTGGAGTACCTCCTGTGAAGGTGTTGGGACCCGATCCGGGAACCGGATCCCAACCGAATAAACTTAACACTTTCACTCTATGCTCTGATACCATAAATGTTGGATCCCGTTCCGGAATCCAACTACGCATACAGATTCCCTCATATGTACGCATGATTCCTTATAAACTCTTCTTGCTCTGATACCATAAATGTTGGATCCCGCATCGAACCCAACTACATAAGCGTAACGGAAAACGGCAAACGGAAACGAAGGAAGCGGAAATTTGGATCGACAACAAAATGCGAGCGAACAAATCCAAAGTAATAAACGGAAGCAAATACTAATCGAATCAAACGAATGATTCAATCGAATATAGCGAAGGAAATAAGCGAATCTGAATCACAAAGCGAGCTAATAAGTTTAAAGCGGGATCGAATCGAATGCAAATCGAATACGGATAGAAAACAAAGTAAGCAAACAAATCAATGTAAATCAAACACTTTCCGACATCCGTGACTAAGCAAAGAACAGAAATGAATCGCGTTGGGAATTCTAAGACGCTCCAAAATCCGTTATGAATTTTTTTTCTTTTCTTAATCTCATTCCTTATTCATTTCTTCTCTTACTCAAACACATTTAAAACATAACCATGCATCCAATTTCCAAAATTACACTTTTATCCCAAATCTTATCGAAAATTCTAAAGATAACTTTGCTCAGATCCTAACCAAAAATTCGCAAAGGCGTAATACACTTCTATAATCTCAACAGACTCGTAATCATCGGACACTCCGTCCGAATCCCAACACCAAGCAGAAACACAAACCTAAAACTAATACTTCCATAATTCTCAAATCAATAAATACCAAACTCATAATTCAACTCATTTCCAAATTCATACATATATATTCCCAAATCAACCATACAATATGTTCTCAAATTCTCCATAACTTCCTATACAAATTTCACAATGCTCACAATACTTAACTTTATACACAAATACACTTTCTTTCAAATCTATCTTAAACCATAAACATTTCCATACTCAAATTTCAGATTACTCAAAACTAACTCATGTAAATTTCAAAAGCACAAAACCGTTGAATCGATGTCTTCACATTCTTTCATCCAATCTCCGTCGAAACCCGGAGATGGGGATGAAAGGGGTGACTTCTAAGCTCGTGGATAACACATTTATAAACCGATAAATAAGCGAAATCATTTTAATACTCTTTTTTGCCAAAAGGGCAAAAAAATTTCAAACTTTATAATTTTTCAAACAATTTCCTCAAACCCATTTTTTTTTTCATATTTTCAAACTTTTCATAATAATCTCACTTTTTTTCTCATTTTCAAAACTTGAATTTTTCATAAATATGAATGCGTAACACATAAACAAATCGAAACATATAACACATCGTAATGGTGCTGTTCGGTCCAAGCGAGCGTATCGCACATTCAGAAGTGGTCATGCATGCGATCGAATGTAAAACGTTACACTTTCTCGCATAGCGGTCCAAAGGTACCGTGAGGAGTCGAAATCGACTCCGTGCCACTAGCGGGCACCGGAGAAGGCTTAACAAGTAGAGACAACAACGACTCACCAAAGGACCTAACCGACCCACATAACACATAATCGAAACGAGATTTCGTAATGCCCAAGGCACTTTTCAAATTCTTGATTTTCCACACATTCACATAATGCATACTATTAAATCACTCAATCAATCAATCAATAACTTCAAACTTTACATAATTTAGCAATGCATACATAACAAAATGAACTTTCGAAATTTCTATTTTCTTTCCAAACATAATTCAACTTGTAATAATTTTTCCAAATCCTTTGGAAATCACAATTTCAAACATTAACCAACCTTTCTTTTCAAACACTTACTAAAACAATAATGTATCAAAAATCCAAAATTTTGCTTTCTTCAATTTTTGAAAATTGCTTTCTTTAATTTTTTCAAAATTGCATAATGCTCACAAATCAAAATATAAATATGCTACCCACCTCGAATTATTGCCGGAAACTTGATTTCAAGCTCCAATTGATCCTTGCTTTTCTCTCTCTTCCAAAATACCAAAACCTAAACCATAATCATCCAAATTTCACATCAGAAAATACTTAATTTTCACAATCAACTTAGGAATTCACCAATTCCATTTACATTCAAGCTATTTCAATCTCCAATTTTGAAAATCCCCAATTTTCAAAATTGGCCTAAACCAAGACACTCAAATTCAATCTCATAAATAACTTAATTTTCAAAATTAATCTCACAATTCATCAATTCACATTAATTCCAAGACATCTAAATCCTCAATTTCAAAATTCCCAAATCTTAAAATTGGCCTAAACCAATTTATCCAAATTCAATACCATAAAATACCAATTCTTCAAAATTGATTTCATATATCATCAATTCATCATATTTCCTATAATTCTACACCAAAATATCTCAAAATTCTCAATCATAAAATTTAACCTAAACCTTAATCAATTTTTCATCCAAAATTAAACCCAACCTAAAGCATATACATCAAAAACAACTTCATAAACCACAAACCCAAGTCCTTTTCCATACTTCTCAATTAAAATTCAACAAAACTTCAAATTGAACATCTTCTCTTACCTCATTTATCCTCCAAATTGAATTTTCTTGGCTCATGAAGAAACTCTTCATTCTCCACTCTTTTCCTTCTTGGAAAAATCCCAAAAGCTTGAAGAATTGAGTAGAAAAATTAAAACTAAACTTTCTCTCTCCTCTTCCTCCATAACCGAAGCTTCCCCATTCTTCTTCTCCTTCTTATTTTCTTTCTCTTCTTCTGTAATTTTCCAGCCACTTTCGTGGCTTTTAATAGCCAAAAATGACAACTCATCATGTGTTTCATTAAATAATGGTCAAATGACCATTTTGCCCTCCATTCAAAACGTAAAATTACACTTACTTGCGGTTTGATTCGCACTATCGATTTGAAGGAATTTGTCAAAACTTCCTTCTCGAGAAATGTTCCTCTCACTCATACGAATCCAACGCCACTGACCGCGCTCAATTCCGAGCACTACATCAAAAGTTATGCAAACAAAGGCAGTAAATATCCACATTCTAACACATTTTTCATGTACGATTATTTCCGTCCAAAATTTCACATTCTTAATCCCAGAATTGAAACTCGATGTCTTCATCACAATTGTAGCCTTATGTCTCTAGTTTAATTCAAAACAAGAATCTCCTCATTTCGATTCCCAGATCAAAAGTTATACTCAAATTACTCACAGGTGTTCCCAATCCAAAAATTAAACCCTAATCCGAACTTAAATTCAAAAATTAAAAGTCCTAAGGGCAAAATTGACATTTCATGTCTTCATATGATTTGTAGCCCTTTGTCTTATCTTTATTTCCCCTCAAGAATCGCTTCAATCGGATCTCTACAGATCCCGAATTTTACAAAACACTGAATCATGCTCGGAAAATTTCCCGACTCACTTTGATTAAATTAATCACCATTAATTTAATCTCAAAAGTTCACAAATTTCTTATAAAATGAAATTCAATGTCTTAGGAATCCAACGCAAAAAGAATCAACTCAATCGGATGTCGGACGGAAAAGATATAAGCAAAATAGTGAGCAAAGGTCGGATTAAAAACAAAGAAATCAAAAAATTTTCAGAAACAAAACGGCGTCGAATGCGTACGGACGCCCCAACTCGCGAGGGCGAGACGCCGCTCGCGAGCTGTGCGCCTCGCTAGGGCGTTGGTAAGAGGCGAGCATGTGGAAGCTATAAAACCTTGAGGTCAAGGGTTCGAGTCGTGGCCTCACCCTTGACCAAAGAGGACAGTACTGATTAAGTTGGATGCCGCGGTATAACCCGCAAACACCCGCCGTGGTATAACCCGCAAACACACGCTGGGTGGGAAATATTAGCCCAGGTGTGGGGGGTGGGGTCCAACAGAAGGTCAAGCCATATAGATACCCTTTTTATCAGAAAAATCAGATAGAAAACATGGTAAATGAGATGCTGCAGGAGGGCATTATCCGTCCCAGTAACAGCCCCTATTCGGCCCTTGTTCTATTGGTAAAAAAAAAAGATGGGTCGTGGAGGTTTTGCACTGATTACAGGGCTCTAAATGCTGTCACAACGAAGGACTCTTTTCCTATTCCTTCGGTCGATGAGTTGCTGGATGAACTTAAAGGTGCGTGTTATTTTTCCAAGCTAGATCTTAGATCGAGTTATCACCAAATTTTGGTTAAAGAGGAGGATATTGTTAAGACTGCTTTCAGAACACCACAAGGACATTATGAGTGGCTTGTCATGCCCTTCGGATTAACAAATGCCCCTGCTACTTTTCAGTCCTTAATGAATGATGTTTTCAAAGCTTATTTACTTCGGTTTGTTTTAGTATTCTTCGATGACATATTGGTGTACAACACTGATTGGGGTCTCCATTTGCACCATTTAGAATTGGTATTGGTCATGTTAATGGAACACCAACTGTATGCTAAGCTATCCAAATGTTCTTTTGGGCAAACCAAAATCCATTATTTGGGGCATGTCGTTTCTGTCCTAGGGGTAGAAATGGATCCAGAGAAGGTGATAGGGGTTCTTAACTGGCCCATACCTGTAAATGTATCACAGCTCAGGGGGTTTCTTGGACTAACGGGGTATTACCGTAGGTTCATCAAACATTATGCTTCCATCGCGAGCCCTCTCACAGCTTTATTGCAGAAAAATAACTTCAAATGGGATGAAGAGGCGCATACGGCTTTTGAGAAACTCAAGACAGCGCTAGTGAATGCTCCCATCTTGGTTATGCCCGATTTTTCTAAGCCATTTGTAGTGGAAACTGATGCATCTGGGGGAGGAATAGGTGCTGTGTTGTCTCAAGAAGCACATCCCATTGCTTATTTTTCTAAGAAACTATCTGCCCGTATGCAAGCTCAATCAACTTATGTAAGGGAACTATATGCGATCACTGAAGCTGTAGCTAAATTCAGACATTACCTACTAGGCCACTATTTCATAATCCGGACTGATCAGAAAAGTTTAAAGCATCTTTCAGAACAGACCATACAAACTCCAGAACAAGAGGCATGGGTACCTAAGTTATTGGGATTCAATTATTCTATTGAATATAAACCGGGCAACACTAATCAAGCTGCTGATGCTCTTTCTAGGCGCTGTTACTTAGCTGTCACAACTAATCAAGCGGATATAATGGCAGAAATCAGGGAAAGTGTGAAGCAATCGGAGGAATTACAAGACTTAATATGCTGGATTGAGCAAAATCCAGCACTGTACCCGGAATACACCTTGAAGGATGGTCTCATTTATTGGCGCAAGAAGGTAGTCGTTCCACATACAGCCACTGCTATTATTCAACAATTGCTAGAGGAGTTCCATTCATCCACCCAAGGAGGCCATGCTGGTTTTACTCGTACCTTGGCTCGGTTGGCGACCCAATTTTTTTGGAAATACATGAGAGCACACCTGAAAACATATATCCGTCAATGTCAGGTTTGTCAACGAGCCAAAGTATCTCAGCTGCATCCCAGTGGGTTATTAAGCCCACTCCCAATACCTCAGCAAGTGTGGGAAGATGTAGCCATGGATTTTGTTACCGGATTACCGAATTCTAAGGGTTATACTGTCATCATGGTTGTGGTTGATAGATTAACTAAGTCTGGTCATTTTGCACCCCTCAAGGCTAATTATAATGCTCCCCAAGTGGCTGAAACTTTTGTACAAACAGTGGTGAAATTACATGGTATTCCGAAGTCAATTGTGTCGGATAGAGACAAGGTTTTTACTAGTGCTTTTTGGCAGCATCTATTCAAGTTACAGCAGACTACTCTGAAAATGAGCTCCTCATACCACCCACAAACGGATGGTCAGAGTGAAGCTCTAAATCGTTGCTTGGAAATGTATTTGCGGTGTTTTGTGTTTGACACACCTAAGCTTTGGGTGAATTATCTTCCTTGGGCGGAATATTGGTATAACACAGCTTTCCAATCCTCGATTGGTATGACACCATTCAAAGCTATGTATGGTCGTGATCCACCCTCCATTGTTCGAGGTGTTCTTTCCTTAGAAGTTCCACCGGATTTGTTTGAACAATTGAAAGAAAGGGATGCTGTATTAGATGTTTTGAAATACAATTTAGAGAAGGCACAGTTGCGAATGAAGAAGTTTGCGGATAAAAAGAGGACAGGGGAGCATTTTCAGATTGGTAGCTTGGTCTTTGTAAAACTTCAGCCCTATCGACAACATTCAATCAAATTGCAAGAAAATCGAAAATCATCATTGCGGTATTTCGGCCCCTTTGAGGTTCTGGAGAAATTTGGCACAGTTGCTTATAAACTCAAACTCCCAGAGGAAGCTAAAATTCATCCAGTATTTCATGTTTCTTATCTTAAGAAATGTGAAGGCTCTCCACAGGAAACGTACATGCCCCTACCCTTGACGACAGTGGAAGAAGGGCCCATTATTTCTCCTTTGAAAATTTTACAGCACAGATGGATCGAATCGCAGTCGACTGTAACACCAAGATCTCATTGGTGGGGTTCTGATATAGCCCCCACTTGGGAACTGAAAGCCTACCTACAGCAGCACTATCCTCACTTTGACCTTGAGGACAAGGTCAATTTCGATGGGGTACCCATGTCACGATAGAAGAGCAAGTAGTACCAAATAAAGATGCTTGGAGGCCGAATCGGCGGGGAGGACGGGAATTGCAACCAAATGATGAGGTTGTTCTGAGTGGACAAGTGGCGAGGATGCGATGAGGAGGTACAGCCGAGGCGAGGTGAGGCGTAGTACGCGGATCAGAAAGAAATCGTTGAAGGTCAGAGAAAACGAAGATATATGAGTGGGTGATAATGGGATGGGGAGAGTATGATTTGACAATTTTTCCTTCTGAATATCTCTTCTTCTGTTTTCCCTTCCTTGGATTTCTTTTCTCTAAATGTTATATTTCCTGTTACTTGTAATTGCTGCCCAGAACTTGTGCGGTTGATTTCGTTATCTAATATTAATACTTCAACTGTCATTTCTCTTCTTTCTGGGTTTGCCTCTGGTGTACACGCAATTTGTTGAAGTCCATTGCAGGTGTTCGTGACACAATATCGTCAGATACTTGAGTAGAAGATTGAATGAACCTAAAAAGAAAATAATAATAAAGGAATTGGAACAATCAAGTTTCAGGCAATATCAAGTGCATGAAATTGGGGTTGCAAGCCGTTGAACCTTGCGCTAGCAATCCTGATTATTTCTTCCGTTGATAATTCCTGGAATTCTTCCTTTAAGCATGATGTGCCATTGCTCGGCTCAAGTATCCGTTTCCTGTTCAGTCTGTTAAAACCCTTACCATAGCTTTTTAGCAGCTCAAATGAAGCTAAAAAATTCTTCTCCTTCTTAGGTTCATCACTATCTTTTCTAAATCTTCGAAGTTGTGGTAAAACCATATTGAATCTCCCCTCATCCAACACTTGGAACTCGAGGATTGCTGATTCTTGTTGTTGTTGTTGCTGGTGATGATGTTTTGAGGAATCCATACCTTGCTTGTAAGGGTCGTCCTGATAGAGTGAACGATTAGAGTAAAGAACATCAAGCTGCTCATAGTTGGAAGCTGTGTAATCCATGTCTAGTTGCACGATATAGAACTATTTAGATATCTCAACTTTAACATGTTTACTTTTGTAACTGAGAAATGCAGATGGTATTGAACTAGAAGACAAAAGATTTACTATATATTTAATGTGTTATCATATCAAACTGACGTACTCGAGGATGTTTGGTTCATTGCATTTGTTCTTCTGAAAGCTATCTCTTTGTACTTATTGATAGAAACAGAAGATCATGCACTAGCTTGGAAATATACAACACCAAATACAAGTATCAAAACCCCATTAATTGATAATCAAGTTTAGAAGTCCCAAGAAGAGTCAGCCAGCGTAATTAGATGACAAAGATTGCATTCGGCATAAGAATCTGGTAAAGGATTTTTAAATAAAAATTTCCTTATTTAATAATGATAATTACAAGTAATTATTAATAGAAATCAACTGATGATTATGTAATGGGATCCAAACTATAGTTGGAGTGAAGAAACTTGCTGGTTTCTTGTCATTTATTGTTTGTTTGACATTAAATTTGCCTGTAATCTGATCTTTGATGATAGAAAACTGAAATGCAAAAGGTGAAAATCTATTTCGTCATAACATACTTAAGAGTTATTTATACAACATGTTTCTGACTATAACAAACTAACTAACTTTAATTGTCAAGTATAATTCTAACACCCCCACCCTCTCAAACCGGTGAATATATATTATGTACTCCCAGTTTACGAAAAGAATCCCAAAAAAGAGTCGATAAAAGTCCTTTGGTGAAACAATCAGCTAGCTGGTTTGCGAAAGAGACAGGGAGCAACACAATAATACCACGTCGTAACTTTTCTAGAACCACATGACAATCAATGTCAATGTGCTTAGTACGCTCGTGAAACACCGGATTCTGGGTTAAGTAGACAGCAGATTGGTTGTCACAAAACAATATTGTTGAAACAGTAGGAGCCAAAAGGATTTCCTCAAGTAGATAATGAAGCCATTGCACTTCACAAGTTGCAGTCGCCAAGGCGTGATATTCAGCTTCCGAAGAGCTGCAACTGATTGTTGTTTGCTTCTTGGTTTTCCAAGAAATTAAGGAAGAACCAAGAAACACACAAAATCCTGTTATAGATCTTCTTGTGTCACGACAAGAACTCCAATTCGAATCTGAATAAGCCGTGAGTTTAATATCACTGTCAGAGGAGAAGAGAAGACCTTGTCCGATGGTGCCTTTTAGATACTATAAAACTTTGTGAGCAACAGCCGAGTGATCATAAGTAGGACAATCAAGAAACTGTGCCAACTGTTGAACAATAAAAGTAGTGTTTGGTCGAATAGTAGTCAAGTATTGAAGTTTTCTAATTAGCTTTCTGTATTGAGTAACATCCTTCAATATGGTGCTTGAATCCTTCGAGAGTTTCGTCTCTAGTAGAATAGATGTGGAAACTGGTTTCGATTTTAAAAACTGAGTTTCTCGAAGCAAGTCCAAAGTGTACTTCTTTTGGCAAAGATTAATACCTTGCTTTGTTCTTGCTACTTCAAGGCCAAGAAAGAACTTTAGTTGGCCAAGATCCTTAATAGTAAACGCCTCATGCAGGTGTTGTTTGATATGATGAATTGTCTTTAAGTGATCACTAGCCACGATAACATCATCCACATAAACCAAAAGGGCCATGAAACCTGTACTCCTTGTTTTGAGAAAAAAAGAGTGATCGGAAGTAGCTTGCTTGAAACGGTACTGAAGTAAGGCTGAAGTGAGCTTAGCATTCCTTTGATGACTAGCCTGTTTTAAACCATAAAGAGACTTGAGCAGTCTACAAACTTTGTTGTTGTGTTCGCCATAACCCTTAGGAAGCTGCATGTATACCTCTTCATTAAGGTCGCGGTGAAAGAATGCATTGTTGATGTCAAGTTGATGCAAGTGCCACCCTTTGATTGCTGTGAATGCAAGAAGAATTCAGATTGTCGTCTTTTTGGCTACTGGACTAATGGTATCCAAAAAATTGACGTCATCTTGTTGTGTGTAGCCCTTAGCACCTAGCCGAGCTTTGTATCGTTCCACTGATCCATTTGCTTTCCGTTTGATTTTGAAGACCCACTTACAACCGATTGCATTCATACCAGGTGGCAGATCAACCTGCTCCTAAGTATTATTTTGTTGTAATGCCTCTATTTTTGCGATCATAGCTTGTCGCCAAGATGCATGCTTAATTACTTGTTCATAAGTTTGGGCCTCATAATCTTGATCAACTGCGGCTGCAAACGCATAATGATTAAAAGTTAGTTTAGAATAAGAGAAAGCATTAGAAAGTTGATGAGGACTTGCTCTTTTAGCAGCCATGCACTTGTAGTCCATGAGGTACGATGGTTTAGACTTTGCCCTAATGCTCCATCGTAAGCTGTGATGCAGATGCTACGGAGAAGGAGTTGGAGCCAGGAGCTGAGTCACAGGTTGAGAAAGAACCGATGAAGGCACGTCAACTAGTGATGTGGAAGCAGTATCCAGTAAGGTGACATCCACATTTGGCGATGATGAAATAGTAGGAATAGATGGGATATCATCAAATAACGACTGAATTTATGAGGAAGGCAAAATTACGGGATCAATGTTTGACTTTTAAGAAATATGTAGATCAAAAGTTAATGTGAAAAATGGAAAAATATGTTCATAAAAACAAACGTCTCGAGAATTAAAAATCCTTTGAGCTTTAAGATCAAAAAGTTTAAATCCCTTAACACCTAGAGAGAAACCAAAGAAAACAGATTTGATGCTTTTGGAATCAAATTTGTTGCAAATATTAAAATGATTCGAAGCAAAAGCAAGACAACTAAAAACTTTTAAATTATCAAAATTTGGTGGTTTAGAATATAATGCTTCAAAAGGTGAAATATTATGAAGAATAGAAGTAGGGAATCGGTTGATCAAATAAACAACATGCAGCACACACTCACCTTAGAAATGTATAGGTAAGTTTGCCTGAAATCTTAGTGCTCTTGCCACATTCAAAATGTGTTGATGTTTTCTCACGACAATACTGTTTTGTTGAGGAGTTTTAATTCAAGAGGTTTGATGAATTATGCCATGTGATTCATAGAAAACTAAAATGTTAAACTCTTGTCCATTGTCAGATCTAATACACTTGACAGCACTACTAAACTGAGTAGAGACATAAGAAACGAAATTTTGCATTAAGTGTTCTTGCTTCATATTTGGTTTTCATTAGAAAAATCCAAATAAATCTACTAAAGTCATCCACAATAGTGAGGAAATACTTATGTCAATATGAATGAGATAAACAGGAGCAAAACTAACAGAAGTGTTGATAGGAAAAGGAACTCGTTTCTATTTAGACATATGAAAATTTTCACAAGGTTTAATATCAGAAACAGAAGGAACTAACATTTTTAAACGAGGAAAAGAAAGATGGCCTAGCCTATTATGCCATAGCAATGAAGTATCGCTATTACATGTAACATAGTGAGCAAAAACGTTAGTTGAAGCAGGTAAAATAGCATTAGAAGTCAACTTGTATAATCTATGGGAATGCTCAGCAACACCAATCATCTTCCATGGCTGAATGCTCTGGATGATACAATAAGAAGATGAGACAAGAATACAACAAGAAAGATCATGCACCAATTTACTGATAGATAAAAGATTAAAAGTGAATTCTGACACATATAAAACATTAAGGAGTTTCAAAGAATTATTGACATAAACAGTGACAATATGAGTAACCCGAACTTTGCATTTGTTAAGAAGGTGAACAGACACATTATCAACCAATTTATAAGAATGGAAAAATGCTAAAGAACATGCTATGTGATCCGTAGCACCAGTATCAATAATCCATTCATTGGGATGAGAATGATTCATAGTAGCAATATTTAAAGAATGTGTGGAGTTAACTCATAGTTTGAAGAAATCAAAACTGCGGGGGGTAACTTTGGTGATATATGATTGGACAAAGTTACTGCATTAACATGATGAGATGGAAGCCCTTTTAGTAACTGTAATAACTGATCATACTGATCTTTCATCATCATCACCATCATCATCATCACCGGTCCAAATCCCATGAATGAAGGTGATCTAGGGAGGCTCGATAGACGTGACCTTACCTCTACATAGAGAGAGATCAATTTCCTAGAGATCCGCATGCAAATGAGACAAGATAAGTATGATGCGGAGTAAAATGGAAAAAATTATTAAAGAGATCAAAATTTCATTAAATACAAAAATAAGAAGAAAAAAAAGACAAGATATATGGGATTTAAATGGAGAAGCCAGTTTGCGTAATAAAGAAGCACCAAATGTAACGAAGTGTGAAAAACAAAAGGACTTGTGAAGCTTAAAACGGTGGCTACTCAGCGTGGTACCGTTTTAATAAAAATAAATATAATAAGAATAAGAATGTTAAAAAGAAAATAGTAATACAACAAAAACTAAATACTAGAAAATTCAATAAATAATTAAAGAGTATGAAAAGACATAAAATATAATTAGAATAAATAGCAATTATAGCAAGAAATAAAAAGACACTCCCGTACTAACACCAAACTAAAGACTAAAATTAAAACTAATACTAATACTAATAACAATACCAATATTAAGAAGAAAAAACTAAAATAATAATATCATTATTATTATTAATATTAATAAGGCCAAAACCAAAACTTAGAAGAAACTCAAATATAATTTTTGTTTAAAAAAGTAATAATAAAACTACAAATAATAGTCATAATAATACTAATAATAATACTAATAAGAAAATATATTTGAGATTAAAAAAACAATAAAATAGCCAGAGAATGGCAAAAACGAAAAAGCAAATAACTTAGGAAAACTAAAATGAAGCCACGTTAGCAATGGGTCAGCCAGAGTAAGGAGCAATGCACAGAGGGGAGGAGAAAATTGAATGAGGAGCGTCCTGTATGTTTGCTACCCAACGGTTATTTTGTCAGGAGGCTCAATAAAGCTAACGAGGGGATAAGTGTCAGAGAGAGTAAATTATAGTGTATCGAAAGCTCTGGGAAGCTAACGATGGGACATGCATCAGACAATGAATCAGAGTATATCAGAAGCCGTGTAAGACATTGAGTCTCTCCGTTCCAAACATTAACTTGGTTGAGCTGACAAGTGCTACATTGAAGTAAAGAGGATCCCAAGCTAATTTGCTCACTGGCGAAGTTAGACGGTAAAAACTACGATTCGGTGATTAAAAAAGGAAACTTGCTTGGAGCTCACAAACAACCCTAAAGTATACAAAACACTACTTCAGAAAAAAGATCACCGGGAGGCAAGCAAACACAAGCAACTACCAAGGATATGGCTATCAACAGTAGACTAACATGAAAAGACCATACTTACAGACAACAAACGGTAATATAAATTGAAGGAAGTAAAAGGTATAAATGTGCACCTGGATGTTGGACGTTGTGATCTGATGCAATTGCCTCGCGCCATAAATACAGTAATAACACAATAAAGCACACATTATATATCTATGTATAGCTCTTAGCCGATGGACTGTACCGCAGACTGCCATCGTCGGCCTGATACTACGGCTGGGTAGTTGCAAAAGGTGTCTCGAAGCGATCTCGGTGAAAGACACTAACCATGTGCATCGATAAACCCGTACCTGCTTTCTTTTTGTAAACTTGACAAATGGGTCTTTCACTTTTCTTTTCTTTTTTCTGCGGAGTTATGTAGAACTGTTGCAATGCAAACCCAAAATCCTTCCTCTCTTTCTTTGGGTGAAATGAACCCGAACTTAGTAATTGACAATTGAGGAAGTTTGTATACCTGTAGATAAATCATTTTTTGATAAATGCAAATGCATGAAATCTATCTACTCTCATCAAAACATAAACGTAGGAGTAATGCAGGAAATAACAACAAAGGAGTAAAGCAAACAACAAACCTCTAGAGCACCCGTAAAGGCGGTTGGAGATTTGACGAAGCTCAGAGGTCGTAACAGTTTTCCTCTTCGCTAACTCATCTCTGAATAACATTGGCGCTTGGCGTCGGAAGTCTCAGCCTGATCTTTAGTAAATTGAAATTAAGGAACTTGTTCCTCTGTAGTTTCGGGAGTTTGGTAATCAGAAAAGTTAGTATCAGCATCTTCAATATCCACTGCATTAACATACACCCGAGTTGAAGACTTCTTGGAATTCTTCATTTTGATAGGATACCCATGCTTTTTATAGCATCTATCAATGATATAGCCCTCCTTTCCACAATGGATACAAATCGGTGGTGTTGAATTGGTAAAATACTTTTGTTGTGTAGAAGCCGTAGAACCTTTCACTGCCAAAGCACTGATATCAAAAACCACCAAAGGCCTTTCTTGTTGAATAAACAAAGAAACACCTTATTTAAGGAAGGTAAAGGATCCGTCAACAAAAGTTGCAATTTAACAGTGGAATAGTTTTCATTCAATCCCTTAATGAAAACCATGACCTGATCATTCTCATGGAACTCTCGTATATTCTTGGATGGAGCTTGGAAGTTAAAAAATAAAAGAAGGCTTGAGTGGAAGTGTTGCGTAGATGATGATTGAGAAAGCTGCTGGAGAGATGATTTAACAAGGTGCATGAGTGGAGATTTTTTCCAAGAGAGGAGCGTTGGAGTGAAAAATATAAGTTGTGTTGGCTGGTAAAATGGAGGCTAAGGTGCGTGGAAATGAGTAAAAATATTGAAGTTGTTGCGTAAGTGAAAATGGAGAGGAATCAAGAGTGAGGCATGGAGGCTTTTATCAGTTGAAGGTTGGTGGAGTGATGTTACGGTATTGTTTGAGAGGTGGAAAGCAATGTGTTGTGAGTGGAGTGGATTAACATGTGAGTGGAGGTTGGATTGTAAGTTACGTGAATGAGTTGGAGAGCTTTTTTTTCTTGCTTTGGAGGTTGTCTTGTTGTGTGGTGTGCGTGAATGTGGGCTGAGGAATTGCTGCTACTTTTGTGCTTGCGTTGAAGAGTGGACTTTTTGATGAAGGCTACCGCATGTCTTGAATAGCGTGGAGGAAGTCTTTGTTTTTTCTTGGATGCTAACTGTGGAATGGAGGCTTCTTTGTCTTGTAGTGGAAGCTGTCTTTGCATTGGCGTGATTGGAGGCTTGAAAAGGCAATGTTGGAGTGAAATAACGGTAGGAACCAAGTGAGGCAACATTTTCTTGCATGAGTGGAGGGAGCTTGTCAATAAAAGTTGTTGCATGTGTGGGTAGTAATAGATGATAAATCTAAATTGATCTTTGATATTTGTAACAACTGTATAGATAAGATTAGTTCGTTATAGATAAGATTAGTTCGTTCGGATAGTGTAGACTTAGTTAGACTTCACTTGTATTTAAGAGTTATACTTGTACACAACAATAGTACACTTTCGATATTCAATTCATTATAATCTTTCATGGTATCAGAGCTGTTTGCTTAACGGCAGATCCATCCTTACTCCAAACTCTTATCCCAATAACTCTAGTAGCTGCCGATTATCATCATGACAAACACTGATGCTTCCTCATCCACTGCAATTCCTGCAAACACCATATCCATGACAAACTCAACCACAGCTCTTGTGGTTTTGACTCCGACATCTGTTAAATT
The DNA here is from genome assembly GCA_029891385.1 of Erythroxylum novogranatense. Taxonomy (NCBI): domain Eukaryota; kingdom Viridiplantae; phylum Streptophyta; class Magnoliopsida; order Malpighiales; family Erythroxylaceae; genus Erythroxylum; species Erythroxylum novogranatense. The sequence goes on from CM057228.1 coordinate 136,432,620, forward strand.
GAATGGATCAAATTATCCAGCTTGGAGAATACAGATGTCTGCCCTTCTAATTGGCTACGGTTTACAAGGATACACGGATGACTCATTCCCGTGTCCACCGGTCACAAACCAGATTCGAATAATTGGATTCGTCAAGATCGCTTAATTATTCATGCTCTCATCGCCTCGGTGTTAGAGACACAATTAACTCATTGTCCTCGCTAAATCATCGAAAGAAGCTTGGGATATTCTTCAAAGGGCTTATCTTTGGAAAATCGACAACTCGGATCCTCTCGTTAAAGGATCAACTATTGAATCTTGAAAAGGATCACAACTCGTTGCTTTTATTTACGTAAGCTCAAGGAAATCTCGATGAATTATCAATCATCGGCAATCCACTTGAAGATGCAGATATGGTTATTCACTGCCTTAATGGCCTTGGATCAGAATATAAAGAGATTGCGGCAGCAATCCGTGCTAGAGACTCTTTGATTTCATTTAATGACCTGCACCAAAAATTGACAGATCATGAAACATATTTGTTAAGGTCTTCACGTGTCAATAACAATGCTATTTCTACCGCACTGGTTGCAAATCGGCAGCTTTGGAATTCTCATCGTCATACTAACAAGAAATTACATGGGCACACTCCAGGACCTATGCAGCATCAATAGACAAATTCCACTAGATTTCCTGCCACTGGAAATTCTGTTGCAGCAGTCGGTGGCTCTCATGTCTCTTCTTCTATTATTTGTCAAGATCTTGTGACAAACTCGACATACTGACCAAGTTACCGTTATAAAATTCATGGTCGACCACGTCATAGGCAACCTGCGGCTAATTATACTCAAAAGAATCAGTCGTCCGATTCTGACATGTGGATTGTGGACTCCGGTGCCTCTCATCATATCACTAATGATTTGCATAATCTTTCACTATGACTCGTATGATGGTTCGATTTGGTAGTAGGTAATGGTCTGGTCTTCCGATTGCTAACACTGGTACATCAACACTCTCCACTTGTACAAAACCGTTATCTTTGATAAATATTCTTCATGTTCCGCCTCTTACGACTAACCTCCTATCTGTTAAGCACCTATGCACCACTAATAATGTCTCTGTTGAATTCTTTGATACCTACTTTCAGGTGAAGGATGCATCAACGAGGGCGGTTCTTTTGCAGGCCAATAGTACTGATGATCTATATTACATACACTTCCCGAGGCCATCTCCCACTGCTAATGTCGCTGTTTCCCAATCTTCTCCAAATTGGCATCACATCTTGGGACATCCGTCGTTTCCTATTTTACAGCATTTAAATAAATTGTTTGAGCTTCGTATTTATTTGTCTTCATTGAGTCCTTGTTTTTCCTGTGCTTGTGCTAAGAGTCACAAACTATCATTCTAAAATAAACATCTTCGCAGTTGTCGTCCACTTGAGTTGATTTTTACTGATGTTTGGGGCCCCGCTCTTATCTGTTCTTTAGATGGCTTTCGCTATTACGTCGTATTTGTTGATCATTTTACCAAATATGTTTGGTTATATCCACTTCGTAATAAATCCGATGTCTCTACCCTTTTTTCTCAATTTAAATCTTTGGCTGAAAATTACTTTCTTTCAGATAACCACTCTTTACAAAGGACAATGGAGGTGAATATGTCGCTCTTCAACCCTTCTTACGAAAACATGGTATTACACACTTCACCACACCACCACACACCCCGGAATTAAATGGCACGGCCGAGCGACGTCATCGTACTATTGTTGAAACCGGTCGTGCCCTTCTCCAACACGCTAAACTTCCCTCCATATTTTGGGTTCATGCTTTTCAAACTGCTGTTTATCTCATTAATAGACTACCCACACCACTTCTCAAAATGCAGTCTCCTTATAAGGTACTCCACCAGTCATCACCTAATTATCGTCACTTACATGCTTTCGGGTGCCTATGTTTTCCATGGTTGAGACCATATACTCACAATAAACTCGAACCCAGGTCTACCCCGTGTATCTTTTGTAGCATCCCCTTACCGTAGAGTATACACCGGGACGTCCGTAGGTCATACCGGTACATACCCTACAATGAGGGTGCACTACGATACGATTAATTCTTTAAACCTCATGGCATCAATAATAAAGCAGTAAGATCACATTCACTAAATGTTGCAACCAAAAGATCCCTTTTCATTCCTTTCATAAAACCCTAATTACAACGTTCGGTCATAATTACAACTGAACAAGCCAAAATAAACAGTAATAACTCCTAACTACGTCATCCCCAAAATATCCCAAAGGATCCCCAGTTGACCGACCTGTGGGCATGCTACTCTCGCCGGCACACACACAGCAGGAAAAGTCTCACTATCCGGAGCTAGGAGTCACACTCTCGCTGTCCTGAAAAATAGTCGCAATTTGGGTGAGTTTGCGAAAACTCAATGAGTAGCCATCATCGATGGTTCACTCAATTCATGCATTACGCAAAATTGCGTACAGAGCAACACATATCATATTTAGAATCATAATTCATAAGTTTAAAAAAAATCATAATCACACATTTGCAATTAATCCCATATCAAATTCACAGCACAATCACAGACTGAATGCACAATGATTTCCAGTTCATTTTAATGTTGGATCAAGGCCAATTATCCCATTGCCGGACACTGACACATTACACGTAAATCGCGCGGGGTAGGAGAGCCCTCGGGTATGCACTCGCCCACGCAAGACTAGGGATAGGAGAGCCCGACGGTATGTACTAATCCCTTCTCACAAGAATTGAGCTTATAGCTCCAATCGATCGTAATGTGCTCCGATCCACAACGGTCGCCATCGATTTCTATTCATGCTAGCATGCGTTCACAATTCACAAGAATATATCTCATACGAATCATTTACTCATAATCACAAATAATTCATACAAAGCATTTAACACATCGTAGATTGAGAAACCAACTAGGTTACTCACCTCTAAACTTCCGAAGCCATCGTCGGAAGTCTCGCTGCGTCAGAGGATCGACGCTCCACTTGAGCCTCTATCAAATCAGAACATTCGAATATCACTAATTATATCAATTTCAATAATCAGAAATGCTTATGTCTCAAATGAATGCTGTAATATGCACGTTATGACATTTCCGACCACAATCCCGAATTATCTCATTTCCGCACTTTCACTCTAATTCATAGCAATTTCTAATACCATAAGTCAATTGGCTAAGTTCTACATCTTCAAAAGTCAAATTTGAAGACATAGGAATTATCCTTAAATCAGAATCAAATTCACTATTCAAATGCCGTCCGATTTCGAGAACCACCAAATTAAATTTCCGCAATTTCATAGTCTCTGAATTGAATTCAACCCATATCTAAATGAATTATCAAATTCCTAAATCTCCAATTTCAAAAACCTAGAAATCCAATTTTCCCAAATAAGCATTCCTCGTCATGACGTCGCTTCCTCGTCATGGCGAAGTTCCTCTTTTCAATGGCGTGCCTCGTTTCTTGCTGACGAAACACGTTGCTTCGACAAGCAAGACGATCGCAGACGTCGTGCAAGACGGCGAGTCCACGCCGCCAGCACACATCATCGGCATTGTCGTCGCGTGTGACGAAAATTCGTCATGGCAAGTGTTCTTCGTCGCCATGAGTGCGATCGCAAAGAACGCCAGTAAAACCCGAAATTCCAGATTTCTCAGATTCTAATCCACTTATTTCAGTCCAAAACACTTATAAACAACCATATACACTATACTTACTTCATTTCTAACCTTAAATCCATCATTTATGCATAAATCATGAAATACCCAAATCAAAAATCAACATTTTCCCTGAAACCTATATCATCCGAAAACTTAAAACTTTCCAAACAATTTAATACTCAAATTCATAATCAAATTCAACCATGAAAAACACAAAAGAACAATAACTTACTTGATTTAAGCTTAAACCCCTTTGAAAATCACTTCAAAACTCTAACTTCACACACAATCACCACCCACGGCAATACCCAAAGCAAAACATCTCTTTAATTTCTTCAACCCCAAACTAGATGAAATGAAGGAAGGAAAGAAGAGGAAGTAACTAGCAAGGAGGAAATCAAGAAGAAGCAAGTCAAAGGAGAATCCACGATGAAGGAACGAGGAAAAATCAAATTTTTCTTCGAGGGAGAAGCAAGCATCGTGGAAGCCAGTTTTCAAAGGCATAGGTTTATATATTAAGGGATTAAGGGCTTGTTTGGCAAGTTCATTTGCCACAAGTCCAATCCGAACAACCTCGATCCAATTTCTAATTCTAATTTCTCCCGAATTCCAATGATTCATACCTTAATTCCTTAAATCATAATTTAAATTACCTCATATAAATTGTCAATCAAATTCGGAACCGGAATCACAATTAATCAGTCATTAAGCCATTTTTCCGATCTGAGCCTAATATTCTGAAAATTTCAGAAAAATTTCTATAAATCATCAAAATTAGAAAACATCTAATCACATACTCCGATTTTCAATTCTCAATTCCTAAATTCAATTTGACTCTCCAATTTATAAATCAAAGCTCTAAAATATCAAATTCACTAATCAAAACACAATTTACCTTAAATCACAAATTTTCCAATTAATCACAATCAAGTCGGAAATCTGTCATACATGCATGTACATACATATGCTTGTGCAATGCTGAACATTTATCAATCATGTAGAGGCTACGAATGCATATGCAGAATACGTATGAGGTGGACTGTACCCATCTCATCGGTGACGGGATGTTACAATTCTCCCCTCCTAACAAAAATTTCGTCCCAAAATTTTCTTACCTGACTGATCGAACAAGTGAGGATACTGCCTCCTCATGTGCTCCTCAGTCTCCCAAGTTGCCTCCTCTGATGAGTGGTTCTTCCAAAGGACTTTCACTAATGGAATCACCCTGCTCCGCAACTGCTTGACCCTCGATCCAATAATCTGCACCGGCTCCTCCACATCTGGAACACATGACCTCTGGCCCATCCACAAAGTACTATCTCTCAGCTCAAACTCAGACAACCATCCAGATCTGACTCTGCCAATCAATCTCACCATTCGGGTCCCGATCCTCAGACTCTCCGATCCGATCATGCAACACCGGCCTGAGCCTCAAAGTCGCAAACAGAGCTCCATCCTGACTCAAATCCATCCGCACATTAAGAGCTCTTAACTGAACCAAGCACGGCAACCTCGAAACCTGAATCTGAGCTGCACTACCATACGATCTCCTACTCAATGCATCAGCCACTACATTAGCCTTCCCTGTGTGATACTCAATAGTGCAGTTGTAGTCCTTAAGCAACTCTAACCATCTCTTCTGCCTCAGATTCAGCTCCCGCTGACTCAGCAAATATCTCAAGCTCTTATGATCGATGAAGATCTGGAATGTCTCCCCATACAAATAATGTCTCCAGATCTTCAGAGCAAACACCACTGCTGCTAACTCCAAGTCATGCACAGGATAATTAATCTCATGGGCTCTCAACTGTCTCGATGCATATGCTATAACTTTCCCATGTCGCATCAAGACACGGCTTAAACCCCGCCGCGAAGCATCACTATAAACCTCGAAACCTCCCGCCCAGATGGCGGTGGCTAACACCGCGCCAGAGTCAACCGATGTATCAACTCCTCGAAACTCCTCTCGCACTCATCCGTCCATCCAAGGCCACACTCTTCCTCGAAGTCTTGTCAAAGGCGGAGATCACGAAAATCCTCGATAAACCTCCGTAATATCCTCGCCAATCCGAGGAAACTCCTCAACTCGACACGCCTCGGAATCTCCCAACTCCTCATCGCCTCAATCTTGTGAGGATCCACCCGATACCTCACCGCACACGATGTGGCCTAGAACACCAATTATCCAGCCAAAATTCACTCTTAGTGAATTTAGCATACAGCTGCCTATCTCTCATAATCTGCAGCACTATCCTCAGAAGCTCCGCATGCTCCTGTCTAGACCTCGAATACACCAAAATATCATCGATAAATACGATCACAAACTGATCCAGGTATGGCTGAAAGACCCTATTCATCAAGGCCATGAAGGCTGCCGGGGTATTAGTCAACCCAAACGGCATCACTAAGAACTCGTAATGCCCATACCTGCTCCTGAAAGCACTCTTAGGCACATCGACCTCTGCGATCCTCAACTGATAGTAACCGGATCTCAAATCTAACTTGGTAAACACCTTAGCTCCCTGCAACTGATTAAATAGATCATCGATCCTAGGCAGTGGGTACTTATTCTTAACAGTAACCCGATTGAGCTGCCTATAAAAGTTGCAAAGCCTCATAGTCCCGTCCTTCTTCTTCACAAACAATACCGGAGCTCCCCACAGCGAAACACTCGGCCTAATAAACCCCTTATCCAATAATTCCTGCAACTGAGCCTTAAGCTCCCTCAGTTCCACCGGTGTCATCCTATACGGAGGTATCGATATAGGAGCGGTACCTGGAACGAGGTCAATCTCAAACTCCGTCTCCCGATCCGGCGGCAAACCCGGTAACTCCTCGGGAAACACATCTGGAAACTCCCTGATCACAGAGATATCCTGCAAACTCACGCTTCCTGAATCCACCACATGCGCCAAATAGGCCTCACAGCCAACTCTCATCAACCGCAGAGCACTCAAAAACGAGATCATCCTGGCTGGCACTGCCTGACTAACACCTCTAAAAACAGCCCTAGGCTGACCAGGAGACTCTAACACAACCTCCTTGATATAACAATCCATAATGGCCCTATGGGCAGTGAGTCAGTCCATCCCCAAAATCAAATCAATCTCTCGAAGGGGCAACACAATCAGGTCTGCACTCAATACCGCAGAATCAATCCGAATCTGACACCCCATGCAGACCTCGCCTAAAGCTGTAGTACTACCCAAAGGTGTACTCACCTGCAACCCATACTGAAGCATCTCCCTATGCACATACAATCTACATGCCACATGCGGTGCAATAAAAGAATGTGTGGACCCTGGATCTATCAATGCAAACACCTCAATGCCAGAGATCATAAGCAAACCTGCAACCACAACTGGAGAGTCCTGGGCCTCCTGCCTAGTCATGGCGTAGACCCTGGCCTGGGACTGCGGCCGACTACCCCGACTCTCGGACCCCACAAAGGAATCTCTAGCTCTACCCCGGGCTCTACCTCCGCCTCAATCCAGTCCACTATCACTCTGCTCACAGACAACAGGCTACTACCAGCTCTCCCACTCAAGCAGATCGAGCTCCTGAATCTCGGACAAGGTCGGATCCGATGCTCCATCGAGCCACATCTCAAACAAGCTCCAAGAACCTCCAAGACTCCCCACTATGCCTCCTCTCACAAAACTCACACAAAGGAGGAAGTCGTCCGAGCCTCTACCATCGCCACTCATCGCCTGATCGCCCAAATCGCCTCTCTGAATGTAACCAGATAGCACAGGACCTCCGAAAATCTGAGTCCGCTTCAGCATCTGCTAAAGCTCCTACCAGAGTCGCTTCGACTATCACCGATCTCTTACTCCGAGATCCCCGACCAACCTCAACTCGACTCGCTTCAAAAGTCGCTTAATCTCGACAAGGTGACCTCGGCTCATGAAAGGTGCCCATATCTCGATCGGGCTAACCTAGTACGAATCTCAGATTCAGCCTCCTCGAATCTCCAGACCTATATCTCGCCTCAGAGGAAATCAAACAGATGCATACCGACAACTCATTAAACTCGACCTCATAGTCGGCCAACGCCATGGACCCCGTCTCAAATCAAAAACTCCCGTGATCTTCGTCTCCATATAAACCTCATGAGATAGTTATCCCGAAAAGCTCTTTAAAATCCCCAAGTCGAACACAGTGGTCCGTGGAACTACCCGGACAGTCTTCCACCATCGATATCTTTGGACCTCAAGCAACGAAACAAAGATAGTCAAAACGCCATCGGGGCCGCATCCATCTCGATCTAGACCGCTCGGTCCTCTCCAACCAACCTCACCTCAGCAGGTCTCAGGCCGCCATAAAATCCACACTCCCTACTTACGCAGACGATCATACCTCCGCCCCGCCTCATGGGAACTATAGAGGTCGCTCCCCATACACAGCATGTAAGACTCTCTACTAGCTCCTATCGATCCTTGGTCACCGAGGATCTACCCGATCACCAAAGACGGATGACCTACAATAAAATCACAATTGCTCAATTTCTTACTTTTCACGTAAATTCAAGCCTAAAATACACTATGCCCAAAAGATGCCAAACCATGCTCGATACCATTAATGTAGCGCTTTCACCGTAGAGTATACACCGACGCCAGAGGTCATACCGGTACATACCCTACAATGAGGGTGCACTACGATACGATTAATTCTTTAAACCTCATGGCATCAATAATAAAGCAGTAAGATCACATTCACTAAATGTTGCAACCAAAAGATCCCTTTTCATTCCTTTCATAAAACCCTAATTACAACGTCCGGTCATAATTACAACTGAACAAGCCAAAATAAACAGTAATAACTCCTAACTAGGTCATCCCCAAAATATCCCAAAGGATCCCCAGCTGTAGTGCCCCCTTACCGTAGAGTATACACCGGGACGCCCGTAGGTCATACCGGTACATACCCTACAATGAGGGTGCACTACGATACGATTAATTCTTTAAACCTCATGGCATCAATAATAAAGCAGTAAGATCACATTCACTAAATGTTGCAACCAAAAGATCCCTTTTCATTCCTTTCATAAAACCCTAATTACAACGTCCGGTCATAATTACAACTGAACAAGCCAAAATAAATAAAGAATAACTCCTAACTAGGTCATCCCAAAATATCCCAAAGGATCCCCAATGACCGACACATGGGCCATGCTACTCTCGCCAACACACACACAAGCAGAAAAGTCTCACTATCCGGAGCTAGGAGTCACACTCTCGCTGTCCTAAAAAATAGTCGCAATTTGGGTGAGTTTGCGAAAACTCAATGAGTAGCCATCATCGATGGTTCACTCAATTCATGTATTACGCAAAATTGCGTACAGAGCAACACATATCATATTTAGAATCATAATTCAGAAGTTCAAAAAAAATCATAATCACACATTTGTAATTAATCCCATATCAAATTCACAGCACAATCACAGACTGAATGCACAATGATTTCCAGTTCATTTTAATGTGTGGATCAAGGCCGAATTATCCCATTGCTGGGCACAATACACATTACACAGAAATCGCGTTTTCGGGGGTAGGAGAGCCCTCCGGGTATGCACTACTACCCACGCGCACTAGGGATAAGAGAGCCCTCTGCGTATGCACTAATCCCTTCTCACAGTAATTGAGCTTATAGCTCCAATCAGATCAGAATTGTGCTCCAGTCACAACGGTCAGTTACTGATTTCTATTCATGCCTAGCATGCGTTCACAATTCACAGTAACATATCTCATACGAATCATTTACTCATAATCACAAATAATTCATACAAAGCATTTAACACATCAGAGATTGAGAAACCAACTAGGTTACTCACCTCAAAACTTCCGAGCTACTGCCGGGAAGTCTCTGCTGCGTTAGAGAATCGACGCTCCACTTGAGCCTCTATCAAATCAGAACATTCGAATATCACTAATTATATCAATTTCAATAATCAGAAATGCTTATGTCTCAAATGAATGCTGTACTATGCACGTTTTGACATTTCTGACCACAATCCCGAATTATCTCATTTCCCCACTTTCACTCTAATTTATAGCAATTTCTAATACCATAAGTCAATTGGCTAAGTTCTACATCTTCCAAAGTCAAATTTGAAGACATAAGAATTATCCTTAAATCAGAATCAAATTCACTATTCAAATGCCGTCCGATTTCGAGAACCACCAAATTAAATTTTCGCAATTTCATAGTCTCTGAATTGAATTCAACCCATATCTAAATGAATTATCAAATTCCTAAATCTCCAATTTCAAAAACCTAGAAATCCAATTTTCCCAAATAAGCATTCATCGCCATGACGTTCGCTTCCTCGTCATGGCGAAGCTCTCTCTTCGCCATGTGGCGTGCCTCGTTCGCCATGGCTAAACACGCCGCTCGACGCGGCAAGACGATCACGTTCGTCGCGACGCGGGCCGTCCACTCTCGCCCAAGACGCCATCCGCTCGTCACAAGCGCGAACTAAAATTTGTTGCCAAGCGCGGCGATCGCAAAGAACGCCCGTAAAACCGAAATTCCAGATTTCTCGATTCTAATCCACTTATTTGGTCCAAAACACTTCTAAACAACTATATACACTATACTCACTTCATTTCTAACCTTAAATCCATCATTTATGCATAAATCATGAAATACCCAAATCAAAATCAACATTTTCCCTAAAACCTATATCATCTGAAAACTTAAAACTTTCCAAACAATTTAATACTCAAATTCATAATCAAATTCAACCATGAAAAACACAAAAGAACAATAACTTACTTGATTTAAGCTTAAACCCCTTTGAAAATCACTTCAAAACTCTAACTTCACATACAATCACCACCCACGGCAACACCCAAAGCAAAACATCTCTTTAACTTCTTCAACCCCAAACTAGATGAAATGAAGGAAGGAAAGAAGAGGAAGTAACTAGCAAGGAGGAAATCAAGAAGAAGCAAGTCAAAGGAGAATCCACGATGAAGGAAGGAGGAAAAATCAAATTTTTCTTCAAGGGAGAAGCAAGCATCGTGGAAGCCAGTTTTCAAAGGCATAGGTTTATATATTAAGGGATTAAGGGCTTGTTTGGCAAGTTCATTTGCCACAAGTCCAATCCGAACAACCTCGATCCAATTTCTAATTCTAATTTCTCCCGAATTCTAATGATTCATACCTTAATTCCTCAAATCATAATTTAAATTACCTCATATAAATTGTCAATCAAATTCAGAACCGGAATCACAATTAATCAGTCACTAAGTCATTTTTTCGGTCCGAGCCTAATATTTCGAAAATTTCAGAAAAATTCCTATAAATCCTCAAAATTATAAAACATCTAATCACATACTCCGATTTTCAATTCTCAATTCCTAAATTCAATTTGACTCTCCAATTTATAAATCAAAGCTCTAAAATATCAAATTCACTAATCAAAACACAATTTACCTTAATTCACAAATTTTCCAATTAATCACAATCAAGTCGGAAATATGTCATACATGCATGTACATACATATGCTTGTGCAATGCTGAACATTTATCAATCATGTAGAGGCTACGAATGCATATGCGAATACGATATCGTATCACGATGAGGTGGATCGCACTCCATCCCATCGGTGACGGGATGTTACATCTTTGTTGGCTATGCTGCTTCGCAATATGCCTATCTTTGTTATGATCCACGTACCAAAAGAACTTACACTTCACGTCATGTTACGTTTTATGACAATTCATTTCCATATGAAAATCTTACCCAACCTCAATCCTCACCTCATATCCCTTCACCAAACTCACCGTCCATCATCCTAATGGTTTCTCAGCATTCATCGTTGGTTGAGCAACATACATCACCTGCTACAGTTACCAATAACTTGACCATGGCTGAGTCATACCAGCCTCCATCAGTCCCTGTCATCGATCTGCAGCTACCTATTGCTACTGCCATCGAACCATCTACTGTTGTTGCTCCTTCATCGAACCCACTCTTCATTACTGATATTGACATCCCAGCCACACAACTACCCGCAACATCCAACACTCATCCGATGCAAACAAGGGCTAAGAACAACATCTTTAAACCGAAAAAGATGTATCAGGTTAGCAAACATCCTTTACCAACTACTCTTGAACCCTCTTGTGTTTCGCAGGCTATGAAGGATCCTTTATGGCGGGCTTCTATGAATGCTGAATTTAATGCACTTGTTAATAACCATACATGGGATTTGGTTCCGGCTCCGCCAAATGTTAACATTGTGGGAAATAAGTGGTTATTTCGAATAAAACGGCATCCGGATAGCTCTGTTGCGAGATACAAATCTCGCTTAGTTGCAAAGGGATTTACACAAACACATGAACTTGATTATCATGAGACTTTTGCCCCAGTTATCAAGCCACAGACTGTGCGGATCATTCTCACAATTGCATTAGCCCACGGTTGGTCTCTTCATCAGATGGATGTGAACAATGCATTCTTACAAGGGGAACTAACTGAGGAAGTTTATATGCGTCAACCACCTGGTTTTGTACATCCAGATCATCAGACTCATGTTTGCAGATTACGTAAGGCTATTTATGAACTTCGTCAAGCTCCAAGGGCATGGTATGATTCTTTGAAACGTTTTATTTTGTCCTTTGGGTTTCACAATTGCCTCAATGATTCATCTCTTTTTATATACCACAAAGACGGAATTATTGCATACTTTGTTGTATATGTGGATGACTTATTACTAACGGGAAGTTCTCCTGAGTTTTTGACAACGTTTATTACGGCTTTATCTGAGGCCTTCTCTCTGAAGCATATGGGTTTTCCTAGTTACTTTTTGGGCATTGAGTTTATTCCTACATCCACGGGTTGATTCCTATCTCAGCATAAATATATCAGAGACATTTTAGATCACTTTGGTATGACTGAAGCCAAACCAGTCTCCACATCATTGTGTACTTCTACCTCGCTTTTACTGAAGGATGGCACAGCACCTGCCGATGTATCCCTTTACAAACAGATGATTGGCTCTCTTCAGTATGTGATTCATACACGTCCGGATGTCGCCTTCTCGATAAACAAACTTGCCCAGTTCATGCATGCTCCGACTGTCACCCACTTTCAACAGGTCAAACTGATTTATCGTTATCTAAAAGGTACGATCAATTTTGGTCTACAATTACACAAACCAAAACAACTGGCTCTTCAGGTTTTTGGTGATATTCCGTTGCCGCTTCACGCTTATAGTGATGCTGATTGGGCTGGCAATCATGATGATAAAACATCTACGTCTGCCTATATTGTATTTTTTGGTGGCAATCCTGTGTCTTGGCATTCAAAAAGACAACGAACGATTGCTCGTTCCTCTACTGAAGCTGAATATCGCTCTGTTGCAACCACTGCTGCTGAATTACAATGGCTTCAAAATCTTTTATCTGAGTTACATCTTCCTTTCAAGGGTTCTCCGACTTTATTTTGTGACAATTTGGGTGCTACTTATCTTTGTAAAAATCCTGTTTTCCACACTAGAATGAAACATATTGCTTTGGACTATCATTTTGTTCGGCAATTAGTTCGTGATGGACTACTTCAGGTTCTGCATATTTCTACACACGATCAGATAGCGGATGCTCTTACAAAGCCTCTATCTTCTCATCGCCATGCGACTCTTAGATCCAAGATGCATGTCCTCGATGGGGACATGCTCTTGCGGGGGCGTAATAGATGATAAATCTAAATTGATCTTTGATATTTGTAACAACTGTATAGATAAGATTAGTTCGTTCGGATAGTGTAGACTTAGTTAGACTTCACTTGTATTTAAGAGTTATACTTGTACACAACAATAGTACACTTTCGATATTCAATTCATTATAATCTTTCAGGTAGTAGGTGCTGCATGCTTGAGTGTTGTCTACGGGCGTGAATCCAGTGGAGGCATGAAGTGGGGACTTGAATAAAAATGGTAGCTTTTCTTTTTTGTTTGTCTCCCCCATGTGACAACCCTGCACTACGTAGCGCTTTTATCTTTGTTGGGCTCGGGTTTCGGATCTCCATTCCCGAGGAGGCTCCTCAGGTCGCGTCGGCGACGGGCGCCCCAAAACTTCGAATCCGATCCCAACATCCATACCAAAATTCGATTCACACATAATAACATACACACAGTCATTTTAGCAATGAATTAAACACCCCATAAACTAAGGGCTTCATGCCATTACAATCCGAAGGAAATTTAAACCAATATTCTCAAAATAGCATAATACAAAATAAAGTTTAAATCCAAAAATACAAGAATATGCTCCATGATGATATGCTTGGAGGGCCAACCAAAGTACTAACTTAATACAAGGCTCCTAACTAGCTTGAAGTTTCCGATGCCTTGCAAGATCAACGATCGTCTCGTTCTGCACCTGAGGAGGGGAGATAATGGGGTGAGCTGCGAAGCTTAGTGGCATATATATTTATAATCATTGGCAACGAGCCACACATTCAAGCATATATATGTACAAATATAGCAAGTTAAAATTTATCAATTGATTCACTTTCATATAAACATATATCATGCAATTTCTGTTTCTCAACGTAACAATTACTATCCATCATTTCTAACAATTCAATTATGAACGCACACAAATGGTTTGAGAGTTCCGTAAAACGATCCGGATAAATCGAAGTTTATACCGTAAACAAAACGAGTCTGATTTCTCAAGGATCTCGTGGCCTCAAGTGGACAGCCGGGAGAAGGCTATACGTCGACGTGCATGTGACTCCATCCGTTACTCTCTCACCCAAACAAAACACATAACCATTCGTTTCATGCTCAAAGCATTTTATTAAAGGTTTCATGCTTTCTATTCTTTTTATTCTCACAAAATGCCATAATGCCTATCAAGGCAGTACATAATCATGCTCACAATGTATTTGCAATATTTCTCATAATTCAATACAAGCAGTATCACACACATGCAAGCAAGCATACACAAGGCAATTTGCCCATACACACAATAACCATAAATATATTACCCACCTAATATCGCTCGAGTATCCGACTCACTGTTGTCCTTCCTCTTGCGATTAGATCAGGTCAGCTTGGTTTCCTAAAACAAACCAAGTTCCCATTCAATTAACATTCCAAAAGAAATATTCAAAAAGTTCAAAAATCAAAAGTATTAACATCAAAAGTCTACACTCGACTTCCATCTAAATTCCCGAATCCTTAGAGGCTAATTCCCAGCTTCCCTTCTTCATAAAACTTGTAGCCCTTTATCTTTAGATCACAACGAATCCAAAATCACCTCATTTGGACATCTACAACCCAAGATACAACCAAAATACCAAAATTCCTCGCTGCGGCGAAGCCTCGCTAGTCGCGGCGAATGTCCGCGCTCGTCGCGATGAATGCCCGCGCTCTCCGCGGTGTGCACACAAGTGTATGCCGCGGCGCGCACCACCTTCTCGTACGCCGCGACTTGCAGAGGTTCGCACGTCACGAAGAACCTTCCCCCGCACGTCGCGACGAATTTAATTTCCGCTCGTCGCGACGAACTCTCACGTCGAGGCGTGTTCATACGCACGTCGTGACGTGCGGGCCTGGAGAATGACTCCGAACCTGATTCCCAGAATTTTTCAACTTTAATCATTTCCTAAACACAAATGCAACACATCTAAACCTTGATTCAAGTCTCAAACTACATTTCTAACTCAATCAAACCTCAAAATCAGTCACAAACTCATCAACCCAAGGATTTCCCCAAATTTTTTCGAAAAAACCCTAAACCACCGATTCTAACTCACACAATCGATTCCATACTTTAATCCAACTAAAACAAGATTAAACGAAGCGAAACTTACCCGGAAACGTCTTAGATCTACCGAAAACCTCAAAGATCAAAAATCCCTTTTCTCTTCTCTTCTTCCTCCACCGACAGCTTCTTCTTCTTCTTTTCTCCTTTCCTTCTATCTTCTTTCTCTTGATTCTAAATGGAGACAAAGACCAAGTTACCCCTCCTTACAAGGCCTAAACCACTCCAACTCAAGTAACATTCCCAAAATGCCTTCATATATTTTATCCCCTAATCCTTATTTAAAACCACACTAAACTCCACTAATACTCCCAAGTTAATCAAACTAAGACATAAACACACAATTATCACAATTCATGCTTAATACATCAAATAAAAAAATTTTGAGGCCCAACAATCTGCTACTGTCTTCTTTTCTTCGTAACAACTCTTGGCTGCTTAGAATGGAGTTTTCAAGGTCAAATTTGACAGTGCATAAAATCTGCATGGTGACGATTTATGAGCTTAAATTTTATCAGTATCTTCGTCTTTGAGTTAGCTTCAATATGAGGCTTGAATCATAGGATTTCGCCATCTGAGTCAAAAGTTTTAGTCGAAACATCGTTGAAAGGTCATTCTGGCGATCCAAAATATGACGTGAATTTCGTTAATTTATTTTTCCTGAATTCCAGCTCAGAAAATTCTGCAATTGGTCCCAAAAAATCCGTTAATGAGTCAAAAATTTAAGTATGAAATTTCAGAATTTTTGGCTAAATCAATCTTGAGATAAAAATCTCACAGTGACTAAAGGTCAAGTCTGCGAGAAACTAAAAAACAGTGCAAGTCAAGTCATATTTGTTTCATTTATGCATTTTACGTCAATGAATCTCGAATAATGCTAAAACATGATAAACAAGCCATAGATGAACATAAAATGAATGTAAATTATTATGAATTAAGTCCTAAATATATATGAAAATATGAGTGTATCAATGAGAATATTAAAAATTCTATAAATAGAAAATTGCGAAATCACATGTAAGAAATGAATTGCACCATTTGAGTCAGAGTTCAAACCTGCCAAGGCGATTTAAAACGATATTGCTTTGTAGTAGGAGATCGAGCCATTTCTCAACGATATTGCTTTGTAGTAGACTTTTTCTATGCATATTAGAAAAACTGTTAGGAATCTTGATGTTATCACAACGGACTGCCGTTTTGTCAACAAGATACGTACATTCTTGTTGAGTGCAAAAAGAATTATCTAAAATTAAAACTTATGATTTTATTTTTTAGTTGCTTAGAGGTATATTAAAAGAATCTCGATTATAAAAATGCATCTTTAAGTCATTCATGTTCAGACTAATTATTTTAAAAGGCCAAAAAATGGAATAAAAAATCTTTAATAACTGAAAATGATGATAAAATAAGAATGTTGGTTGAAAATAATGAAATCACCGAATCAGACCTTAGATATCTTGTTGTTGTATAAATGTCTTGAATAGCGAACAAATATGCCTCTATAGTTATTATTTTCATTCAAACATTTACTATTTTTTATCACTTTTTATATAATTTTTGCATAATATATGTTTAAAGTAAATTATTTGCTAATTCAATAACTTAAATTTAAGTGTTGGATTTAAAGATGATAATAAAATGGCGATAACCTAAAATTAAGTTGAATTGAGACCGAAAAATATTATTTTAGTATAATTAATTAAAATAATATTATTTTATTTAAATAATTTGAATTAATTTAAATCCGGTCAAATCGACCCTCTTAATTTTAAAATGTACTGAAATCAATTTAAATAATATTTATTAATTTTAACTATGTTTTTACCTATTTTAATGCATTTTAACAATTTTAAAATTAAAAGAAATGATAATTTATTTTAATGTTTTCAATTGAAATGCTCTTACAGGAGCTATTACTTACTAGTGATTCTATACAATTTGGAACTCTTTCCTCAATATCGAAAAAGCTGTGAAATAAATTACTAAAATAAACATAAACATCATTTATTTAATAATATAAGACATCTAGCTAATTAAATCTATTAAAAATATTGGTAAGAATCTATAAATAAATAAATAAAGCCGTTCCCTGAAACAAATTTCAAAGATTATATGGACAAACATGATTTCTTCCAAAAAAAAAAAAAGAAAGTACAAACACGATGTTGGCACTTATGAGTTGGAATCAATCGCGAGACAACCGAACAAACAATGTTTGTATCGAGTTTTAGAACAGACAAGACTTTTATGATGTTAAATTTCAAAATATTAAATTAATTACTTTTTAAAAATCATTACATTGTTTTAAAATTGAAGAAAAAGTTAAACCAATAAATCAAGATATTTAAGGTTTAAAGGATTTAACAAAAATGACTAAAATTTAAAATATAATTAAAATATATTATGTTATTTATTAAAAATTAAAATTTAATTAAAAATTTAATGGAAAAGGAAAAAAGAAATGAAATGAAATGTCCTACGTTAATAATAACTTGTTAATTTATAAAATTGATCAATTAATTAATAAACTGATTATTTTTAACAACAAGAGTTATTAATATAAATCAATTGAAAAATAAAACGATTCAAAAATTTTATAATTAAATGATCGAACCGATTAAATTTTTAATCATTGTGTAATACTATTAATTATGTATTTAATGTGTGTCGGATTGAACCTAATTAGTTATGTTATAATTGAATAGATTTAAACCCAATTTTGACTTTAGAGAATATTTTTAGATTAAATACAAGTTCTTATCTTTCTCTCTTTTTAATCACTTTGCTTTTCTCATTTTTTAGTATCAAAATATTTTTAAAATAATTGTTTGATTTACTTTTGTTCAACCCTAATGAAATTGTGCTTTTTCTCTTGAAATATTATGTCAATAATCCTTTAAATCTAAAGTTAAGAATGTAACAATTTAATCATGTCATGAGCAAGTAATTGAAATTGAGCCTTGATATATCATTTCTTTAATGGTTTTATGAGCTTGGTAATCAATCAATTAGACTAAACAACATTGAAGACAAGTTGACCCGAGCCTGGAGTTGAAAATTGTGAGACAAGTTCGATTTGATATGATTCAAACTCAAATTAAAAAAATGATTAAGATTATATTTTAATTAAATTATATTTTAATTATAGAAATGTTTAATATTGACCTCTATATATATATATATAATCAATTGTATTTATTTCATTTTAATAATATATTTACTCTTTAGTTATATTTAAGCTTAAAAACGACTCAAAATTAGGGATGACAATTTTAGCCTGACTCGGCTCACTGACATCCCTGCTTGAAATAAAAAATGTCTAAATTTAATTTAATAAATATATTTAAATTTTTATGATATGTTCAACATTTGAATATATTCTTAAGTTGAGTTCGGTTACTTTTTTTTTTAATTTAATTCAAATTTTATAAGACTTTAATCTAACCGAGCTATTATTATTCTTAAATTAGGTTTTTGCCATTCAAGCAACACGTACAGGTTGTTATTACTATAGTGGCCAAGAAATTTAAGAGCATAAACCCATATTTTTTAATATAAAACATCGTCATTAGAACTTTCAATCTTTGTAATACTACAACATGACACCATCTGAATTTCTTCTCTATTTGTTATTACTAGAATGATAAACTTCAATGTGACTTCCAAATAGATAGAGAAATCAATGGTGTTCCCTTCCAACCTATGAGCAAGCTATTCTGGTTCTTATCAAGAGTATATGAACTCCCACAAGGAAATTTCTGGAGCAGCAAACTAGCTTGGTACATGGAGGACGTGCTTAGCTCTGTATCCACCATCCCAAAACGAGCAAGGAATGCCCTCCAAACATCGATCGTCACATGTCGAATCTTCCTCTCTACTCCTTCAGCGGCCACCATGTTAGCCATTCCATAACCATAAACTGATTCCATCTCCATCCTGTGTGCACAGTCTCTTTCCATGGAAGCATCAAAGCAATCAAACCATGCACCGAAGAAGAAAAGAGCTTCAACGAAACGATTAACAAATGACAACGAGTTGTTTCTCGCTTCAACTTCTACAACCACCATTACACGAGGTTTCAGGTTCCTGACCACCTTCATTAGAACCTCCAGACGGTTTGGCTGCTGGATCAGACTCCTCAGTCCGAACTCAGAGTATACAACAATGGTTTCATCTTCACGAGTGTCGAACATGCCGTGTTTCAGATCAAGCATGTCTGCTACTACAACTAGGTTGATACAGAAAGGTATGTTCTCCGACTCGGCAAAGGTCTTTAGCCTCTTGCATGCATTCTCGACCAAGTCCTTGTAAGAATCAGTTGCAATTGCAGTTATCTTGAGGAGCTCAATACTGCATCTGCCCTGTGGCACAAAAGAATGCATGAATGAAATCCACTGAACTCCAGTTCTGATAAACAAATCTATGATGTGAATCCTCTTTGAATTGGCTACGTTTTCTATGATCTCTTGAGGCCCAAGAGCGTGTACCAATTCGCCGAAGGGCATTCTTTTACGGGCTGCTAGCGTGCTGGGGGTCGCAATCATTAATGACCGATTCATATCAAGTTCTTCCTGTTTGGTTTGGTCATCTGCTGCTGCTCTTCCTGTTTGTCGATCAATTCTCTGTCTGAGAGCTTGAGAGAAATAGTAAACAAGACGTTCAACTGGATTCCCTGTCTTAGAGCACAAGAAATCGCATCGAGTGAGCAATCTGTTTGCACATTCAAACTGCTGATTCCCAGCTTTCTCTGCAGAAGCAAGGAGGAGCTGCACAAGCTCCACACATTTTGATTCTTCATATAGGAGTGGAAATGGAAGGCAATAACCATGGGAATTGTTAGGCATCAAGTCAACATCAATAGTTTCTCCTGAAACAGATTGGATGAATTTTGTTGCTGCTATTCTTATAAGCTCTAACGTTAAACCTGGCAGGAATCCAGATAGCATTCCTGGGCTTTGTTCAATAATCATCTTGCTCTGAGACGACCCATAACTCCCACTGACCAGCTTTTGTGTCCCATGATCAGGAATATCCCGATTTCCGACAGGGATAACATCAATCTGTGCTATTTCTTCCAAACATGCTTGAAGTGGCAGAGAAAGCAAATCGAACCTTTGACCAGCAATTAATCCACGTCCTAAATATGCTTGCTGCTGTTCTTCAAGCTTTTGGTGCTTGGAGAAATGATCCTCCATCGTCTCATATTGGTTGAACCTGAAACCAACGTTTCCGTACTCTGCAAAGGAGTCCTGAAATCCATGGAAATGACTGCTGGAACTCGGAATTTGATTAAGTCCACGAAGATCCAAATCCCCAGATGGAGAAACCCCATTCAGATTAGCTTCCAAACCCCGGTTGGTATACATCAGTGACAGATAGACGAGAAACCTCAGTGACAGATCGACAATAGCTCAGAGATCATCTGCTGAACATCTTAAATCATCCAGAACTAACTGCTACCATGTGTCCCTCTGATAGGAGACGTTACAATCAAACCAGTCTCCATTCTGTGGCTTCCAATTATTGGATATCATTAGTTTGTTATTTGGAGATAACACGTAATGAGATTTGACAGGTGGGACGTGACGAATTGAACGTTCAGGCTTATATAGCATCAGGATTCGGACAAATAGATAGGTTTTTCTGTTCTGGAGACCGAAGTACCTGAACCACGTTACCAACTGCATCGTAAGAATTGAAAGTTGCTCCCATTTTTTAAAACATTTGGTGCTTCCAATTCATGAGAAATGCCAATGCGGTAACGATTATACCAATGGTGATGTCCGCTCAAACCGTTTCCATCCGTATTAATTAGTTTATTATGGGCCGGCGAGGAATTGTCTTTGAAAAGACCAGTGGAGAAATCCGAGTAAAGAAACTCTAGTTTGACGTTTGATGCGTATCCGTCGCTAAACGATAATGCCGGCGATCTAGTTAGTGGAAATATGACTCCATATGGTGGGGTTAAAAAATGCGGGAAATCAGTCAATCATTAAACCAGCTCGTAGCTAGGAGCGGATAAGGAATTTCACTACTATAGGATCGTTATAATTAGGGTCATCATTTATTTGGCTATAGTTGTAGGAAGTTAGGATCTTCTGTTCAATATTACCCTGTTCTATCTTGTTCATTGAATTTCAGCCATCTATTTATGTGAATTTTGTATCTATTTATATAAGTCTTGTATAGATTCTGCATAAATCAATGATTAAGATTCAAAAGGACATAATAGGACAGAAGATCTGGACTGAATTGTCGACTCCTCTATTATCACATCAATAACTTTTTTGACCTTCCAATACTAAACAGGTGTCAGCCTCCATACATGATAAGACAACCTTACAGATACTCTGTGTAATGAAGACAAAGAAAGTTTCTCCGCAAATATTAAGTATTATTTGAAATTAAGAGTTGATATATCCCTATGGTGCAGGTAAATTGATAAGGGGCTCTCTTGTCTTAAATGAGGTTGTGGATTCGAACCCTCATCATGTATGCAGCTGTTTAAAACTTAAGGTCAAAGTTTTACCTCCTACAAAGAACCTACTCGGTATAAGTGGGGATTAATCTGGGTGTGGATGGTTTAAAGATATTTTCCCATAGTTGGAACCCTCCTAAGACACCTTGTGAGTATTAAAAAAAGAAATTAAGAGTTGATATAATCATTTGAAGAGACAAAATTTTAAAATATAATTAGCTATTTAGTTATATATTACTTGATTATTATATTGTCTTATTCAATATACTAATAGTCTACAAAATTTTAAATTAAATGCATTAATAGAATAATTTTTATTATATCTCATCATAGTGCACTTCTCCTATAACTTTTCAATATTTATTAAATTTATAATCTTATTTCTCCTTTATATTCCATTACCTCTACAAATTATAAACATAATTAATTTTGGTAAGTTTTAAATAACTCTAAATCTTTATTACAATCTTAAATATAAAAAGAAGACAAATACAATATTATGGTAAAATTTTTCTACTTTATTATCATGTTTTTCTTACTCTCTTTTACGACTTAATAATAGATATTAGTAAATCTTAAATGAAAAATTACTAAAAAATTAATTATTTTATCAAATATTTTGCCTTTTGTAACATTTTATTTTATTAAATTTAAAAATAATACTCTATTGAAATTATTATCTTTTTTCTCTATATTTTCTTCTAAACAACTTTACATGTAAAATGTAAAGAATCTAGTAATGACAAGTTACAATAGTGAAGCAATGGTGATTGAAATTCTACCAAAATCTACCAAATTCTACCAAAATCCCTTCTAATCTTATCGCATCGCAAGACTGAAATAAGAATAAGTGAACACTAGCCTAGAAAATCGTTTAAAACATGGTTTGATATATCACTTAACTAAGGAAACAATGGCAAGGCAATTGCTAGCCATCATAGTAAGTTTATTATCATAATTTCCCAATGGATTCTTCTGAGTAAAACCTTTATCACACGTCCCATAATCGACCAACGCCGCGTTTAACAAGCTGTTGATGGTGCCAGTGTCACGAAGTGGAATGGCTTCAAGTGCACTCTGAAGATTACTCAAAGCATCATCGTAGAAGTCACTGCAATCCTCAAGACCGACGGATATTTTAGGTGCAGTTTCGGGTGCAGTTGCGAGTTTTGTTGCTGCAGTAATGGCGAAGTTGGTTATATGAATGGTTGCGTTTATAGACATTTCGAGTATGGAAATGGGGTCTGTTTCGCCATTGAAGAAAGGGGTGATCGAGGACATGCATAGACCAGGGTAATCAGTCGAATCACATAGCTTTTTGACTTCAGGATTTTCTGTTGGAGATGGTGAACCAACAGAGTCAGCCTCCTGGATACTATCTGAGTTCTTCAGGATTTCTGATATGGGACTCAGGAACAATGTGTTCAGACTTTTCGCAAATGGACTAGGAGCCTCTGTAGGACTACTTTCAGGAACCGAACCTGAAGGTGAAAGATCGTATGTTGGGGAGTAAGCATCTGAAGGTGAGGTATCGTACGATGGAGTAGGACCTTGGATTGGACTTGTTGGAGGATATGCAATTGAAGGTGATGGTGAAATATCAGATGTTGGAGTATGAGCTTGGATAGGACTAGTTGGAGGATATGCAATTGAAGGTGATGGTGAAAGATCAGATGTTGGAGTATGAGCTTGGATAGGACTAGTTGGAGGATATGCAATTGAAGGTGATTGTGAAATATCAGATGTTGGAGTAAGAGCTCGGAAAGGACTAATTGGAGAGTCTGCATCTGAAGGTGAAAGATCAGATGTTGGAGCGGGAGCTTGGACAGGACTAGTTGGAGAGTATGCACCTGAAGGTGAAATATCGGATGGAGGTGAAGAAAATACTTGACCTTCCGGCGAGGGACCGGGTGATTGGAGAGAGCGAACAGGATGCAGTTGCGGCGAGGAGGACGGAGACAGAGAAGACGATCGGGCGGCGGAGCCTGGTGAGGGTACGGCTGCGAAATTAAGGAGAGTGAGAATGGTTGAGGCAACAAGAAGTTTCTGCTGATGATGTTTTGGCTCCATATCTTTTAACTCTGTTGTGCTTTTTGGTATGGTATGGTTAAAGAAGAATGGAAAGAAACAGGGAAGGGGCTCATAATAGTCTCAAGGCATCTGAAAACTTGGAGGTGTCTTTCTAATCCACAACAAGAAGTACGTGTCCTACAAAATAGGATAACCGTCAAAATTCTAGCAAGTTTCTGTTAGTGTTTTAGCATTGTTTCTCGGAGCTAAATAATGGTCCTAAGCTCACTTCACTCAATTACCAATCAACTCCTTTTCAGGCTTCTCAGGCCGAAAGGTCATACGTTGTCAATTGGTTGGACCGAATGGTCGAATGCACCACACAGAAGTTCCAATAACTATTTAAATTTGAAATAATCGAACCATTTAAGGTATGAGTTCATGTGAAACTCAGATTAAACATAGTTTAACTTGTTTAACTATAGATCGGGTTGATAATTATTATTTTGATATAGGATTGATGATGGGTTAAATTGAGCCTTCGTAGTCTTGAAAACTGGAAAATATATTTTATTTTATTTTATTTTAAATTAGGTTAATTAAAAATATATATTATTTTAGTTAATTTTAAATTGAGTTAATTAAGTTTTATAATTAATTCGTAATTTTTTTCAAAATTAAGTTTAAATCTAATTAAGCTCTTATCCAGTTATACCCAAAATTAAGGTATGTTAAATTGGAATTAATTCGTTGATTGTTAAATTGAGATGATATATCTTCAAGTATTTATTGGATATAAATAAATATATATAGATATTAATATATTAATCACATATTTTGATTAACTCTTTTATATAGTTAATAACTCAAATTAATGATTTAACTTTAATTTAATTTTATAAATTTCAATTCACAAAGTTTGCTGAGAAGGTTGAAAGAAAAGATCAATTATATACAACCTTATTTTTACAAATAAAATATTTTCTTAATTCGAATCCAAAACTCAACCTTAATTTTGTTTGAGAATATATAAAACCAATTAAGTTGACCTCACACAAAAGCTTAAGCTATTGTGGTGAAATGATCACTTAATATAGTATCAGAGCCCCTGTGATCAAACGGTCATGAGTTCGAATCTTACCACCTACCTATTCTAATTAAATTAAGCGAGAGTAAAAGAATACGCATATGCAGTTCAAGTCAAAACTTTCGGCGAGAAGGTGTGTTAAAGAATATATAAAACCAATTGAGTTGACCTCACACATCATCTTAAGTTGGTGTAGTGAAATGATCACTTAATAAATTTACGAGTAATAAATCACAAACAAATTATAAAATTGCCATCAAAGTCGATCCGATTAAAAAAAAATTGCATACGAAAAATTAAACCTATTATTCTTAAGCACATACAGAGGATCCGATACCCTCAGAGCTGGGGTTTTCCTTTTCCCTTTCCTAAAGACGGTGAAGACTAAACGAGAGAACAGAAAACAAAGTGCCAATGACAGTGAGTAAGAGCGCCAAAATTGCAATGATCAGAACCAGACGTAACATGGGATTTCTTTGATAGCTACGTTTCAATCTCTTCGACCATGATCTTGTGCCTCTTCCATAACCATACACATGTTCAAAGAGACCGTCGTAGTATGATTCATTCAGAGTCACCTCCTGACAGATCCTGTCAAAAAATTTAGGTACTTCTTTCTCTGCGGCATCGTAGTTGATGAGAATGTCTCGTTTCTCTAGCAGTTTCACATCTTTCTCATTGCGGATTAAGCTCTTCATGAGAAATGCATAGGAAGTGATGTGCTGCACATTGTCTCTCGAGCAATGCTCGAGTTGAATGAGGTTCCTGAACAGACTTTCAGTGTATTGATGGAGTATTATTGGTGGGATTTCAAGGACATTTTTACCAAATCTTATGTCCAACAAATTCTCCGTCCAGCTTCTCTTGAACTTGATTCCGTTACGTCGGAGCTCTGTTGCACTGTGCAGCTGTCTCTCTGACTCGGCTAGTTTCTTCGGCAATTTGGGGTATTTTGGAAGGAGACAATGGCCGATTAGGTCAAGTAAATGGTGCCCTTCTTCGTTAAACTTCTCACGGTGAAAATTTTGGTCTCCAGGAATCATGTTCTTGAAGTAACGAAAAGCTAGTTCGGGAAGAGAAAAAGTACATTGTTTTGGAATTGGCACCAACTGGAACAATCTCAGAAGAACGAACAGTGGAATCTGGTTTTCTAGCAGAATGAAGTCGCATCTTAGATCAAATAGCATTCCTGCAGTACTGAAGATGATATCGTTTCGACGTCTCAAGCTTTTCATCGAGTACTTCATGAACAATTCGATCAAAAAACATCCATCGATCAACATTATCTTCAGGAACTCATCGCTTGTGAAGTTAGTCTTCTCTGAATAGCATGACACTGCTCTACCCTCCAGCTGTTTCAGGGCTGCAACACAATCATCCAGGACAGTTTCAAGGTTCGGTCTCCGACTGAGAAGCGCATAAACATACCGCCATTTGTGCTCTTCCATGAATTTGAACTGTTCTTTACCGTGATGATAAGGACCAATCGAAACCTTGGCAGGAACGTAAGCTTTCTCATTTGCTTTTAGAAGACTCTCATTGATTTTGCAGATAGAATGTGATGAAGATATGCTTTCCATCTTTCTCCTGATCGAAGTGGCGAGACTCTCATTGATTTCTACCACGATATGATCTCTCCCTCCACTGTCTCCTGATCCTTCTGATGACGTAGCTTGTTCCATGTCTGATTAATTTAACCTGCAATATTCATCTTTCTCAGTTAAGCTCTGTTTCTGGTTACTAAAGGGGGAGCCAAAAACTTAAAACCCATTATTCTCATACTACTTTTATTGTCTTATAAGCAAAACTTAAAAAACAAGTATTATAATTTATATATAATTAAAATTTAGTCTTTTAATATTAGAATGACATTTTTTTTATTTAGCAGTTAAAAAAACGTAGATCTATAGACAAGAAAAGCATACAAAACTTACCCAAGTCAACTGGCTTACCCCCATACACCCACTTCCTAGAAGCCTTTCACCGTCAATGCCATAACAAGTAGAACTATAGAAAATTAAAGTAGACTCCAAGCAAGAAGGACTAACATTTCGGTGATAAAAGTTTACATATAATAAGACTATTATGATAAGTGAGTGGGCCGCTGAAAGGACAAGTAAAGAAAGTGTCGCTTGATTTAGAGACAATCAAGATCCAAAATTTCGATTTTAGATAAATTCGTAATTTTATATAATTATTAAAAAATTAATTCATCAAAATTTTGTTAAATATTACCAAACAACGTCTCTGTTTATTGCCAAAATTATTTGATGCTTTTAAAATTGAAAAAGAGAACATATTTTGTTCAATAATTCAATTTAGTAAAATTATATAAAAATTTATTTTCTAAATATAATAACTATTAAAATTTTCATATTAAAAATATCTAAGCATAAAATTTTAATTTTGTAAAATAACCTTTCAATTTTTCTTAGTTTATAATTCTTATATGATATTGTTGAATGTCTCAACCTCCGTCTCTGTAGTGATGAATCGTTACAACTCAGATTTTCGCAATACATGGGACAGAGGTTAAAGAAAACATGAATTAGGTAAACCGATATACTTCTACTGAGTAGTGAATAAGTTTAATAGAACAGAGATAAAACAAAGAAGAGTGTCTTTTACATTACCTGAAGAGCAACGGCAAAGTACGAGCTCAGTTTCTCCAATGGTTTTGTTCTTCAGCCATTGTGGAATTCATATTGCGCTGAGTCTCGAGGTAGGAGTAGCAAAAACCCAGAGGCCACTTATACTCTCAAGATCTGGAGAATCCAAGGTGACTTAGAAAGATTGCTTAATGCAATTAATGGCTAAAGCTAAGAAGGAAGCTTTTCAGTTTCTTAATCCCAAGTACAAAGCATCCAACAGAAAGCATAACTTTGTTAAGTGATTGCTTTAAAGTAAATATAAGAATTTCGGTGTAGTTCTGTTAGAAACTATAAGCTTGAAGAAACGCTTATTTACGGCATTAAAAGGAATTTATTGCCTTAATAACCCTGTGTTATTCAAAAGTTGTTAAAAAAATTTTGACATATAAAAATTAGCAAAAAATACCCTGAGTTGAAATTTTATTAACTCACGTGCTCAAGCGTGGAGGAACAACACACACACTAAGGTTTTTTTTAAAGAAAATTGAAAACATAAGGTTAATAGAGTAACATTTTATATCTTAGGGTTTAATTAGCTACTTTCGTATAACACAGGGGTCATTACAACAATTTTATCGCATTAAAAGTGACGTAATGTAATCTCTGAAAGATAGTGATTCTGCTACAATTTTAAGAAAAGAACAATTTGGTCTGGCAAATCAACTCGAGCTTGTGAATAAAAGTTTCAAATTTTTTTGAATTAATTCGAGTTTAGAAGAGTTGCCTAAATCAAAACTAATTCATAGAAATCATAGAACAATATTAAAATTATATCTGTTTCAAATTAATATGAGACAAAAATCTTATGTCTTTGACTAATTTTAAAATAGAGATGATAATAACTTCCCAAGTATTCAAAATAATTTTAAATAAAATATATTTTATTACTGAAAATATAAATAATTTGAAGTATCGTATCTTTAAAAATTAAAAATATTTATAATAGTAAAAATGAAAATAATTCTAAGCATCATATCGAATTTAAATCAACATCTTAAATTCGAATTTGATTCAAAATTTGATCAACAGAGGTTCAAAGAGAATCCTTTTCTTTATCACTAATTCACAAGCCTTACCATCACATGTAATCAACAAAGAAGAATGACTTTAATGATGTAGACTCTTTATTTAAGGCTTTTCGTTCTAGAAGGTTTTGAGCTCGTATCACATAAAAAGAAGAGAAATAGAAAAAAATTTCTATTGATAATCCTCTAGTTCTTGGGTAAAGTTTTTTAATCAGATCAATTATAAATATTTTATTTTTAATAATATTATAAAAATTGAAGTTATGAGAAAATTTGAGAACCATTGAGAACCTAATGTTTAATAAAGTTAGTGATCAATTAGTAGTTGACTAATTAATTATATGATAGAATTTTAAGAGCTTAGAATTAGTCCGTAGATATCTAATATAATGAATAAAAGAAAAAGTATCTTTGGGAAGAAGAAATCGTAATCAGTGTGTCAAACTGTCACCACGGAGCCTTTTAACGTGGCGGTACTTTAACTAGTGCATGGAGCAAGCGATTTGTAATAGGTTCAGGATGCAACCTCGGCGTCTATTGCAAGCAAGGATCAAGATCAATCGAGCAAAAGAAGAATAAAGAGAAGACAAAAGTTTAATATATGGAGATTCTTTTTATATATATAGTATAGAATATAGTTAATATTTTCAAATTTTATACTATTGCAAGCAAGGATCAAGATCAATCAAGTAAAGGAAGAATAAAGAGAAGACAAAAGTTTAATATATGGAGATTCTTTATATATATATAGTATAGAATATAGTTAATATTTTCAAATTTTATATGAATTATATTCCTTTTTATAAATCATAAAATTTTGAATTGGAGAACTCTTCCAAAATTAATTTATGATTTAAATTACTTTTAAAATGATATAAATATTTTAATAAAACAAAATTGATTTTGCATTTCTTCTATTGTAGTTTATATCACGCATAAGTGTAATATTGAAAATAAGTATTGAATTTAAAATTTTAAAACTAGAATTTAAATTAAAATTTTCTAAGTTAAATATTCTTGACTGTATTTAAATATTTATGTTTAATTAATTTTACGATTTAATTACATATAGTTTAATACATTTTTTTTTGCGTTTTGGGTTGGGCCGATCGAAGATTGGGTGCTCTGAATTTATTTCCGAGAATAGCCCCGGTATTGCCTGCTATTTACGAAAGCTTCAAGCTCCAATGACTATTAACTAAAACCGTAGCGGACTCCGGGAAAAGAAAAGTATTCGAACAAATAAAGTGGAAAAGAGCAGCTATTTAAAGCCGAGTTTATGAGGAAGCTTTTTGAATTTAAGTGCCCCTCTCTTGTTACTCGAGCTTTGCAGAATATTCCCTCTGAGCTAGAAGAGAGACGAAATTAAGACAACGCTCTTGCGCGCGCTTTCATTTTCCTCCCAACACTAACCGTCTCACTCTAGAATCCGATCCATTTACGAGCTTTGTTCCGTTGAAGCTCTAGGAAACGCCGCCTTTGCCGTCGCCGCCTCCGCCTCTGCGTCGGAATTTTCATTTCTGTGAGATGTCGTTTTGGTGGCCGCAGATCGTTCTCGCTCTCGCTTATGCTATCTGTCGTTTCCTGTTGATGCTTATCCCTCCGAATGTGCCTTCCATTGACGTCGACGCCTCCGATGGTGAGTCGAAGTATATAATGTAAGTTTACTGCCTTATCATTGAGTATGGTATCTGCCACATTATTGAGTATGGTCCATTTTACCTTAACCCTACCACTACATGCTGTTGCCCATTTACCCAAGCCTTTAGTCTCGATGATGGTCAGAGACAGGTATGCAGTGGGATTATATAGTTGGTCCTTCCCTATCCTCGCCAAGCATCTTCTGCACCATCTCTGTTGCTTAAGGAAGAGGATAGAAAAACTCAGATCTTCATCAACACGTTCAGATCTACAGTGGAGGTAATGGCTGGAGGTAAAATTATTCCTTGTCTTCCGCTGCTGTTTGTTTACATATATATATTACGGTGATATATATATGTTGATTAATGCACGTGTTTTATACGTTATGTTTGTATGAAATGCATGCTTGAATTTTACATTTGGTATCAGAGCCTATTTCTGCCTCTGTCTTGCCATATATCTGATGAAAAACCACCGAAGGTTTTTCCTCTGTTTTCCTCTGTTTTCTGGGTTGTGTTTTCTGCCGAAATTGTTTGTGTTGAGGGTGTTGATTTTTTCAACGTTTTGGCCCTCATTGAGACGTTAAACTTGTTTTGTCGTCATCCTTGGTGCACTCGACGTCGTCTGGGCCGTGAAGGAGTAGGTGGAACGACAACCGTATGAAGAGCTTCGGACGTCGTCACTCGGGAGGCGCTGCATGGTCGACTGTTCGACCTCTCGAACGTTCCGCGTCGTCGGCGTCGTATCAACGCCGACGTCCGTGCGAGCTCCGGCGTCCTCCTGTGGCCTGGAGCATCGGGGCTCCGTCTGCTCCAGCCGGGTCACGCCCGACCCGGCTGGAGGTTGAAGACGACCCCTTTTTCGTTTTTTCAATTTTTTTTTTAATATCAGATGGGCTTGAGCTTATGGATCCAGTTATGTTAATTGCTTTTGGGTCTTTAGTTTTGGGCTTGAGCTTGTGGATCCAGCCTTTGGTCTTAATGTGTTATTACTGTTGGGCTTGGACTTGGGTTTGATTTATAATTTCCAGATCCAACTTTAAATCCTTTAGGTTTGATTTATTTTAGTCTTGGGCTTTTATTTTCAGATCCAATATTTTTTTATTATTTCTTTTAATTATGCATGCCTTATTATTAACATTTAATTTTATGACATGCATATACTAATTATTTAATTTTGCACAAATTACATGTGATTAATTGTCAATTTTGTATGTATAAATTCATGATTATTATACATGCAAACTTAGATTAATTATTTTGTGCATTATTATTTAATTTATTTATTGTTAATTTTGCACAAATTATGTGTGATTAATTGCAAATTTTGTGTGTATAAATTCATGATTATTATACATGCAAAATTGTGTTAATTATTTTGTGCATTATTATTAAGTTCATGTATTTGCATTATTTATGACATGCAAATATTTAGGCTTTAATTTAAAGCTTACAATAATGTTAGTGATCATATGATTTTAATTAATTGGGAGTAGCCACAAGATCTCAAATTAATTTTAATTATATATTTAGCTTAAGATCACATTAATACATAAATTGTAATTAATCGTATGTGATATAATAAAATCTACCCACATGAATTTTATTATATTTATATGATTAATTAGGATAAAATATCGGATTATATTTCTTAATTACCCACAGGAATTAAGAAAAGGAACATAATTCTATAGTTTTATCATAACGTTTCAGATGACTTTAATTGAGTAATTCTTTAGCCCACAGGCAAGTATTATGTCACTAGAGTCATCTATTAAATACATGATTTACATTGGTAAATTATGAATTATTATGGGCCTCGACATATATATAACGAGCATATACTTTATCTCTCAATTTGCAGCTACTAATATTCAATGTGATATTCCCGAATTAAGAGGTGACAATTATAAAGTTTGGAAGGAGAGAATTCTGCTTCATTTAGGCTGGATAGATATAGACTATGTTATTCGGAAAACCGAACCTCCAAGTACGACTGAGACCAGCACTTCAGAAGCTATTGCTCTTTATGACAAATGGGAGAGATCTAACCGTCTCTCCGTAACTTTCATAAAGACCAAAATTTCTGCTGGCATTCGTAGTTCAGTTGATCAGCATAGTGATGTGAAAGATCTATTAAAGGCCATTGATGAGCAATTCGCTACATCCGACAAGGCCCTAGCCAGCACTTTAATTATGCAGTTGTCATCGTTAAGGCTCACTAGAATCAAAGGGGTACGTGATCATATAATGCGTATGAGGGACATAACGGCTCAATTAAAAGCGTTGGAATGTACCATATCGGAATCTTTCCTAGTGCATTACATTCTATGCACGTTACCTCAACAATACGGTCCCTTTAAGATATCCTATAACACACATAAGGATAAGTGGTCAATCAACGAATTGTTGACCATGTGTGTACAGGAGGAGGAGCGGTTGTTGATGGAAGATGGTGAAAGGGTCAATTTGACCGTTTCAAGTGGAAAGAAGAGGCAGGACGATGCCAAGAGCAAGGGAAAGGGCAAAGTTACGCCTCAAGCCGAAATAAAGAAGCCGTCAAAGTGTTTCTTCTGTAAAAAGAGGGGACACATAAAGAAAGACTGCACCAAATGGAAGGCCTGGCTCGTGAATAAAGGTACTCATGTTTCATTTGTTTGTTATGAGTCTAATATGGTTAATGTTCATCACAACACATGGTGGATTGATTCTGGTTCTACAATCCATGTTTCGAATACCTTACAGGGTATGCAAAACCTAAGGAAGCCGGTGGGAAGTGAACAAGTCATATATTTAGGAAGCAAGACGAGTTCACATGTGGAAGCCATCGGGACCTGCAGTTTGGTTTTGAGTAGTGGTTTTGTGTTGTATTTGGATAAGACCTTTTATGTACCAAATTTCTCTCGAAATTTGATTTCTGTATCCAGACTTGTACCATTTGGTTTTTCCTTTAACTTTTCGGATTCTGGTTTCAGCTTATCTCATGAATCAAAAGTTATTGGTTATGGTACATTATCTGATGGTCTTTATTCCCTACAGTTACAACATAATGATGCATATAATTCGATGCATGTCACTTGCGGCTTAAAACGATGTGTTGTGAATGAAGAATCCTCATGTTGTGGCACCGTAGATTGGGACATATCTCCATTGAGAGAATTAGCGATTAGTAAATGAAGGAGTACTCAAGATGCTTTGGATTTTCTTGATTTTGAGACTTACGTAGATTGTATTAAAGGTAAACAAACTAACAATTCTAAAAGGGTGCCAAGAGGAGTACAAACATATTAGAAATCATACATACAGATATTTATTGTCGGATCTGGATGCAAATAGTCCAAATATTTTATCACCTTCATTGACGACTATTCACGATTTATGTATCTCTACTTACTTCGTTCTAAGGATCGAAACTTTGGATGCCTTTAAAATTTTTAAAAGGTCAAGTGGAGAATCAATGTGAAAAAGCGATTAAAGTCGTGAGGTCGATCGAGGTGGAGAGTACTACGGTAGATACACTGAAAGTGGACAAGCACCTGGTCCCTTTGCGAAGTTTCTTCAGGAACATGAGATTGTTGCCCAGTACACCATGCCTGGTTCTCCGGATCAGAATGGTGTAGCAGAAAGAAGAAACCGAACTTTAATGGACATGGTGTGAAGTATGAGGAGTACTACAAAACTTCCTCAATTCATGTGGACAGAAGCTCTAAAGACAGCTGTGTATATATTAAATCGGGTTCCAACCAAAGCTGTCTCAAAGACACCTTTTGAGATGTTTAAGGGTTGGAAACCGAGTCTGAGGCATATACGCGTTTGGGGATGCCCGTCTGAAGTGAGAATTTACAACCCACAGGAGAAGAAACTAGACCCAAGGACCATTAGTGGGTATTTCATTGGATATGTTGAAAGGTCTAAAGGGTATAGGTTCTATTGTCCATCTCACAGCACTAGAATCGTGGAATCAAGAAATGCAAAATTTTTGAGAATGACTTGATCAGTGGGAGTGATCATTTTCAAGACATAGGGTCTGAAAGTGGCCATGATGAAGCTCAACCCTCTGGTTCAGGATCAATTGATTGTCATTCACACCCTCAAAGTCAAATGGGTGTAGGACAATCGATTCATGAGTTCCATTTTTGTTACCACTAATCCAGTGGATCCAGTTGTAAATGAGGAACAACCAGAAATTGTTGAGCAACCAGTTGAACAACAGGTTGAGCAACAAGTTCCTCCTGAGGATAGTAATACAACATTAAGGAGATCTACTAGGATTAGACGGTCAGCAATACCTAGTGATTACATAGTGTATCTGCAAGAGTCAGATTACAACGTTGGAGCCGAAAATGATCCTGAAACGTTTTCACAAGCTATGAGTTCTAAGGAATCGGACTTGTGGTACAATGCTATGAAGGATGAGATGAATTCTATGGTGTTTAATCAAGTCTGGGATCTTGTTGAGTTGCCACATTGTGTGAAACCCATTGGATGTCGATGGGTATTTAAGACAAAGAAAGACTCACGTGGCAACATTGAGAGACATAAAGCAAGACTTGTTGCTAAAGGATTCACTCAGCGGGAAGGAATCGACTACACGGAGACATTTTCTCCTGTATCCAAGAAAGATTCACTTCGTGTAATCATGGCATTAGTAGCTCATTTTGATCTTGAGTTACATCAAATGGATGTGAAAACGGCGTTCCTCAATGGTGAACTAGAGGAAGAGGTTTACATGAAACAACCTGAAGGATTCTCCTCTAGTGATGGTGAGCATTTAGTCTGTAAGCTGAATAAATCCATTTATGGGTTAAAACAAGCCTCCCGACAGTAGTATTTCAAATTTCATGAGGTTATCACTTCATTCGGTTTTGAAGAGAATCTCATGGATCAGTGTTTATACCAGAAGGTCAGTGGGAGTAAAACTTGTTTTCTTGTGTTATACGTGGATGACATTTTGCTTGCAACTAATGATAAGGGTTTGCTATATGAGGTGAAGCAATTTCTCTCAAAGAATTTTGATATGAAAGATATGGGTGAGGCATCTTATGTCATTGGCATTAAGATCCATAGAGAAAGATCTCGAGGCATTTTGGGTTTGTCTCAAGAGACCTATATTTACAAAATTTTAGAGAGATTTCGGATGAAAGATTGTGCACCAAGTGTAGCTCCCATTGTCAAGGGTGATAGATTCAATTTGAATCAATGTCCGAAAAATGACTTTGAGCGGGAACACATGAAGAACATTCCATATGCTTCAGCTGTAGGAAGCCTTATGTATGCTCAGGTCTGCACTCGACCTGACATTGCATATGCTGTTGGAGTATTAGGAAGATATCAGAGTAATCCAGGTATTGATCCTTTGGAAAGTCGCAAAGAAAGTTTTGAGATATCTGCAGGTACAAAGGACTATATGCTCTTATGCATTTAACCGAGAACTTGGAAGTAGTTGGATACTCCGATTCAGACTTTGTTGGCTGCATTGATTCAAGAAAATCAACATCCGGTTATATTTTCATGCTAGCCTGTGGAGCTGTATCTTGGAGGAGTGCCAAGCAGACCCTGATTGCTACTTCCACTATGGAGGCTTAGTTCGTCTCACGTTTCGAGGCCACCTCGCATGGTGTATGGTTGAAGAGTTTCATATCTGGGCTCAGAATTGTTGATTCAATTTCTAAGTCATTAAAGTTATATTGCGACAATACTGCTGCGGTCTTTATGGCTAAAAATAACAAGAGTGGAAGTCGAAGCAAACATATCGACATTAAGTATTTAGCCATAAGAGAACGTGTTAAGGAAAAGAAAGTTGTCATAGAGCACATTAGCACTGAGTTGATGATTGCGGATCCTTTAACTAAAGACATGCCACTTAAGCAATTTAAGGATCACGTAGTGCATATGGGACTTGGTTCTACAATGTGATTTATTGTATATTTGTTGATTCAATGAAACTCTTATTCAGTTTGATATTTTCTCATAAATGTTGTGTACACATATTTATTGGTTTTGAGAAATGTCATTTAATTTGGACCTAGAATAAACATATGGTTTATTCATTAAGTTAACGGGTAAGTAATGAGAAATTTTTGTATATGTAATACATGGAAGATACTACTCACTATCAGAGGACCTATCGCCATGATTCATATATTTAATTTCTTGTTATTTGTTGTGGTTTTGGGATAAATGGACCAAGTGGGAGAATGTAAGTTTACTGCCTTATCATTGAGTATGGTATCTGCCACATTATTGAGTATGGTCCATTTTACCTTAACCCTACCACTACATGCTGTTGCCCATTTACCCAAGCCTTTAGTCTCGATGATGGTCGAGAGGCAGTATGCAGATGGGATTATATAGTTGGTCCTTCCCTATCCTCGCCAAGCATCTTCTGCACCATCTCTGTTGCTTAAGGAAGAGGACAGAAAAACTCAGATCTTCATCAACACGTTCAGATCTACGGTGGAGGCAATGGCTGGAGGTAAAATTATTCCTTGTCTTCCGTTGCTGTTTGTTTACATATATATATTACGGTGATATGTATATGTTGATTAATGCATGTGTTTTATACGTTATGTTTGTATGAAATGCATGCTTGAATTTTACATATAATTCGTGATGTTACAGTGTTTTGGTAGACTTTATGTTTGTTTACGTGTGTAAATCAGGAATTTGTATTTGTAGGTGTGCGAGAGTAATGATTTTACTTTTTTGATTTCTTTTTCTTTTGTGACAGTTTTAGAAAGAAATCAAACACAGGAGGACAGTTTTATTTATGTAAGTTCTAAATTGCTTCGCGGCTGCTTGATTTTATTTCAGTTTTTCCATATATATATAGAGATCTGTATTTTGACTTGCCTTGATAAAGAAAAAGCAATGCATGTATGATTTGTAGTTGACTGTAAGTGTTTGCCTGTTTGGAGAGCAAAACTAGAAGCTGTTTATTTTAGCTCGAGTAAAGCATTGTAATGTGGATGATAGAAGCTGCCTATCAGTGTGAATCTCATGTTAGTTTGCAGATTTGAAACTTCGTAATTTATAGATTCGTCCATCCTTTTCATTTCAATTTTCACATGCATAGAATTTGTGTGCTGATTTCTACGTGTTTGATGCGCAGATACCTCCAAAAGGAAGGACGCAACAATCTGACAAAATAATTCAGTGCTATGAACCTGCAACTATGAAATACTTGGGATATTTCCCTGCCTTGTCACCTGCTGAGGTTAGGGGATGATGAGTGTGTAGAGATGCAATAAGGATGTATGGTTGAACACATGTATTTGTAAGATTGCTAACTCCTGTTCATGAAATTATGGATGATACTTGGCAGGTC
This sequence comes from Erythroxylum novogranatense, assembly GCA_029891385.1. Lineage (NCBI taxonomy): Eukaryota > Viridiplantae > Streptophyta > Magnoliopsida > Malpighiales > Erythroxylaceae > Erythroxylum > Erythroxylum novogranatense. Next base: position 136,470,300 of record CM057228.1, read on the forward strand.
AATGAGCGTGTTGCACAAGCAAAAAAGGCTCAGAAAATATGGGTAAAAAGTAGTTTCAAGCAAAGACGACAATTCTTGAGGATACTTCTCAAGTACATTATTGAACACCAAGAGCTTATATGCGAGTAAGAATGTATTCTTCATAATCATTATGATGAGAGCTTTGGAAGTTGATTTTTACATCAAAACTTCACAGTGTTTACTAAGATCTAGGTCTCTAGTTGTGCACAGGCATTAGAAATGGAATTGAATGAAATGATTCAAGACAATGGAAGTGATGAGTTGAGATCATTGGGGTTATCGTGTTTCCAAGTTTTGGGGACTTCAGGTTCAACAATTCTACTTATGTTAGGAAGGGAATGGGATTGGGCATTTCCATATACATGTGTTTTATGCATTTTTCATTGATGAGTCTTTTACTGCTAGATTTTGGTTTGTGTCCAACATTTCTTTTTCCATTTTGATTAGAGTCTCTTCACGTGATATTGGGAAGACTATGGTAGATGCCTCCTTTGGGGAAATAATGACGACATGTGAGAAGATCACTTGGCTTCTTGCTGAGGGTGAAAAGTGGCTGAAGCCAGAATACAGGTACATGTATCCATCCTTGTACTCTTTTGCTCTTCTTTTCCTCTCTCTTTTTTCTCAATCTATGCGTATAAATTTCCATTATCTTCCAAGAGGCAAATAGAATGCCTTATAAATGGAATTGTTTTGGTCATAGTTTTACCTGCATGCTGTTGACATGGTATGTAGTTATGTACTTCTGGCAAACACTATGAATAACAAGCTTCAACTGATTATGTACTTTGTTTACAGTTTAATGTTATGTAGCACGGATACGGCAAAATGGAGCGGTGTCCATGTCGGACACCCACTGACACGCGGTGGACACGTGCCCGACATGTGTCCATACGTGTCTGAATTAAAAAATAATTTTTTTCAGCTCTAACACGGCTCTGACATGTCTAGAGACCGCTCGGACACGACTTAATGGAATATATGCTCCATATTTTTTTAGAGGGGCTTATAAAGTATCAAATATGTATGAACCATCAAGATATTGGAAGTCTTGAAACACATCAATCAATATATTGATTGACGTGTTTCAAGACTTATATATATATATATATATATGTCGTGTCCATGTCCACTAAATTTTAGAAGTTGGTGTGTCCCCGTGTCCGTGTCTTGTCACATGTCCATGTCCGTGTCTGTGTTTCTTAGGTTTAATGTATTAGTAATTTCTCATAATGTGCAGATTTTCAATTGTGCTAAGGTAATCAATGTGTTTTATTATAAATCCTACATTATTAAGAATTTATCTATGCTTCTAGATCTTCGGGAAGGTCAATGCTTCACAAGAAAGCTAAGGTGGAGTTTCATCCTCTAGGAGTCATTGGTGCCATTGTTTCATGGAACTACCCTTTTCATAATATCTTCAATCCTATGTTGGCAGCAGTCTTTTCAGGAAATGGTATTGTAATTAAGGTACCTGAGACTGGATATGTTATTTGGAAGCTGAATGTACTTTTATGGCCTACTGGTCATTTAGCATTGTCATGAATAACACTTATCATGCTTTTGTGTCCACATTGTGACTCTATGATTTTGTTACCCATTAGTATCGAGTTATTAGAGAGTTACATTCTTGAAAGTACAGGTGTCAGAGAATGCGAGTTGGTCTGGATGTTTCTATTTCCGTATTATTCAAGCTGCTCTTGGTGCTGTGGGAGCTCCTGAGAATCTGGTTGATGTGATAACCGAGTATTCTGATAGGAAACCGATATAGAGATTGTATTATTACTGTATCAGTAGGTACAATAAGGAATACCTCCTGGAAAGTTGATCTTCCCAGGCCAATGCAATAGCAGTATCTTAATTCCAGAAAATAATCATCCCCTCTCCCTGCTATACAGTTCTGCCTATAATCCTCCTTTCCCCCTCTGCGTACACAATCTCTCACTATAACCAACTCATAACCAACTATCTACGTGGCATGTGCCCCCTTTCCCATCTTACCCCTACGAATGTAGGTTTGGATGGGCTTAGTGGGTTGATTAATATTAACACTAGTAGCAGGCTGGGTGCTAACAATTTCCTCCTCTTGAAGCACCTTGTCCTCAAGGTGAGTGGAGGGATATTGACCCTTAATGTATTCAGCATCCTCCCAAGTTGCCTCTTCTGCTGGCTTATCTTTCCACCGTATGAGCCACTGAAGTATACTGCTCCCTTTGGACTTAGATAATCGTGAAGCTAAAATCGCCTCTGGTTCAGCCATGTTACTCTGATCTATCTCCATCCCTTGTGGAAGGGTGTGCTCCACTGAATGGTTGCCCACAGCCCTCTTCAATTGTGAGACATGAAAAACCGGATGAACCTTAGATGAGGGAGGTAATTGCAGCCTATAAGCTACCTGTCCCACTCTCCCAATTATCTTAAAAGGTCCATAGTAACGTGCTGCCAATTTAGGGCAGATCCTCCTCGCAACTGTAATCTGCCTGTGGGGTCTTAATTTAACAAAGACTAAATCACCCACCTGAAAGGACACTTCCCTTCTATGAATATCAGCTGATTTCTTCATCCTAGATTGTGCTCTCCATAAGTTGTGCTTGAGTTGGCGAAGAGCTTCATCTCTATCAACTAAAGCAAGAGCTACTGATTCCACTTAAGTCTCTCCTTGAGTGAAATGTAGCAAAGTAGGAGGGAGACGACCATATACAATCTCAAAAGGAGTTCGCCCCGTCGAAACATGATAATTTGTGTTATAACAATATTCGGCCCATGTAACCCAATTAGACCAATGTTTAGGCTGTTCAGAAGTGAAGCAACGGAGATAAGTTTCTAGGCCTCTGTTGACCACTTCGGTCTGGCCATCCGTTTGAGGATGGTAAGATGAACTCATCTTCAAGGTCGTCCCTTGTAAGTTGAACAACTCCTTCCAGAAATTGCTAGTAAAAAGTGGATCTCTATCACTTATAATGGAGCTAGGAACCCCATGTAGCCTCACAATGTCACGGATAAAAACTTCAGCCACAGTCTTAGCCGTGAATGGATGCTTGAGAAGTGAAAAATGAGCATATTTGGATAAACGATCAACTACCACCAGAATTACCTCATAGCCTTGGGACTTAGGAAGTCCAGTAATGAAGTCCATGGAAATTTCCTCCCAAATCAGATGTGGGATAGGCAAAGGCTGAAGTAGACCTGCTGGAGACATAGCCAAGTATTTATGTTTCTGACAAACAGCACACTCACGCACGAATTTTTGGACAGCAGCCCTCATTCTTAACCAAAACAGTCCTCCAGCCAATCTTTTGTAAGTTTTTAAAAAACCAGAGTGCCCTCCTGAAGGAAAAGCGTGATACTCTTGCAAAATTTGAGGGATGAGCACTGAGGAAGCTGAGAGTACCAATCTGTGTTTATAAAACAACAAATCCTCCCTGAAGTGGAAATTAGGTTTAGAACTAGGATCTGACATTAGTGCTGTCATAAAGGAATGTAAGACTGAATCCTCTTTGAGCTCTCTCTGAACTACATCCAAATCAAGCCAAAAGGGTGCTGAAATTGCTGAAAATAACAGCTTGTCATCTTCCACCCTTGATAAAGCATCTGCTGCCCCATTTTGTTTTCCCGGTCGATAGATTACTTCAAAATCCAATCCCAACAGCTTAGCTTGCTAGCATTGTTGATCTATGGAAGGTATTCGCTGATCCAACAAGTGCTTTAAGCTTTTATGGTCGGTGTAGACCTTAAAATGCCTTCCGATCAAGTAGTGCTTCCAATGCTGAATAGCCATAACCACTGCCATAACGTCCTTCTCATAAACAGATTTAGCATAGGTCGATTCAGCCAAAGCCTTGCTGAAAAAAGCCACTGGACGACCTTCTTGCACCAGGATTGCCCCTAACCCTCTCCCTGAAGCATCACATTCAAGGGAAAATTCCTTGGCAAAATTAGGCAAGGCCAAGACAGGTGCTGAGGTCAACTTCCTCTTCAATTCTTCAAAGGCTTCTTGAGCCTCATTACTCCAACTAAAGCCATCCTTCTTAGTAAGTTCTGTGAGAGGTTTAGCAACCTTTCCATAATCTTTTACAAACTTTCTGTAATACCCAGTAAGACCTAGGAAACCCCTCACTCCCTTGACACATTTAGGTATAGGCCATTCCAAAATACTTTGGATCTTTGAAGGATCCATTGACACACCTTCAAAAGAGATGGTATGACCTAGGTAATCCACCGAATTCTGCCCAAATGTGCATTTCTTTTGGTTGGCCACCAACTGATTATCCAACAGCAGCTGTAATACACAAACCAGATGCTCCATATGCTCATCCCAATCTGCACTATAAATCAGAATATCGTCAAAGAAAACTAAGACGAATTTCCGTAAGAAAGGCTTAAAAATAGAGTTCATGGTAGCTTGGAAAGTAATCGGAGCATTCATGAGGCCGAAGGGCATAACCAGATACTCATAGTGTCCCTCGTGAGTCCGAAACCCTGTCTTAAAGGTATCCTCCTCTCTAATTCTGATCTGGTGAAAACCTGACTTAAGATCCACCTTAGAGAAATATTTAGCCCCATGTAGTTCTTCCATCAATTCATCCACCACTGGTATAGGGAACTTGTCTGGAATAGTAAGCTTATTTAAGGCGCGGTAGTCAACACACATCCGCCACGATCCGTCCTTTTTCTTGACTAGAATAACCGGACTTGAAAAAGGACTAATACTATGTTTTATAACTCCAGCCTCCAATAACCCACTAATCTGCCTCTCGATTTCATCCTTATGATGATGAGCATGTCTATATGGGCGGATATTCACCGGTTCTGCTCCTTCCTTCAGATTAATCGCATGATCATGCTTCCTCCTCGGAGGCAGCACCTCACTCTCCTGAAAAACTGATCCAAATCTGCATAAAATACCTTCCAACTTTTCTTTCTGACCCACATCCAAAGGAACTACCTCAACAGATAAGTTCCTGCCCATTTTTAAGGACCATAACAGCACCTCAACTTCCCATTCTTGATGCTTCAGAATCTGCTGAAGTGCATATTGAGTGGAAGTGTGTGGATTGATGCCCTGCAAGGTTACCTCAGTCCCCTTCCGATCAAAAGTCATAAACATATTTTTCCAATCGACTCTCACTACCCCCAAGGTTTCTAGCCATGCAACCCCTAAAATCAAATCAGGGCCTCCAGTGTCAAACATATAAGCATTCAATCTGAACTCCTCACCATTCAGTTCCAACTTGATCTCCTTACACATCCCTTGTGAGAAGGAACAATGTCCATCACCCAATCTGACTCCAAAAGTTCTGGTTGGAGTAACGATTATTCCCAATGCCTGAACGAACCTCTTAGATACGAAATTGTGGCTAGCTCCACTGTCAATCAAAATAACAACAGGCACTTCATTTCAGCTTACCTCTTAGGATCATTGACTTCGGAGGTGAGGACTGGTTTCCATCTAATTCCCTGAATTCCACCGAATTACATACTAGTTCCCAATCTTCTTGTTGTTCCACTGCCACTGGTAACTCTTGTTTGCTCTCTCCCTCTTCGGCTTCATCTCCCTCCCATACTATCAATCTAAACTCCTTGTCTGGGCAGCGGTGGAGTGGGCCGAAGATCTGGCCACACTTAAAGCACAATCCCTTCTCTCTTCTTTCCATCAGCTGGTCATAGGATAAATTACGAGTGCCTTTCCACTTCGGGTTCTGGGGTCGGTGGTTTACAGTGGTGGGGCCTCTCTGTTGAGTGGATGCCACCTTCACTTTATTTTTAAAATTGCCTACTGCATGGGTCGGATGGGTGGGACGGTGCGCATAAGGATTACCCATTCGGTGCCCAGAGTTCACATAATTCCCTTCGACTCTCCTTCTCCACTCTCCTTGTCGAATAACACCCTCACCGATCAGCTCCCTTTCAACTTTCCTTGCTAACGAAATGAGCCGGGCACGAGTTGGTGGGTCGTGAGTCCGAACTCTGTTCTTCACCTCCTCCCGTAAGCCACCCAAGAAACAGCTCATGTACCATTCATCCGGAAAGTTGCCAACCCGTGAGGCTACTCTTTCAAACTCGTCAATGTAGTCGTCGACTGAGCCACGTTGGGAGACAGACTTCAGCTGCTCGATCGGATCACCATCGTCCCTCCCTCCATAACGTTCGAACAAAGAACGTTTGAACCTGTCCCACGTCATTCGTGGGTCGAACTCCCGAAGGTTCATGAACTAGTACAGAGTCGCTCCTTCCATGCTAATTTGGACCATCGGCAGACGCAACTCCGGAGGAATATCGTGAATCATGAAATATGACTCAGCTCGAGTCACCCAAGCAAACGGGTCGCTCCCGTTGAAGGTAGGAAGATCGACTCGACGAGCAACGTTTCTATACTCTTCCCAGGCTCGTTCAGTAGCAGCTAAAGGAGTGTGATCCTGGTGTCGAAGACTGCCGAGACCTTGCACCCCCCCTGTTGGCGCGTTCCCAGCCTCCGAGAACGTATGATGGGCTGGTTTATCGTTTCCAGCTGATGAAGATGCATGCGCATGGGGAGTAAACCCCGGTGGTGCCTCTCCTTCATTCACACGTTGTTTCTGTGGATTCTTTGCCATCAACGACTGAAATCCTTCTCTTACTTCTGATTGCAGCATACCCTGCGATTTGGCTAATGTCTCAACGCTCGCCATCAGAGTACCTAGCTGTGTCCGAAGGTCCTTAAGGGTGGAATCATGCGACTTCACCATTCCCTCCTGGGCTGATAAGGACGACTCCTGTCTCCTAAGAGAAGCCTCTACTGCCGACACTCTTGCCTCCATTCTTGTGTGCATACACTCTCTTCCTTCTTGAATTTCTTCTCTCAATGAAAGCACCAAATTGATAGGAAACCGATATATAGATTGTATTATTACTATATCAGTAGGTACAATAAGGAATACCTCCTGGAAAGTTGATCTTCCCAGGCCAATGCAATAGCAGTATCTTAATTCCAGAAAATAATCATCCCCTCTCCCTGCTATACAGTTCTGCCTATAATCCCCCTTTCCCCCTCTGCGTACACAATCTCTCACTATAACCAACTCATAACCAACTATCTATGTGGCATGTGCCCCCTTTCCCATCTTACCCTTACGGATGTAGGTTTGGATGGGCTTAGTGGGCTGATTAATATTAACACTAGTAGCAGGCTGGGTGCTAACATATTCACATGTTAATTAACATGTTTTTATTTATTATGTTCATTGAGCTACAAGCCTACAACTAAGGTTCTCTGAATAGGTTTGCTGAAACAGGAGAAGCGCTGGTATCTGCAGTTGATAAAATCATATTTGTAGGATCACCTAGTGTGGGTAAAATAGTACGACTTCCTCTTTGGTTAAGTGCATTTCATTTTTGGGTTGATTGAATGCAATACGTTTGAGGATATAGCTGTACAAGAAGAAGTACCTAACCTTCTCTTCTCCTCTCTCGACTTCCAAAATTGCTCAACCTACACTTTTGGTGCATTTCTGCTTGTAGCATTAGAAACAGACATTTGTCTTGTTAGGCATCTTGTCAATAATTGATCTTGAATATTGGAACACATTTTTCTTCTGATTTTCTTTATATATTTCTTTCCTTAGATGATTCTAACTTTAGAAGGGAAGTTTTTCGCTTCTTAATAGGATTCAGTCACTATGTTGTATCTTTAACTGTGTCACTCACATGGGGCAAGTATTTACTTTGCTGCAGATAATGAGAAATGCTTCAAACACACTTACACCAGTGACACTTGAGCTGGGTGGAAAAGATGCATTCATTATCTGTGAAGATGTAGACGTGCATCATGTATGGATCCTCCCAACTTGGATTCTGTATTCATCTTGAACCATTATTTGCATCCTACTCAATGCTTTATCCAATGCAGGTTGCACAGGTTGCTGTCAGGGCTGCTCTTCAATCAAGTGGCCAGAATTGTGCCGGAGCTGAGAGGTTTTATGTTCACAAGGATATATATTCTTCGTTTGTAAATGAAGTTACTAAGATTGTAAAATCTGTTTCAGCTGTAAGTAAACCCTTCTGTTTAGTCACAATTTCATTAATTTTGTTCTGCTATATGTACAGCTATTTCATAGTTCTTCCCCAACGTCACTTGATTATGATCTTCATTAGTTTCATCTTTGCAGCAGTTGCTATTGTAGTTTTCATTTCTCTCTAATACATTTGCCAATATCTATAATTCCTCCACTTGGTTAAATTAAGTTCGTCTTTCCATCTCCACTTGTTTAAGGGCCCACCACTTTCTGGAAGGTATGATATGGGAGCCATTTGCTTGCAAGATCATTCTGAAGAGCTTCAAAACCTTGTAATTGATGCCTTAGATAAAGGCGCCGAAATAATTGCTCGTGGAAATTTTGGTCCTTTGGGTGAAGATACAGTTGATCACTTTTTCCCGCCAACAGTGATTGCTAATGTTAACCACACAATGAGATTGATGCAAGAAGAGGTTGCAAAGACTATTTCGAAATGTTTTTAACACAGCTTTTTCACGATGTTCATTGTCATGCTTTTGTGACATGTGGTATCACTCTCTAATTCCATATAAACTTGAGATGTGCAGACCTTTGGACCAATCATGCCGATAATGAAATTCAGCACCGATGAAGAGGCTATTCAACTTGCAAATGACTCAAGATGTGGACTTGGCTGTGCAGTATTTTCTGGTAATCATGGTCGTGCCAAAGAAATATGTTCCCAGATTCACTGTGGAGTTGCTGCAATTAATGATTTTGCCATATCTTATATGTGCCAGGTTATCTTTATACTTCAAATTCTAATTTCAGAACCAACCTTTTGTTTTCCTATGATTAGCAACTATTGATATCGACAATATTCTTCAATAGTTTGGCTGTCTAAAGTTTGTACTTGATGGAAGCACTAAAAGTACTGTTACAAATTTGTTTAAAGATAAAACATTCCATGGAATGACACATCTTGATTTTGCAGTCCTTGCCATTTGGCGGTGTGAAGGACAGTGGGTTTGGACGATTTGCCGGGGTGGAAGGACTGCGTGCTTGCTGTCTCATAAAATCAGTTGTTAAGGATAGGTGGTGGCCCTATATCAAGAATACCAAAGCCGATTCAGCTTAGCTTTTGAAGACTCGACAACATTTCCAATAAAGAGCACCATAGTTACTCCCGCGTTGCTTTTTTACAGTACCCTGTATCGGAGAATGGCTTCATTTTCCAAGAGTCGCTTGTAGAATCACTTTATGGCTTGAGCATATGGGACCGGTTACGAGCCCTGATCAACGTTTTGAAGATCTTGTCGGAGCAAAACTCTAGCAGTAGCAGCAGAAGAAGGAATGGTTGAGGATGAGATTTAACGGTTAGCACTTTGTTCTGTCAACTTCCTTGCAATCTTGCGTTCCATTTAAGCCAGCGTTTGTGTGCTCTTAACTTGCTTTTACATTAGTGGTGGAGCAAAGCTATAGCAGCAGCAGCAGCAGAAGAAGAAGGAATGATCGAGGATAATATTTAACGGTTTGGCCTTTGTTCATTAATCTCCTTGCAATTTTGACTGCCATTTAAGCTATCGTTTCTGTGTTCCTTTTGCATTTGGGTCGCAATGATCATGCTTTTTTTTAAAAGCTTGAACTAGAGTCAAGCCTAAGTTTTAAAGCTTCCAGTTAGAGTCAATCTAAAGGTAGTGAACCTAAATGGTGTTGATTAGGTGTGGTTTAAGAAGATATAAGATGTTGAGATAATCACCAAATTGAAATTAAAATGTTCAGATAATAGTTTAGGAAGGTTTAAAATTAAAGTTGCTTTAGTATTAAAGCTCGTTTACCACAAACATAAGTTTTTATATGTTCTTCTTGATTACTAGTCTATTAATTAAAGTGGTTAAGAAACCAACTTGACGGGGTAAGTCTCTCGTAATTATATTGGCAACTCAAACGAAATTATAGGTTTATTTACTTTTATGGTCTTTTATAAGAAAAACATGGCTTTGTTTAGTTGTAACATTATTAATATTAAAATTTTATATATTAATTTCAAATAAAATAAATTTGTCAATTAGTTCGGTAATTTATTGAGAACACATTTATTAATTGTGAATGAATCTTAATTAATATTTTGTAAAATATCTTTTATTTTTAAAATCAATATTTCTTAATTTTAAAAAAGTTCAAAGTAATTCTCTTTAATATATTTTGAAAACATTATAGTGAGTTAACAATTGAAGTAAAGAGTAACTTATTTAAAGACTAATTTATAAACAAATTTATAATTAGATTTTACTAAAATTTGAAATCGTTTATTATTAATTAATAATTAAAATGGTACTAATTAATATCAATTACATGTTGAAATTTGTATGACTTATTTGATAAAATAATTGAATTTTGGAATTTACATTATATCTAAATAAGTCTGTTTTCTGTTTTAATAAAATTAACTATTTATTTATGTTAAACATAAGTTATATTTCTTAATAATGTTGCTAATAAAATTTTATTATTAGTATCTTAATTTATACAATACAGCTATATTAATTAATTAAGTAATAGTTTTATTTTATTCTTTTCTATGAAATATTTATAAGTTATTTTTATCTAAAAGTTTTAAACAAATTGAATCTTTAATTATTTCCTTTTGGCAAAATATTTTATTTAGATATTGATTTTGAAAAACTATTAAAGAATTAATTTTGAAAATTTATTTTAAATTTTATAAATTTATAAATTTTGAATTATATTTGTTGTCGATTTTTAATTCTTTAATTTTAAATATTTATTATTAAATTATTAAATTGTACTATTTAGACCTTCTAATTATTTGTTAATATTAAGTAATTAAATAAGCATATTATGAAATAAGGTTGTGGAAAAGATTAAAACGAAAATAAAATTTGTTTTATGAGTTTGATAAATTATAGAATGTGAAAGAAACAAAAGAACTCAACAAAAATAAATGCTTGTTTCATTATTAATAACGATATCATTACATTTTTACAATAATAAAAAGTTATGCATAAATTAATTTAATCAATTTATTTATTTATTTTCGGTTCTCGTGTAGTTTTGATTAATGAATCTTAGAAAGTAAATATATCATAAAATTGTTTTAATCCAGAAATTGTAAAATACTAAGAGCTAAAGTTTTGATATTTATTTATTTAAACTCTAAATATTTTAACCTATTTATAAGATTTTTAAAACAAGTATAAATTAATAGAAGTTCTCTTAAGGGCTCATGAAATATTAGTTATAGGTTAATATCAAGAACCTATTTGCTATGTATCATAAACACACCCCTAGGATCCTTATGATTGTTTTATTAAAGTCCAATTCAAACATAAACATACACGAGTTTACAAATTCTTTATAAGCCCAGATTTGAGTAATAAGTACCGTTTTGATTCAAAGTTCCCACACAAAATTCTTGAATTTGGAAATTTGACTTAGATTTACGCTTGACCTTGTGTGGAAAACAATGCACATTACTTTGACTTTTTATGGTGCCGAATTGTATGCTTCAGACGAAAGACATTTTTAAAATAGTTACGAAACCTATTTTAAACAGTAGAAAACTATTCTGACCTTAATGCACAATTTATCTGCCATGACACACCACCGTGATCATGGACTCTTCGAACTCCAGAACCCGGTCTCTTGACGTTCTCCAACGCAACTAAGAAGCTGCCATTCTCAAGTAAAGAAGGATGTGCAGTTAAAACCTTTTCATGCTAATGCCTTGTGGTTCTCCGACCACAATTTGATTGAAATATTATACAGAAGAGTTGTTTATCTTGGGCTTGAAATAACAAGGTCATGTGTCAAATTTTCACTAAAGTTTCGAATACCGAAATTACACAAAGATATTTGACGCGCATGCATAGAAAAGTTGGGGAAACACTTGATTCCGAAAATACAGAAAACTAATTTTTATTTTATTCTATTAAATTTCGTCCATACATATTATCATAATTAAATGTTTTTTAACTTTTTTTAAATATACACATTAGTGTAAATAAAATTTAATGAAACAGAATAAAAATTGATTTACAACACAAAAGATCTCATCTGCTTAATCCCAAATACACGTCACCAGAAATTCACAAATCAAACATGGAAATTCAATCAGCAAACTTATTCTTGCCTTAGTAATAAGTGAATCTCTTCAAAATTTGAACAAGATGCTAACTCAAAAATGTAGGAATTTTTAATATAAAATAATTTTAAAAATAAAATAAACTAAAAAATTTACACAATATCAAAATGAAAATTTCCTAATAAAATTTTTATTCGAGCAAGAAAGAAAAGTAAATAATTTTTGAAAATAAACTTTCATATTCAATTTATAAAATAGTGTTCAAGTAACTTGAATAATAAAGAAGATTAAAATATCTTATGGGACAGGCTAAAATTAATCAATTGATTAAGATTTTTAATTTAATACTCAAGTTTTAAAATTTTAAATTAAATGACTAATATTTTAAAACCTTAACAATTTAGTTTAAAACGTTAATTTTGTCAATAATTTGTTAAATTGGCTAAAGAAATCTTTATTCACATATAGCTGATCACTTAAATAAAATGTCATGGCTAAATTGAAATAGAGAAAAAATTTCAATGGACATTTACATGTTATAAATAGTAAATATTTTGTTACTTAATTCAGCATATTACTAACAAAATAATATTTTAAGCTGAATTATTAAAATTTTAAAATGATTGCACTCAATTGAAAATTTTAAAATATGAAACACTAAATTGAAACAATCCTAAGAGCTTAAACACTTTCGAATTACTTATTCCTAAAATAATTAATAAGTCTATCATCAATAGTGAATAAATAAATAGGTTCATTTTATAAGGAAAAAAATTAATTTGAGTTTAACATACAAATTTTTTTATATATAAAGCACTCCTCTTGAAATAACAAAAAATTCAAAACTTGACACAAATGACTTCATGACCTATAAGCCAGAGAAGTTATGACTCAGTTAATGTCAAAAGTAGACCAGCAGAACATTTATGACTTGAAAGTTCATAAAGGATAATATTTTTGTCCCAACAGTTGATAAGAAAAGAAGGTTTCCTTAAAAGAAATTGGAAGTCAAACTGTTGCCTCAAGGAAACAAAAAGGACCGTAGACCGGCTTGCACTAAAAAAGAACACCAAGAACCTACCATCACAATGATAGACGCCCCATATTGGAGGTTCGCAAACTTCTTAGCACAGTTTTACTGCTTGATGTAAAGGGCACATGCACAAACTATAACCATAGATCGATCCTACAAATAAGAGTTTTCAGGTTGCAATATTTAATGAGAAGAAAGTTTGATAGTTCTTTAATTTTATTTAATAATAACAATTATTAATAATCATTAAAAATTAATCATATAATTGGCCGTTTAACAAGGTAATAATATAGTTACTCGAAAATGATAACCACTGTAGTCATTAGACCCGTGAGACTCACAACGCAAACGCACCTGTGAAACATTGAGACCTTGCTTAGGATCTACTGTGGTCATCATCAGCCTGGATCCTGGATGCCCGCTTCAGTGTTACATAAACATGCATCTAAGAAACAAAAGCCAAAAAAATTGCCGTATAAAGTCCAACCTACATTGAACATTTTCTAGAAAAAAACAAAACAAAGTAGATGTCAAGTCATCTGACATGTGAATTACATTTTGTTCTATTAATTTGAATTTTTTATTCGAATCATAATTTTTAGTAATAAATTATGAATCATTTCTCATATATATTACTCTATTTCTTTGTGATTTATTAGTTATTTTAACAGTCTATACGACCAATTGAATGAGTTTGCTTGAAAGATTGGCCCCACCGGAGGAATTTGAGCTTGGTGCCATCATTGTCAACAAAAGCAATTTGCTTCTGCTTGGCACTAGCTGATTATTCCTTGAATTTCCACTGATTCAATGAATTCAATCCCAAAACCATAAAGGAATATGGATCAAAAAACTTCTTGACAGAGAATCAATTACTGCTTGATAGAGGACGCAAGTACAATCCTGTAGCAGAGTGGTCATCCTCAAGGGAAATTATCTCATATTTTAACTTGTCATCTTAGGAATGACCATGTATTCAACTAGCATCAAATGAATGATAACGTTAAACTAACAGCGTTATACCTGAGTTTTTTAAGTCTATGAAACCCTATGCATAACATTAATTGTAAGTTGTAATTTAGAAACTTGAAGCCTACTTTTCAACAGCTTATGCTAATGACAAGTGATGAAGGCAATACTACGATGCATAAAGTGAGTAAAAAAGCTTGTTGCAAAAATCGGTGACAACCTGATTCTTCTCCAGTTGTTAAAGTATAGCCACTTGTGAGGAAAACTTTCCACACTTTCTTCAAAATCCTTTGACGAGGATCCACCAAAAAGTATCTATCACAGAAAGAACAGAACAAAGAACTTAGCTGCCCCTGGAAATCATAATATTCATAAAAAAGACGAATTGCGGCACATACATATACACAAGAGGAACATGAGAAAGCAACTCCAGGACTCTATAAGAGAGGAAATTCTTGCTTGTTTGGTTTTTCAGTTATTAGCTCCTTTGAACACGCACATTATTCATGCTTCACTCAGTAAAGCGATTTTAAGCATGGTGTAGCGAATACACTTTTCTATCCTAAGAATGTGATACAGAAATACAGGGAACAATAAGTTATCACCACTGGCGATGGAGGTCAATGGTTTTGGAGCTCCAAAAGTCCCACAAAGTAAGCATATATATGTTTGTAACTTGAGAAAGGGACATGATCATACCCAATATCTCAGCATTTAAACTTTAGGTATTCCTGTAACAAGATTCTAATAACAACTAACCAGATGCCATTCCACCCATAGCTTTTATAACATCTTTCAACAGAAGACTAAAAGATAGGAATTTCTTCTCATATACAGAGTCAATTGTTACTGTGATGATGTTGAGTAGTTTACTTCTCCCGTGCTTCGTCTTGACCTTTTGTTTGTTTCTACAGATTTAATTTGCTCAGTTCGCGCATTCAGAGAAAACTGATAGAACTTACATATTTACTTGTCAAGGGAAGCAATTGGGAGCGTAAGAACGCACTAGATAGGGCTTGTATCAACAAACGCACTAGATAGGGCTTGTATCAACAAAGTTTAAGATAATAGACAATCTAACAAAAACACAATAATGAGAAGCAACGGTGTGGAATCTAACATAAGTTGCCTAAGTCTTTTGAGTCATAAAAGGGAATTCAGGAATCAAAATTTCTCCAATTATTTCAAAAGTAGGGAAGAGTAGTAATGGAGACCAATTCTCATTTTATTTTCTAAGTTTCCTCGTGCAACAAAACAAAGCAAAAGTCAAGGAAGATCTATATACAATTGTGAACACATCGGACTAACTCCTATTTCTCTAACATCGGAAAGGAGTTCAAATTCCCAGACTAAAAGCGCATGTTTCCTCGTCTTTTCCTCCATTTCCTGTATTTTCTCGGAAACCAAACAAAACAGAAGCAACCCAAAGACTTGAATGAATATACAGAAACTAACTCCTCTAATTCAGGATTGTCAAGTCACAGACAATCCTCGACTAACAGCAGATATTCCTTGCCGTTTCCTCCATTTCCAATGCTTTCTTGGCATCCAAACAGACCTATTGAAATCAAGGAATCGAAGTCTACACTACCTAAGAGAGTTCGGAGAGCAGAATAGCCGCAGTGATTCCACTAGAATAAGGAACGAAAGTGTCGATGAACCGACACAAGATCCAACACCATCGAGGCCAGTTAACATCATGTCCAAATCCTTTCGGATCACAATATCTCCTCCTCCCTCTTCTTTGTTCTCCTCCGTCGACATCACCGACCGAGCGTAATCGAGGAACGCAAGAACCGGATTACCTTTATTGCTCGAGCTACCGGTGTCAATGGAGTTGGCGATTGAGTGACGCATCTACTGAGTCTCCAACTTCCGATGGAAACTTCTGGAGCGTGAAATTTGCTCTGTTGTATTCCAGAGTGAGAATATAACTTTTTGGCGGGTGATTTAAATTTTCAAATGGTACTTAACTGTTTATACTCATCACCAAAAAATCAATTAGTATTTATATATACAAATTTCGAAATTATAAAAGTTAGAAATTTAATATTAAATTGATCAATTTTTTTATTTTATTAAATTTTTAATACGAGTAAATAAAGGTTTTAAACCTTAAATCAAATATTAATAAATTTAACTTTCTTCGTTCATTTTTAATTCAAACGGGCATTTGATCACATTATTAATTAATTTGAGATTAATAAATTCATTTATTATATAATTTTTATTCATTTTCTATGATCAATATTTTAAAAAAATCACTTTGTTATAATTTAACCTAGATTATATAGTATTTCATCATATTTAATGTTATAATGTAAAAGAAAACAAATTACGCCATTCTAAAAGAAAGGTCAAAGCTCCGTTAAATCATACAAAGGCATTTTGCTTTGTTTAAACCTCATCGTCCTCTTGGATTCACTTTTGCAAAAGATGCTGTAGTATTTGAATCATCAGTTTCCTCACTCTATACCACTTAGCTCTTCAATGTTAATCATTTCTCTATGCACATAGTAATAATCATTTGCCTTATTATGAGCTATGAGCTTGGCTTCTTCAGGATTTTCCTGTAGTTGTAGAGAAAACTCAAGATTCCACAGCACGTCGCCCATTGAAGGACGATCACCCCCGTGATCTTCCAAGCTCTTCTTTGCTGTCTCAGCAAATTTCTTCAAGCATTGAGGATTTATCTTCCCCTTAAGACTTGGATCGATTATGTCTTCAAGAGTTCCATTCTTTTGGCAACGTAGAGCCCAGTCAGCTAGATCCACTTGCTCTTTAGGCAAGCTTGAATCAAACACAGGCCTTGCACATAGTAATTCAAACAAATCTACCCCAAAAAGAGTATAATACATCAGACTTCTCTGTCAATTGTTATCTCCTGATTCCTGAAGTACTCAGGATCCAAGTATCCAAAGCTACCCTTTACTATTGTACTGGCATAAGATTGATTAGGTTCTGACTGGACTTCGACATTCGGAAATTGGAAAAAAAAAAAGCTTATTTTAACAAAAGCTTTACTAATAAAAGTTCATCCAAATATACACGTAACATCTACTTTTTGCAAATATATTAATAATTATTCTTGCTATTGTTAAGTTGAAAAAGTTTTAAGAATTCGGCTTTTATAAAAATTTGAAAAGGATTCTTAAATTTGTTGATAATAAATTAATCTTTATTGTTAACATCTTTCAAAAATAGTCTTTATTTGAGTTAAATTTTATTTATATTACATAAAAATTTAGGGATATATCGTTAAACTTTAATATGATTAAAACTACATAATTAAATTTTAATACATTGAATACTGATTTATGTTAACAACAAAAGTTTAGTAATTTATTTGCAAAAATTGAAAATCCTAGAAATTATTTCTAAATTGCAAAATAAAGGGCGACATGCAATAATAGAATTTCTATATCATCTAATTTTGATGGAACCTAATATTAATAGCTATTAGTACCAATAACGACATCTATCCAATCTCATTGTATAATGTTTACATGATTCCAACGGATTCACACCACTTAAAGAGTGTTGAAAATTTGACTCGAATTTTCCATTTCAAAAATTAAATTATATTTAAAATATTTCAATTGAAACTTTTGACTAATTAAAGTTGCGATTTATGTATATGAATTTTAAAATCTTTACTTTGTTTATATACTTTGAAATTTAACTTTATCTGATTATTTAAACTTTAATATTAGTTTGTCACTTTTAGAAAACATGTTGTCAAATTATTTAAAGGGATAATCAATATTAAGAGCTGAATATTTTGAAAATTTTTCAATTTAATGTTTAATTTTTTAATTTTCAATTGAATGATTTTTCCTTTAAAATTTTAATAATCCAACTTAAATCATTAATTTTGTTGATGTGATTATTAAAATTACATCCGCATGTCATGTTGCATGTTTAAAATAACTATTTAAATTGAATTGTTAAAAATTTAAAAGGTTGGTCACTCAATTGAAAATATAAAAATTTAGACTATGAATTGAATATATTTAAAATTCTGCACTTTTAAATATATTATCTCTTAATTGAATAATATATTGTCTGTTTTGGTTTACACGTATGATTTAGGATTATATTCCTTGATCTGCTGTGTTTACGAGTGAGTAGTCATCCTTAGACTTCAATTCTAAAAATTATGGAGTTTGCCTACCAAAATTTATAAGGTAAATATGTGTATATCATAATTACCATACCAAATCCAACTACTACTCGAATACGACTCGAGCTAATTCAATTATTGATATATTAATTTTATATCAAACTAAACAAAAAATGTTAAATCTAATCATATCATTGGAGTTTGAAATTTGTTGAAGTTAATGTGAAAAATTTTGGATGATCATAAAAATTAGGTTATTGAGCATTTTCACATTGAAGTCCCAAACCCACTTTGCTGGAATTTCTGTCAAACTTTTGACTTATGTTTTTCCCGAGCTAACCTGACATTTGAAGCAAAGATTATGTTTTGTATATTTTAATAATCTTCTGGCAGGAACTTACCAACAAAATAATCATCTGCCAGGAGTAGGACCATCCTGTGTACCAAACTGATAAGAGATTTTTTTCTTTCTTCAAACCTAAGATTAAAGCAAGGGATGTCGAA
Source organism: Erythroxylum novogranatense (assembly GCA_029891385.1). Taxonomy (NCBI): domain Eukaryota; kingdom Viridiplantae; phylum Streptophyta; class Magnoliopsida; order Malpighiales; family Erythroxylaceae; genus Erythroxylum; species Erythroxylum novogranatense. Next base: position 136,489,025 of record CM057228.1, read on the forward strand.
CTTGAAAGGAATTAGATATTTCAAAAGGAGTTCAAACTTGAAAGGAATTAGATATTTCGAAGGTCACCTTGTCATATGCACATGATTTTTATTTCAAATGCAAAATAAAAAGTGTCAAGTTAATTCATGTTACTTAGATAAATGAATCGTTTTAATTCTTAAGTACAAAAGAGAAGTATATTTCATATATGTAGTAGAATTGGTAAAGTGAAAAGCATGAGATTAAAAGATTTTATGTTTGAATCTTTCTTCGCAATAACATAGATCGAGCCTATCGTAAAGGACTTGTCTAGTACGAAATATTTAGTTAGCGTGATTTGTAAACTATTGCATCAATTCAAAAATTTACCCATCACGTATCACTACGGTTCTCCAATTACAAAAAAAAACTATTATAAATTGAATCAACCTTCCTTGCAGATATTTGTTTGGTTAACCTCCACTCACAAAATAACATAAAAAGGAATTTTAAGATCAGAATTGATTAATTAAACAAAGAGATAATAAATTTGATCGATTTATTAAATTTAAAGAATTAGATTTAAATTGATAGATTTTTGAATTAAAACTAAAATTTAAATAATTCAAAATTATATTATTTGAAAAATTAAATAATATAATTTTATATAAATAGCATAATTTAAACTCGAATTAGTAGTTGTGACACTTATTAAAAATTTGATAAACAAAATAAATTAGTTGAACTTTAAAGTATGCTAATACATTTCAATTCACTTAAGAGATTTCTTAGGTGTAATTAATTGGGAGTGAAGAAATATTACATTTATTTAAATTAATTAATTTGAATTTTTAAAATGATTTATTTGATTATAAACGATTTATTAATTAGATAAAATATTTAAATTTGTATAATTTATAAATTATTATATATATAGTAATTTATTTAATGCACATTCCAATAATAATAATCACGGACACTATTATTAAAAAATAAAACAATAAATAAAGAATGTGGCAAATGACCAAATGTTGGATGGGTTGGCATTTGGGAAGTTAGTTGGGGTAGTTGGTAGGTTAAGAATGCAATAAACTCCGTTAGACTCGGACTGTAACGACCTTTCCACTTCAAGAAAACACATTGATTACTTAAGTCAAATTACGGGTTTGAACTGCTCTCATGTATGCAGTCGTTTAAAATTTGATGTCAGAGTTTTATCTTTCATGAACCTATCTACTAAACGGAGATTAATTACGAAAGTTGATGACTTAAAAATGCCTTCCTGTAATTAAAATCTTCCTAAAACACCTCGTAGGTAACAAAAAAAAATACTAATAATATTAAAAACGAGTTTACCACCGTTGAAAAAATAATATAAAGTGAATAAATCACTTATATTATATGCTACAAGAACAACAAATCTAAAAGTATATATTTTTAAGTTCTTTTAATTTATTGTGTAATTTTCGAAAATTTGTAATTTATTAACATTTTAAATTTTATTAAAATTATGTCAAAATTATATTTTACAAGCCTATAAAATGTCACGTAAGTGTAAATCTATTAGTCACATTAGTAAAAATAATATTTTTGACTCAAGTTTCACAAAATTTGAAATAATTAACACCAAAATTAAAATTTTATAAAGTTTAATACTAAATTAAAAAATTAAAATATTCAATAATTTTAGGCTGATATCTCTATATTATATTCTATAACATGCATTTATTTATTTATTTTATATATTTAAAAATAATAACTATAAATTTTGTATTTTAAAGTAATAATGTACTGACTGGGACCACAAGTAGGTCCCCACGAGAGTTATATGTAGACAAAACACTGATATAGAAGGATTGTTCCTATCATATTTATTTGCATTACATTTAATATAATCAATGTCAATTTTATTAAAATTTCAATAAAATAATAGATTATAATTTAAAAAGCCAATTTATAGAAAAGAAACCTGCCTTTATCCTTATAAATGGCCTAACGCATAATTCGAAACAAATAAATCATACCTAAAACGGGCTTGTTTTTAAATATAAACTACTAAATTATAAATAAAATATATGAAATTATTAGGAGAATTTAATCATTCATTATTTTGTACTATATCACATGTTAGATTAGAAAACTAATTTTTTGTTGATTTCGATTACCCATTCGGAAATCAACCCAAGCAAACAATGAAAACACAAATCCAACACAACAAATACTTATTTGCTTCGTAAATACTGCAAACTTATCAAGATTTGATTTTTGATTAATCACCGAAGAGAGAGAAAATACTTTGTAGATATACCAGAAATTAAAACACATATATATATATGGCTTTCAACCCAATCGGAAACCCATTCCATTCGGAAACACAAAGATAAACAAAAAATAATAATTACGCATGCAATTCCTTGATTTCAAAAAGCAAGTTCGTGAACTCATTTTATTCGGAAACTCAGAGAGAAACACAAAAAACAATTACGCGTGAACTTTTACACAGATACGGTAGAGTCTCTATAACAAGTCATGCAAAACCAACCAAATTCTCTGATATTTTCGGTAGAACAGAAAACGTAAAAAACTAGATGCTCTGATACCAATGTTAGATAATTTATGAACACATCATATATCACAGGATCATCGTATATGCATGGAAAAACAAATAATTACATACTTGAATTATTCGTTATGATTCCACCGATTAAAGAACACGGAAAAACAAGTCATGCAAAACCAACCAAATACTCTGATATTTTCGATAGAACAGAAAATGTAAAAAACCAAATGCTCTGATACCAATGTTAGATTAGAAAACTAATTTCTTGTTGATTTCGATTACCCATTCGGAAATCAACCCAAGCAAACAATGAAAACACAAATCCAACACAACAAATACTTATTTACTTCATAAACACCGCAAATTCATCAAGATTTGATTTTTGATGAATCACCGAAGAGAGAGAAAATACTTTGTACATATACCAGAAATTAAAACACACATATATATATGGCTTGCAACCCAATCGGAAACTCATTCCATTCGGAAACACAGAGATAACAAAAAAAAACAATTACGCATGCAATTCCTTGATTTCAAAAAGTAAGTTCGTGAACTCATTTCATTCGGAAACTCAGAGAGAAACACAAAAAACAATTACGCATGAATTTTTACATAGATACAGGAGAGTCTCTATAACAAGTCATGCAAAACCAACCAAATTCTCTGATATTTTTGGTAGAACAGAAAACGTAAAAAACCAGATGCTCTGATACCAATGTTAGATAATCTATGAACACATCATATATCACAGGATCATCGTATATGCATGGAAAAACAAATAATCACATACTTGAATTATTCGTTATGATTCCATCGATTAAATAACACGGAAAAACAAGTCATGCAAAACCAACCAAATTTTCTGATATTTTCGGTAGAACAGAAAACGTAAAAAAATCAGATGCTCTGATACCAATGTTAAATTAGAAAACTAATTTCTTGTTGATTTCGATTACCCATTCGGAAATCAACCCAAGCAAACAATGAAAACACAAATCCAACACAACAAATACTTATTTGCTTCATAAACACCGCAAATTCATCAAGATTTGATTTTTGATGAATCACCGAAGAGAGAGAAAATACTTTGTAGATATACCAGAAATTAAAAAACACACATATATATATATGGCTTTCAAACCAATCGGAAACCCATTCCATTCGGAAACACAGAGATAAACAAAAAAAAACAATTACGCATGCAATTCCTTGATTTCAGAAAGCAAGTTCGTGAACTCATTTTATTCGGAAACTCAGAGAGAAACACAAAAAACAATTACGCATGAACTTTTACACAGATACGGTAGAGTCTCTATAACAAGTCATGCAAAACCAACCAAATTCTCTGATATTTTCGGTAGAACAGAAAACGTAAAAAACCAGATGCTCTGATACCAATGTTAGATAATTTATGAACACATCATATATCACAGGATCATCGTATATGCATGGAAAAACAAATAATTACATACTTGAATTATTCGTTATGATTCCACCGATTAAAGAACACGGAAAAACAAGTCGTGCAAAACCAACCAAATTCTCTGATATTTTCGGTAGAATAGAAAACGTAAAAAACCAGATGCTCTGATGCCAATGTTAGATTAGAAAACTAATTTCTTGTTGATTTCGATTACCCATTCGGAAATCAACCCAAGCAAACAATGAAAACACAAATCCAACACAACAAATACTTATTTGCTTCATAAACACCGCAAACTCATCAAGATTTGATTTTTGATGAATCACCGAAGAGAGAGAAAATACTTTGTAGATATACCAAAAATTAAAACACATATATATATATATATGGCTTTCAACCCAATCGGAAACCCATTCCATTCGGAAACACAGAGATAAACAAAAAAAAAACAATTACGCATGCAATTCCTTGATTTCAGAAAGCAAATTCGTGAATTCATTTCATTCGGAAACTCATAGAGAAACACAAAAAACAATTACGCATGAACTTTTACACAGATACGGGAGAGTCTCTATAACAAGTCATGCAAAACCAACCAAATTCTCTGATATTTTCGGTAGAACAGAAAACGTAAAAAATCAGATGCTCTGATACCAATGTTAGATAATCTATGAACACATCATATATCACAGGATCATCGTATATGCATGGAAAAACAAATAATTACATACTTGAATTATTCGTTATGATTCCACCGATTAAATAACACGGAAAAACAAGTCATGCAAAACCAACCAAATTCTCTGATATTTTCGGTAGAACAGAAAACGTAAAAAACCAGATGCTCTGATACCAATGTTAGATTATAAAACTAATTTCTTGTTGATTTCGATTACCCATTCGGAAATCAACCCAAGCAAACAATGAAAACACAAATCCAACACAACAAATACTTATTTGCTTCATAAACACCGCAAACTCATCAAGATTTGATTTTTGATGAATCACCGAAGAGAGAGAAAATACTTTGTAGATATACCGGAAATTAAAACACACACACACACACACACACACACACACACACACACACACACACATATATATATATATATATATATATATATGGCTTTTAACCCAATCGGAAACCCATTCCATTCGGAAACACAGAGATAAACAAAAAAAAACAATTACGCAAGCAATTCCTTGATTTCAGAAAGCAAGTTCGTGAACTCATTTCATTCGGAAACTCAGAGAGAAACACAAAAAATAATTACGCATGAACTTTTACACAGATACGGTAGAGTCTCTATAACAAATCATGCAAAACCAACCAAATTCTCTGATATTTTCGGTAGAACAGAAAACGTAAAAAACCAGATGCTCTGATACCAATGTTAGATAATCTATGAACACATCATATATCACAGGATCATCATATATGCATGAAAAAACAAATAATTACATACTTTGAATTATTCGTTATGATTCCACCGATTAAAGAACACGGAAATGCTTCCTCCATGTGCTTTTGTTTTTCTTGTAATAAAAAATATTTATTCATATAAAAATTGTTTGAAATATCTTAAACAATATGCAAAGCACATTATATTAATTATTATATAATTTTAAACCATATAAAATATAAATGAAAATATATCTAACCAAATTTTATATGGATTATAACATAAATAAAATAAATATTAAAAATATATAAAATTTAAATAATATTATATAAATCTCAAAATAAACGTGAAAATATGTTTGTAGGTATTGTGAGAATTATATTTAAAACATAAGAACAAAAGAGACTAAAATAAGCTCATTAATTGATATGATAAATTAACCTAAAAATTTGCTTTTTTGATAGGCTCTAAATTTGAATTTCTTAAAAAATTATATTTTATCTGCCAAAAAAGCTATATCTGATAAGGCAATCTCGTAAAGACCTATTCTTTAGGCAATAATTATTCTGTAAATATTTCCTTTCCTTTTGTATTTGATTGTATCTGATTACGCTTCCTTTAGTTTAGGGATTTCTCTTCAGAAATACTTGTATAAATTCAAACCTTGTTTACAGTTATATACATAAGAAAATCCTCTTTATACCTTGGTTCTTTATGGTATCAGAGCCCTCAACTCTTTTAATTCGCCCGATGGCTTCTTCTTCTGCAATTCCAGCGTCTCTTCCTTCGATTCACAATCATGTAACTGTGAAACTCACTTCGACAAATTACTTACTCTGGAAAACCCAACTTCTTCCTCTTCTTCATGGTCAACAGCTCATTCATCACATTGATGGATCTGCTGTTGTTCCTCTTGCGGTGATTAACGATGCTCCTAATCCCGCATATTCTGCTTGGTTTTTGAAAGACCAGACTGTGCTTGGTTGGATCTTGAGTTCTCTGTCTGAATCTGTTTTATCTCAGGTGGTTGGTGTTAAAACTGCCCATGATGCTTGGTCTCGTTTAAAATCTCAGTATGCTTCTAGCTCTAAAGCTCAGATTCGCACTCTCAAATCCTCCCTCTACACTCTCTCTAAAGGTACTGACTCAATCCCAGTCTATATGAGTCGTGCCAAACAAATCTATGATCAATTGCTTTCTCTTGATGCTGCGATTTCTGAGGATGATCTAGTTGATCACATTCTTTGTGGATTAGGACCTGATTATCGTCCTTTTACCCGTAATATTGAAGCCCGTCTGGCATCTATTTCTTATGATGATTTATTGGGATTATTATTGTCTGAAGAACTTCAATTGCAGTCTACTGAACCAATTGTGCCTGCAATCGCCCATTTTAATGCTTCCGGCTATCGTGGTGGTTCCTTTCGAGGAAAAGGGCGTGGTGGACGCCGTAGTGGTTTTTCCAATAATACTGGTCGCGTCTCTAACACTTCTACGTACACACAGTCTTCTCCAGTCTGTTACAATTGTGGCGGCCAAGGCCATCTGGCCAATGTGTGTCCAAGTCCAAGGTATAATGGAGACAATACCAAACCTGTCAGCCATCACACATCTTCACCTACTGCTACCTCTCAGCCCTGGATCGTGGACAATGGAGCGACCCATCACTTGACATCAGAACTGGATAATCTTGCTCTTCATTCCGAATATTCTGGAACTGATGAAGTCACTCTCACAAATGGTAAAACACTCCCAATCTCTCATACTGGTTTTGCCTCCCTATCTCTTGATTCTAATTGTTTTTCTCTTCGTGATATTTTACATGTTCCCAATGCAAGTGCTAATCTTATTTCTGTTCGCCAATTTGCTCTCTCTAATGGTGTCTCACTCGAATTTTTTCCTCATTTCTTTATTATCAAGGACCTTCGGTCGAAGTAAATACTTCACAGGGGGCGTGTTAAAGATGGGCTCTATATGTTGGCTTCTGCATCTGTGTCTCCTTCTTGCAATTTAGTTTCTTTGTCTACTTGGCATGTTAGGCTTGGTCACGCCTGTTCTAAAACTATTTCCAAAGTTTTGTTATCCAATAAATTGTCTTTTTCTAATAAAATGAGTAATTCATTATGTGAAACCTGTTGTGTAAGCAAGACACATAAGTTACCATTTCTTAACTCCAGTTTTGTTGCTAAAGAACCATTAGAACTTGTCTGTTCAGACTTATGGGGCCCTGCTCCGATTACAACTTCTGATGGCTGCCGATATTATGTCCTTTTCTATGACCATTATACGAAATACTCATGGATTTATTTCCTGCAGAAAAAATCTGATGTTCATTCTTGTTTTGATCAATTCCGAAAAATTGTTGAAAAATACTTTGCCAAGTCTATTAAAATGTTCCAATCAGATTGGGGAGGGGAGTTCCAAGCACTAAAACCTTATCTTACAAAACATGGCATTATTCAGAGTAGCTCTTGCCACACACGCTGAACAAAATGGATGTGTGAGAGAAAACATAGACATATTATCAAACGGTAAGGCTAATTTGTTTCATGCTTCTACGCCACCTAAGTATTGGGATCATGCTTTTGCTACCGCCGTTTACACTATTAATCGCTTGCCCACTCCTAACCTTAACCATATCTCTCCATATCAAAAATTATTTGGTCGGCAGCCTGATTATAATTTTCTAAAATTTTTTGGTTGTGCGTGTTATCCATGGCTCAAGCCATACACTTCTAATAAATTAGAACCTCGTTCTACAAAGTGTGTTTTCCTTGGTTACAGTCTCCTGCATAAAGGTTATAAGTGTCTTTCTCTTTCTACTAATAAAATTTTTTATTCACGCCATGTTTTGTTTGATGAACAGGATTTTTCGTTCAAGCAAAGTGATGGTAGCTCCTCAGTCCTTGGTTCTCCACCTGTTGTTTCTTTATTCACTCCCCTTCAGACTCACATACCATCAACAACTTCTCCACAAACGATCTTACCTCCTGAACCTAGCTCACAGCCGCCTATTTTACCCTATTCTGCCACAAGCAGCACCGCCTTCACCAATACATGATGCAACATCACAATCCCTTCCACTTACTGCTCCGCTACCTCTACTGCCTCCTCCGCCACCGAGTTCCACCTCTCAAACTGTGAACCGTAATACTTTACATCCTATGGTGACTTATTAAAAGTGTAGTTTAAAGCCTCGATTATTTCAGATCGTCGTTCCTTCTTATGCGCCATCATCATACTCGAGGTCAGAAATATTTAGTCTGGCGAGAGGCTATGTTCGCTGAGATTGATGCCTTATTATCAAATGGTACTTGGGACTTAGTTCCTCGATCTAAAGCTACGAACATTATTGGCTGCAAATGGGTTTTCAGAATTAAGACAAAAGCTGATGGCTCGGTTGATCGCTATAAAGCACGTTTGGTTGCAAAGGGCTTTCATCAACGCCCTGGTCTTGACTTTGTTGAGACGTTTAGTCCAGTAATTAAGCCTGCTACTGTTCGCTTGGTTTTATCAATTGCGATTAATAATCACTGGACTATTCGCCAACTTGATGTGTCCAACTCCTTCCTTCACGGTGTTCTTGAAGAACCTGTTTTTATGGAACAACCACAAGGGTTTATTAATTCATCCAAATCTGATTTTGTATGTGCCTTGAAGAAATCATTATATGGCCTCAAGCAAGCACCTCGTGCTTGGTATTTTTGCCTCTCTAAGGCATTGCAAGACGTTGGGTTCTGTAATTCTAAGGCGGATTCGTCATTATTTGTGTATTCACATGGTACTGATCTTGTTTACTGTCTGGTTTACATTGATGATTTGATAATAACAGGATCTAGTACATCTCTCCTTCGGCATTTGATTCGTGCACTTGGAACTAAAATTGCGCTGAAAGACCTTGGGCTTCTTCATTACTTCTTGGGCGTGGAAGTTAAATTTACAGGTGATGGTCTCCATCTGTCTCAAACCAACTATATCCAGGAACTTCTGCAACGAGCTAATATGCATGATGCCACTTCTGTTCCTACGCCGGCTACACCGCAGCTATGTTTAACCCAACACTGTGGTAATACTTTTGAAGATCCAAAGCTGTATCGTCACATTGTGGGCATGTTACAGTATCTTGCTTTAACCCGCCCAGATATTACAATGGCAGTTAACAAAATGTCACAGTTTATGCACTCACCATCCGTCTCAATGGCAAGGGGTCAAACGCATTCTGCGATATTTATGTGGCACTGCTTCTCATGGTTTATTCCTTCGCCCATCTTCTGCAACTAATTTAGTGGCTTATAGTGATGCTTGATTGGGGTGGAGATCGATTGATCGCAAGAGTACGAAAGTGCTTATGCAGCTTTTCATGGCAATGATTTAATTTCTTGGTGTTCAAAAGCAAAATATCGTTGTTCGCTCCAAAGATCGATTCGAGTACTGCACTTCACATCATTGTGGTTCGAATTATATTGGTGAAAGGTCTTCTCATTGAATTAAAACAGAACATATCTGCCACTCCTAAAATCGGTGTGACAACATCTCGCTACATATTTAGCGACCAATCTCGTTTTCCACTCACGATCTAAACATCTTGAACTTGACTTTCATTTTGTTCGTGATCTTGTTCGAAAGAAGCATTGCAGTGTCTTATATTGCTCTGATGCACCGACTTCGATTTACTCACCAAGCCATTGTCCAAAAGTCGGTTTCTTGAGCTGAAGTTCAAACTAAAGGTGGTTCCCCCCATTAGTTTGCGGGGAGGTGATAAGGCAATCTCGTAAAGACCTATTCTTTAGGCAATAATTATTCTGTAAATATTTCCTTTCCTTTTGTATTTGATTGTATCTGATTACGCTTCCTTTAGTTTAGGGATTTCTCTTCACAAATACTTGTATAAATTCAAACGTTGTTTACAGTTATATACATAAGAAAATCCTCTTTATACCTTGGTTCTTTAATATCTACTATATATATATATATATTACAGTCAAATATTTGTTAAAAAAAACCTTTTACAATAAAAAAGTGCATCGTTCAAAAGCAATAAGCCACGTTGGACAAGCCTCTGTGGTTCTTATGTAATGAAATCTAAGGAACGTTTGGTTTGAGGGTTTGGCAATGAAGAAATAGAATAATTGTAAAAAAACAGTGTTTGTTTTGGGGTTTTCAATTCCAGATGAATGTATTTATTCTATTAAATTTGGGAATCTACTAAACTTACCAAGGAGGGTGGGTATCGAGTTTTCATTTCAGTTTAAGTTTTTATCACGTTTATTTTTTACTCTTTTATCCCCAACATTTGCCCTACCCTCCTCCTTACTTCCTTATCGCCTCTCAATTATTTACGATCTCCTATCCTGTTTTATCGCGTCTCATAAACAAAGGAATATTTTGTTCAGCGTCTCTAGGTATATTTTCTAAAATCCTTCATTTTAATATGAAATCTCAATAAATATATGAAGGGCAAATTATTTTGATTTTTATTAAGAGTAAAAATGGTATTATATTATCTTTCATTCTCATTAATGTAACAAATCAAACAATATTATTGATATTAATAAAGAAATTTAAGTTACAAACCAAACATCATTTTTTTTTTATTTTTCATATCTATTCATATCCCCTTCTACTATTACCCATATCCATAATCAATCCCTTGCTTAAACCCAATGTCTACTTAATATCGGTAAAACTCTTCGCGTAGTTTTCAAAATTTGGCATGTGAAGTTGCTATATGTTGTACACTTAGAAGCTTGTTTGTAGTTAAATGAAAAAAACAACAACACTCGAGATTGCTTAAAATTGGAAGTTGAGGGTTGGTGGTTGTCAATCCCAAGTTTGAGACCATGCAACAAACTTATCATTTATATTATGACGTAATCATAATTAAAAGCAAAATTTATTTGTAGATCTGATAAATTATTTAATAGATACTTAAAAATAATTATAAGTTATATTATTATGAAAAGACAAAAATACAAAAATTTTGACCATCAATTGTAAACATTATTATTAATTGATTTTAAATTTAGTCTCGATATATGAAAAAAGGATTGCTAATACTTAATTAGGGCACTAAAATTTACATAAAATAAGGAAAAGTTTCAAAAACCAAAAACAAATTACTAGTCAAGCTGACCACCTGGGATCTAACATAGCTCCTGCCAGAGCCGTGTCACGTCTCCTTAATCCCTGCTTCCCAACTTTCAACTAACGAAACCGGTAAGTAAATGTAAATGGGAAACGAATATAAAACAAAATGAAATATACGTAATAAATGATTAGAAATATGATAAAATCAGTAATGAAATTAATCAATAATTCAGTTTTGATATCTAATTTCTGTTAATTTTATTTTCAAATGAAAAGATCTAATTAGTGATAAAAAGATAAAAATAGAAAACTCAAATGTGAATTTATTTATTTTAAAATTATAGTCATTATTTTGAATTATTAAAATTATATCACCTAGAATATTTATATTATATAATAATGTCACAATAATTAATTATACCAAATTTAGAATTAATATAAATTGAAAAATTTAATATAAAATTTTGTTGTTTTAATTAGTTATTAAAATAATAAGAATTTAAATTTACACAAATGATAAGAAATTTGTGTATTTTACTCATGAAATATAATTGTGAAGAATATTTAAATTTTCAATAAATTTAATTTGAAATAAATTTATTAAATTTATTACTATATTAAAAGTTGAGTGAATCCAAATATAATTAAGGGATGTAATTCAAAAGTTTGACGAATTAATATTAATAAATTAAATAAATTTACAAAAAATAATAATAATAAAGCAATGATGGCGGCCTATTTGTATTGCTAGCTAACTAACATATGCCACGTGACGCTCACTCCTCTACATTTTATCTCTCCTTCCCTTCAAAATCATTTACCGGTGTGGTGTGGTGTGGTGTGGTGTTCTTGGTGGTGGTGGTAGATGCAATTTGGCTTTATTTAAGTACGTACCCAAATCCACTATTCTCACCATTCCTTCTCTCGTTAGTTTAGGCGACTTCCTCGAGGCTTGGTTTGGCTTTGGTGTTGTTTATAGAGAGAGTGAGTTCACGAGGTAGGTCTCTCTCTGTGTGTTGTTTGTTGTGTGTCTCCTACACTTGCTAAGTCACCAGTCCTTCAATTTAGAGACGTACCCACCATCTTAGATCTACTACTGCAACTCTTCCCATCTTCAATTCCCATTTTTCTGTTCACGGTGTCGTTTCTAAGTCGGCTCTGGTTTTCTGGGACTCTTTTTTAACCACCCATTTCGTGGTTGTTTGCATTGACTTGATTTATTATTTCGTAGAGCAAGAGATCCGACGTTGGTGTCTGTTTGTTCTGTCTTTCTGATTTTTGGGCTCTGACCACATTGGCATTCTTTTGGTTTTGGGTTAGTGAGATCTGGTACGTTGTTGGTTTCTTGTTAGGTGTGGTTGTGGTTGTTAGGATTAGAGTGTGGATCGTTGGCTACTGGATGGTGGATCTGTATGTATTAGCTAGCCCTTTTTCGCTGAATTGCGTTGCTCAGGCATGTGAAAGCTGGTCTCTTGTTAGGTGGTAGGTTAGGTAGATTTATCAGTCTTGTCGTGATAGGATCTAAATTGCTTTACACACCTGTTTTGACTTCTTGATACATGAGGAATATTGCAACTGTTTCGTTGTTTTTTGGGAAAAGAACTCGAAAGCTTGAGGCTTTCTAGTTTAACCTTCCAATTACTGTGTTGGGTCGATTCATTTTAGTTAGTTCACCAGGTGTTGTGAAGAACTATAACGTAAATCTGTTTTTTTTTTTTTTTCCTTCTTCACTTGGACATTTACCATTTCTGATGTGTGCACATGGGTTGGATAAACTTGATCCTTGTATAAAGATTTGTCTATGTAGCTTGAAGAATATTGATGCTAGTTGTTTCAACAGGTCTGCTGAATCTAAGCCATGGCGACTGGACAACTCTTCTCTCCCACTACACAAGCTCTGTTCTACAACTATAAGCAGCTTCCCATCCAACGCATGCTTGATTTTGACTTCCTTTGCGGTATGTGGTATTTTTGCATTATTTTCCATGAAAGATGCTAAAGGTGCTTTTTTGCATTTCTTGGATTTCTCTTTGTAAGCGATTGTAATTCTGAGTTTGAATCTTATTGTAATTTTTCAGGGAGGGAAACTCCGTCTGTTGCCGGAATCATTAATCCCGGCTCTGAGGGATTTCAGAAACTGTTTTTTGGTCAAGAGGAAATTGCAATCCCTGTTCATTCAACGTAAGTTATGATTGAAGGGAAACTGTTCTTATTGGTCAATTGGGATGAATTCTTTTATTTGTCCTGTTACTCTCCGATATACTTGACTTTTGTTTTCTGTAGGTACTACTTTTATTTGCCAGTTTTTGGAATGTTTAGTATTGATCTGTTTATATCTTAAGCTTTTAAATATAAACTAGTTATAGTTAAGCAGTACCAGAAGGGCCGAACTGATTTTTATCCTCAATCTTTGGAAGTTGAAAATGGACAAATGCAATCCCTTTTGTTTTCCTTTTAGTTTTTGGAGAGTGGGAAGGGGAGTGGGGAGTGGTGTTTTATTCTGCCCCCATTAGTTGTAAATATGGAAGTATCTGCCTGGTAAAAGTTCACAAGGTTTTTGATTCAAATTCTATAGTCTTCAGGCTTAAAATTCTCTTACAGCTGTTGTGATTTATTTGCAGAATCGAGGCAGCTTGTTCTGCACATCCAACTGCTGATGTATTCATAAACTTCGCATCATTCAGAAGGTTAGAATTTGTTTACTCAATGGTCTCCTAGATTGCAAAGATCACTATATGCATTCCTAGTAATAGTGTCCATATCCTAATTTGTTTGCAGTGCTGCTGCATCATCAATGTCTGCTCTGAAACAGGCTACCATTCGGGTTGTGGCTATAATAGCTGAGGGTGTTCCTGAGTCAGACACTAAGCAGCTTATTGCATACGCTCGGGCTAATAATAAGGTGAGTGTTATGATATGAAAGTACTTGGACTAGGATATTTGAGGGCCAGCAAAGCTTAATGCATCTTATCATCTCTTATGGTGTTAACATAAGTATTTCTCTTATGCCTTTTTTTATCTGTGGAGTTCAATTCTTTGTCATAACTTTTGGTGAGTATTATGCAGGTTGTCATCGGCCCTGCAACTGTGGGGGGCATCCAAGCTGGAGCATTTAAGATCGGTGATACAGCTGGAACTATAGATAACATAATTGCTTGCAAGCTTTACCGTCCTGGTTCCATTGGATTTGTCTCCAAGTCTGTATGTTCTTAATCCTCTGCTCATCCATGACTGCAAATTAAATTTTCTTTTCATAGTGCCTGTGAGCTTTCTTTTGAACTGCATATACTTATATTAAATGTTAGATAGTTTAATTTTTTTTTGTTTCACTTGCAAGTCACTGCCATTTGAGTATGGAAATTGATTTGCGTTGTATATTTCTTAAGTGATGTAGCTGGAATCTAATCTGAAATTCTTAGGGCAGGGTATTATTTGCAAAATTCCTTTTGATTGTCATGATAATCAATTGCTTAGTTTTTGCTTAGGAGGGATATGGCATAAACTGGGTCTTTTAGTCTCTAAATTAAATTAACGCGTAGTTGTTTTAAAAATAGACTTGCCAACTGTTTGCTTCTTATTTTGTCAATTTCCTTTTCCTGACCAATGCAATCTATCGACAGTTCTGATAATGATCCTCTGGGCCTCATTGCAGGGTGGCATGTCAAACGAGATGTACAATACAATTGCTCGTGTGACTGATGGAATTTATGAAGGTACCTCAAGGATTCTAGTATATTGTCTAGATTGGTTATATCAGATAATTTGAATCTAAGTTCAACTTGGATATGTTTTTCTGGAATTTCATAGGTATTGCAATTGGAGGAGATGTGTTCCCCGGTTCCACTCTTTCCGACCATGTTCTTCGATTTAACAACATCCCACAGGTATATTGTTTGTTCATATAATTTGAGGAGAGTATTCCTGTTTAGTTCCTAACTATCTTGCGTGTATAAACTACCATTCTTTTTCTATGGAATGGTAAAGTTGACAGTGTGATTCTTGCGTGCAAAACCGTGCCAATTAACTTCCTGTTCCACAATCTACTTTAGATTGATGCATAATTAATTTTGTGATCAGTGCTTACTTGGACATGAGGAAAAAGTATATAGACAATCCCAGCTCCACATAGCTTATTTCCATTCTGATTTTCTTGTCACCTCAGGTTAAGATGATAGTTGTACTAGGGGAGCTTGGTGGACGAGATGAATATTCCCTTGTTGAAGCCCTCAAGCAGGGAAAAGTGACCAAGCCAGTGGTGGCTTGGGTCAGTGGAACATGTGCTCGGCTTTTTAAGTCGGAAGTGCAATTTGGTCACGCTGTAAGTTTGGTGCTTGATTGTGCTGTTACTATTTATAAAGCACTTTTCATAATCTCTGCAAAACAAGCCTTTTCTTAATCTTTCTTGACAGTTGACCAATTCTAATGCAGGGTGCAAAAAGTGGTGGTGAGATGGAATCTGCACAGGCTAAAAATCAAGCTCTAAAGGATGCTGGAGCTGTTGTTCCCAATTCATATGAAGCTTTTGAAGCTTCAATCAAGGAAACATTTGAGAAACTGGTTAGTTTCTGCATGTTTTAAGTTCTTTTTTTATTCGCTCAAGCTTCACATTTGAAAAAGATGCATCTCCTTTTATTTAAAGGTTGAAGAAGGGAAGATTTCAGCTGTCAAGGAGGTTACACCTCCCCCAATCCCAGAGGATCTTAACAGTGCAATTAAGAGTGGCAAAGTTCGAGCTCCAACTCATATCATTTCTACCATCTCTGATGACAGAGGTATTCTTTCTTGGATTTACAATTATACTGAATCTTTTTGTTGGCTAAAATCTTGGTAAAATGAATTCTTCTTTTCCATCCATCTTACAGGTGAGGAACCGTGCTATGCTGGTGTCCCAATGTCTTCTATTGTTGAGAAGGGTTATGGTGTGGGTGATGTTATCTCTCTATTATGGTTCAAGCGAAGCCTGCCACGCTACTGTACCCAATTTATTGAGGCAAGTTGTACGATTTTGAAGCATTATTTGTGGAACTGATTCTTTTCCTTTACAGAACATGCCCCTTTTTTAATATCTAGCTCAATGTTTGACTTGTGATTAAGAGAAAACTATGTTCTCTTCTCAACTTTGTTTATTCTAGAGTTACTGATCTGTGTTCTGTAATCAGATATGCATAATGCTATGTGCCGACCATGGTCCCTGTGTCTCTGGTGCTCACAACACTATAGTGACAGCAAGAGCTGGGAAGGACTTGGTTTCAAGCCTTGTTTCAGGTGAAAAACAAGAAATTTAATTGTTTCCTTTTATTTCACGGATAGCTCTGTCTACCTAAATTTATGGATAAGAGTTCCTGGAGCCTATAGCATTACTTGTGATCTCTCAAACAGGTTTGCTCACGATTGGTCCTCGATTTGGTGGTGCCATTGATGATGCTGCTCGATATTTTAAGGAGGCTTATGATAAGGTAAGCTTTAAGGGAATTCTCCACATGAAAAGCTTTTTTTGGGTCTATCAAATACATTCTCTGGCAGTTTTTGAGATTCAATGATCTGCTGGTTTGTCATTTGTCAGGGTCTTACACCCTATGAGTTTGTAGAAGGAATGAAAAAGAAGGGC
This sequence comes from Erythroxylum novogranatense, assembly GCA_029891385.1. Classification (NCBI taxonomy): domain Eukaryota; kingdom Viridiplantae; phylum Streptophyta; class Magnoliopsida; order Malpighiales; family Erythroxylaceae; genus Erythroxylum; species Erythroxylum novogranatense. The sequence continues at coordinate 136,506,068 of CM057228.1, forward strand.
ATTCGTGTTCCTGGTATTGGGCATAGGTACTGAGATTTGGTGACCTCCTACATGCTAAAGATTATGCAATAAAACTAACAAATTGCATAATTTTCGACGATATTATCCTTTTAAGTTTTTTTTTTTCTTTGTCAAAAGGATAAAGAGAGGCGACAACAGAGACAAAAGAGTAGAGCTCCTACAAAAATTTGCTCGCACGCACTTCCCCTCAGTTAAGTACATGGACTATGCTGTTCAAGTTGAAACCTACACTCTCTCAAAGGCCAATAACTTGGTACTTAATGTCGACGGTGCAATTGGATCACTTTTCTTGGATCTTCTTGCTGGCAGTGGAATGTTTAGCAAACAAGAGATTGACGAGATTATTCAGATTGGGTATTTGAACGGGCTTTTTGTCTTGGCACGATCCATTGGTCTAATCGGGTGAGTTGGTTTTCATTTCAAACCTCGTGTTTTATTGTTTTGGATATGTGCAGTTTTTGTTTTCTGGGCTATATGCAAACTATTGAGCCCTCATCATGGGCCTGGAAATTTAACTGATGTTTGCCCAGATGGTTAAAGATTTGGGGAACATATTTACTGGTTTCTGCATTATAAGATACTACTTGCTAAGCAGCAAATAAATGGTGTTGATGAAAAGGTTATGTGTTTCGTAAAAAACCGTGTTTAAGGATGATTAAACCTTATATATATTTCATGTTTAAGATATATGTGCTCTTGCATCTAATCAGGAACTCATTAAATTCCAATTTCAGGCATACCTTTGATCAGCAGAGGTTGAAACAGCCGCTATACCGCCATCCGTGGGAGGATGTTCTCTACACCAAGTGAGAAAAATCTTAAAATTGTCAAACGGCTTTTGACCGGGATTTTGCGTTCGAAAAATTTCTGTAGTCTGCAGTTTGCTGGGGTTGTTGTTCCATTGTTAGATTATGATGTACTGGTAATATAAGGCCAAGTGCCTGCATTTGTAAGTTGTATGGGAATTCTTTTAAAAGATACAAGTCATTAGTAAGAGAACAAGTTTTACTTGGCAGGGATCGAATCATTGAATGTGCTTGGAATATTATCATTACCCTATCTGATGAGAATCTGCTCATCGTCAATGTTGGATTGTCCACCAAGTACTTGAAAATGAAAGCAAGTGAAAATGAAGTTCATTGTCAATAAGTAGTACATCTCTTCTTCAATTTGAAGAGTACACCGAACCTGTCTTGTACTACAATAACAAAAGGACATGTTTCTCATCTTTTTTCACGGTATACATTGCACTGCAATTCACCAATTTCGTAATGTGATGTGATGCCATTTGTGATGTTTTGAGTCTAAATTGATCTTTTAATTCTAATAATGATAATAAATAAGTTGAATTTAAATCTTTTTAAATCTGTGTTTGACTCAATTTTTATTTGATTCGATTAAAATTTAGATTATAAATACTCAGTTTTTTGTTTGATTTGGTTAGAGTTTAGATTAAAATAATTTATTTTTCATTTAAATCGATCAAAATTAAAATTAAAACGATTGTTTCCTTTAATTCAATAAAATTTAGATTAAAATAGCTTAATTTTTATTAAAGTTAAACAAAATTCAGAGTAGAACGAAACAATTTGAATTCATCAGTGTTGGAATTAGAATGATACTTTTTGTTGGATAGTTTCGAATCGAACCAAATTATCATTCTTGCAATGGGCAGACGGGTGCGGATTTCTGCAAGCATCACGTGGGCCTCAATGTGGATTCTTTAGAAAGTAGGGGTAAATCACGTGGGCATGAAACTCTACTGTCCCCTGCCCCTTCAGCCGACATAAACTTGAGATGGAAATCCATTACAGACAGCGTACAATATCAGACACTTCCTTCGACATGTTTTTTAATTTTTTTATATAATAAGATAATCCTCTATTTTTAAACTAAAAACTTTAAGGTAGTGTAATAAAAAACTACTAAATAAATTAAGTAATAATAATAAGTATAAAATGAATATAATAAAAATAAAATAGATATAATAATTATAATTATAATGGTTGATTAAAACGAATGAATGATTACTATTTTCATTGATAACGTTGGTTTATTAAAATATTAAGAAATAAAATTTGTTAAAATTTTGTCAACATCAAATTTTAATATATTTTAATTAGTTATATTTAATTGTTAAAAAGATAAATATATATAATTAATTAATTATAAAAATAAGAAAAATAATACTTAAGAAGTACAAAATAATACTTGAAAATTGAATATCATAATATTGTTCCTATAATAATAATAATATATAATCAACCACTATCCTAAACCCATCAACAAAAGACTTTGTGAGTGTGTATATTTACATCAAATGCATGCAACATGGGATTAATGCTCTGTAAAGGATAAGTTGGCATTAATTAGAAAATGACTATTCCAGTGATATTGAAGTTAACTTTAAACAATAATACGCTAATTCGTATAATATTAAATTTAGCTCCAGTCTCAATCTTAATAAAGATAATGGCTTTATAGCTGGAATAATAATTTTATAATAATTTATATATAGGTCTATTAAAAACAACTTCTTTTTATTATATATAGATAAAATGCGTCTTATTAAGTCTTTCCAGATTTTACTTTATTGCAAAAATTCGTGTGAATATGTTATTTTAATAATATAAAAATATAAAATAAAACATAGCTTTAAATTGTAATATATAATTTCAAATACAATTTTATATACAACTTCCATTATTATAAGATAAAGAAAACTAAATAATAATTGGAAAAAATTGAATTTCTTCTACTACAATCTTAACTTGCATGAATTCTAAGTGTTTGACAAATTAAAAGAGATCTAAACAATATTGAAAATTCTTGAAACTCCTATACCTTTGCTCAATTATTAAAAACGAAAAGGTAATAACACAATAAATAAAGTTGAAAAAATAATAAAAATATCAACTTCTCAACATCTAAGCAACAATATCAGGCTCTCCATCGCCCACCAACCAACCGTACAATGACAAGACATGCATCCTTTGTGTGCCCACCATTGAGCATACAACTAAAAAGTCAAATAAAAAAGATGCTAAAATATTTTCAATTTTGCCAAAGGATGGATCAACAATTTTTATAATGTTTTATAATATTATTTGATTAATGTATCATCGTTATCGTCCACTCAATTAAAGTCCGTTGAAGCGCAGAGCTTAGAGACGTACAATAATAGGTAACTTTATTCTTACTAGATAAAGAGGTTCTAATAGACTTAATTGTAATACACCATGATGAGACTATTTAATTAATATATATTATTTATTAATTTAATTTAAAATATAATACTTAAAAACTAAATTGATTTGATATATTTAGCTACAGTTTTTTAATTAATTAATAATTTATTTTAATAATCTTTATTATTAAAATTAGTTGATATATTAATTAAATTTTAAATTAAATTGATAAATTTTTAATTAAACTCTAATTTTAAAGATAGTTTATTTGTTAATCTTATTTTAAAATTTTCAATTTTGTTTAATATTTACTATATTTTGTTTGACACATGATAAAAGAAAACGTTTAAGAAAGAAAAGATATGAAAATAGATTAACTATATGTTTTTTTCCTTTTAAAATCACACAAAACCAAAATTATCAAATCATACAAATGACAATTTAACACCACTTGTTTGTTCCTTTCGAAACCAAAACCAAAATTAAATTAACTTTAGGAGTTACTTGGTTCAAAAATAATGGTAATAAAATGAGAATAAACATAGTGATAGAAGATACTTGATATAATTATTATGGTTGATCGAACGAAGAAATAATTATTCTTGTCAGTTATTTATTTTTAAAAATATTTAAAATTTTATTTCAAACTAAATTTTAATATATTTTAATTATTTATATTTAATTGCTAAAGAGAAGAAAAATTTATAACTAATTACTTATATTGTAATCAATCAATTAATTAATTATAATTAATTAATTAATATTGTAATTAATTATATTATAGTATTATTTTAATGAATTAAATTGTAACTAATTAATTATATTTAATTATAAAAATAAAAAAATATCAAATTCACATTTCTCTCAATACTTGAAAAGTACAAAGCAATACATAAACATTAGATACCATAATATTTTTCCTATAACGATAATATATCACCAACCTTCCTTATGACTTATTCCGTAGATATTGAACTCTTTCCAAACCCATATAAGTACCCTCCCCTTACTTTTGCCCATTTACTCAGAAGCCAAACAGAGGAGACCAAAACGGAGCGAACTTTGGGCAGAATATTGATTCTTCGCCAATCTTTTTATAACCCATGTGGAGTTTTCTCCTTCTCACACTCTTGTTCACTCTATTCCGCTAAAATTTTCCGAAATTAATTAAAATCCAGAAAGTTTAATGGCCTCAGGTGGTGGCAGAGGAGCTCAGTCGCAGCAACAGAGTCACCACCAACAAGCTCAGTCTTCAGGGACCAGCAAGTTGAGACCTTACTATGGAAACAACAACACAGAGTCTGTGAACAAAGCGATTGCTCAGTACACCGTTGATGCTCAGCTCCATGCGGTTTTTGAACAGTCTGGCGAGTCTGGTAAGTCTTTTGACTACTCACAGTCAGTGAGAACAACTAACCAACCAGTCCCTGAACAGCAAATCACTGCATATCTATCAAAAATCCAACGGGGTGGTCATATTCAACCTTTTGGTTGCATGATCGCTGTCGACGAAGGGTGTTTTAGGGTAATTGCTTACAGCGAAAATGCATGCGAAATGCTTGGTTTAACTCCTCAGTCAGTCCCTTCTTTGGAGAGACCGGAAATTCTGTCAATTGGGACTGATGTGCGTACCCTTTTCACGCCTTCTAGTGGTGTTCTGCTGGAAAGGGCATTTGGGGCAAGGGAAATAACCTTGTTGAACCCGGTTTGGATTCATTCTAGGAATTCTGGTAGACCCTTTTATGCAATTTTGCATAGGATTGATGTTGGAATTGTTATTGATTTAGAGCCTGCCAGAACAGAAGACCCTGCTTTATCTATAGCAGGAGCTGTACAGTCACAGAAATTAGCTGTTAGAGCAATTTCTCAGTTACAATCACTTCCTGGAGGGGATATCAAGTTGTTGTGTGATACTGTTGTGGACTGTGTTAGAGAGCTCACCGGTTATGACAGAGTAATGGTGTATAAGTTTCATGAGGATGAGCATGGTGAGGTTGTGTCTGAGAGTAGAAGGTCTGACTTGGAACCGTATATCGGCTTGCATTATCCTGCTACAGATATACCTCAGGCTTCACGGTTTTTGTTTAAACAAAATAGGGTTAGGATGATTGTGGATTGCCATGCAACACGGGTTCGTGTTTTTCAGGATGAAGGGCTTATGCAACCTTTGTGCTTGGTTGGTTCCACTCTTCGTGCCCCTCACGGTTGTCATGCACAGTATATGTCCAATATGGGTTCCATTGCATCATTGGCCATGGCTGTGGTTATTAATGGAAATGAAGAGGAAACTATTGGTAGTAGGAACTCAACAAGGCTTTGGGGCTTGGTTGTTTGTCATCACACTTCAGCTAGGTGTATACCGTTTCCACTCCGTTATGCTTGTGAGTTTCTAATGCAAGCTTTTGGGCTGCAGTTGAACATGGAGTTGCAATTAGCATCTCAGTTATCCGAGAAGCATGTTTTGAGGACTCAAACTCTGTTGTGTGATATGCTTCTTCGTGATTCCCCTACTGGCATTGTTACCCAAAGTCCAAGTATTATGGACCTTGTGAAGTGTGATGGGGCAGCACTTTATTATCAAGGGAAGTGTTATCCTTTAGGCGTTGCCCCAACTGAAGCACAAATAAAAGATATTGTGGACTGGCTGTTGACCTATCATGGGGACTCCACTGGCTTAAGCACAGACAGTTTAGATGATGCTGGTTACCCTGGGGCAGCCTCACTAGGTGATGAAGTTTGTGGAATGGCTGTTGCATATATTTCTAAGAGAGATTTTCTGTTCTGGTTCCGTTCTCATACTGCAAAGGAGATCAAATGGGGTGGTGCAAAGCATCACCCAGAGCACAAGGACGATGGACAGAGGATGCATCCACGTTCTTCATTCAAGGCATTTTTGGAGGTGGTGAAGAGCCGGAGCTTGCCATGGGAGAATGCAGAAATGGATGCCATTCACTCGTTGCAGCTTATTCTGCGGGACTCATTTAAAGACCCAGAAGCAACCAATTCTAAAGCTGTCATACATTCTCAGCTTGGGGATTTGGAGTTGCAAGGAATGGATGAGCTCAGCTCAGTTGCAAGAGAAATGGTAAGGTTGATAGAGACTGCAACTGCTCCAATATTTGCTGTAGATGTTGATGGGCGTATAAATGGATGGAATGCAAAGGCTGCTGAGTTGACCGGCCTCTCAGTTGAGGAAGCCACGGGCAAGTCTCTAGTTCATGATCTTGTTTACAATGAATGTGAAGAAACTGTTGACAAGCTTGTTTACCGCGCTTTAAGAGGTATCCTTATTCTGTCCAAAGGGATTGAAAGTTAATAAAGAGATTTTCTTGAGCTAACAAAGAATTATTGTTGTATATGTAATTATGTGCTGATTGAATTGCAGCAATCAGTCAATTATGTAGGTTTAACCTTGATATTGATTTGAAGAGTTATGGCTTCAATGTTTGGGAAGAGCATTTCTCATGGATTTGACTTTTTTGGTGAATGGTTTTGATAGTTTTTAGATTTGCATATTTACCATATGACTCTTTTTAACTGAAACAGGTGAAGAAGATAAGAATGTGGAGATAAAACTGAGGACATTTGGCTCTGAACATCTAAAGAAGGCAGTTTTTGTGGTGGTGAATGCTTGTTCTAGCAAGGATTACATGAATAATATAGTTGGAGTCTGCTTTGTTGGTCAGGACGTAACTGCTCAGAAAATGGTAATGGACAAATTTATCCACATACAAGGTGACTATAAAGCTATTGTCCATAGTCCCAATCCTTTGATCCCTCCTATATTTGCTTCAGACGAAAACACATGTTGCTTGGAGTGGAACACTGCTATGGAAAAGCTCACAGGTTGGGCTCGTGAGGAAATAATCGGGAAGATGTTAGTGGGGGAGGTCTTTGGCAGTTGCTGTCGACTCAAGGGTCAAGATGCGTTGACAAACTTCATGATTATCTTGCATAACGCAATTGGGGGACAGGACACAGAAAAGCTTTCTTTTTCCTTTTTTGATCGGAATGGAAAGTATGTGCAAGCTCTTCTGACAGCAAACAAGAGGGTGAATACGAATGGCCAGATTATTGGAGCGTTTTGCTTCTTGCAGATTGCAAGTCCTGAATTGCAGGAAGCTTTGAGAATCGGGAGGCAACAGGAGAAGAAATGCTTTGCAAGAATGAAAGAGTTATCCTACATTTGTCAGGAAATAAAGAGTCCTTTAAATGGCATACGCTTCACTAACTCACTTCTGGAGGCCACAGACTTGACTGAAGATCAAAAGCAGTTTCTTGAGACTAGTGCTGCTTGTGAGAAGCAGATGATGAAAATCATACGAGATATAGATCTGGAGATCATTGAAGAAGGGTAAGTTGATCCCAAATAAGTTGTATGACATGTATTTCAGTTATTGTAGGACTTGATACATGGCACCATTTCAGCCCTGGTAGCCGCTAATTTAGTGTGATGTATGCTTTTTCAACAATTTTATACCCATTTTGCTAGATACCTGTAGTTAAATTGCGAGTAACTTTGAACCGAGTCCTAGTTCTTTACTTATAGGCTCATCGTCATTCATTGAACGTCTGTGTTCTGTTGTCGTTTCTATAACTTTTAACCAGACTTGCAATCTGTCCGTTATCGTGTGGAAGCAAATATGTTCTGGTAGGAGTTGAGTGCTAGTGTAGAAGAGCATATTTTTGTTTCTTGAGACAGTAGACATCTACTATTGTTGGACCTTCCTGTTGGCAAGACTGTTGCATTCATGTGCTGTGAACCCATTGATATGTTTTTGTTTTAAATTCTTTGTGTGTTTATATTAGCTGCATATGATCTCTGTGCACTGGATAATGGATGGAGGATCCTTTAAACCTTCAATGCTGTGCATTCAATGCACTTTCTTTTGGGTCTTATCTGCACCTCCAGCATATTCATTGCTAATGGAAGAATTTCCTCCATTTTTCATTGAATTAGCTTACTGGAGCTTGAGAAGGCTGAATTCTTTCTTGGGAATGTCATTAATGCGGTCGTTAGTCAAGTAATGTTACTGCTGAGAGAAAGAAATCTACAATTGATACGTGATATTCCAGAGGAAATAAAAACTCTAGCAGTCTATGGTGATCAAAACAGAATTCAGCAGGTCTTGGCAGATTTCTTGTTGAACATGGTGCGATATGCACCATCATCTGAAGGCTGGGTGGAGATCCATGTTCGTCCAACACTAAAACAGATCTCTGATGGACTCACACTTTTGCGTAATGAATTCAGGTATGCTACCTTGGATTGTTTGGATATGATGCATATTTACTTTTAAATCATTTTCTGTAACACATGAATTTCAGAAAATTCTTTCTCATTTCTTTTGTTCCTTTGAATTTGTTTTTTTTTACCATCACTCCTAATCAGCTTTTAGGTGCATTCCGTTAGTTAATCCAACAGGTGCTAGGCTTGATTAGTCAATAAGCATAGGTGGGCTTTTATCTGAATCACCCTCCTGGTGATCTTTAAATTATCGACAGAACCTTTGTTAACTAGATGTTAATTTGGGAATAGTAATGCAGCCTTGACGGTCAAACTGGTTCCTGGTTTTATTTGTTGTGTTTGTGTAAAATCGTACTCTGAATTCTGTTTGCTGTCAGGACAAAGAGATGCAGCTAATGCCTTTGTTGAAATAAAGATTATTGCATAAATGATGATCACCTTCAAAATCTGATAATTTGCAAAGGTTTAAATCGACTCATTTGATGCATTTTTTTGAAGGATCGTTTGCCCTGGTGAAGGTCTTCCTCCGGATTTAGTTCAGGATATGTTCCACAACAGCCGATGGATAACTCAGGAGGGCCTTGGATTGAGCATGTGTCGGAAGATCTTAAAGCTGATGGATGGCGAGGTCCAGTATATCAGAGAGTCTGAAAGATGCTATTTCTTAGTTATCCTTGAACTCCCCACGCCTATGGGAGGTGCAAAAAGTTCTCATTAGGATGATGGTCCTTTGGAGTTTATTGATGATTTCCTGATTGCAACCTGATACTTGTTCTGGCGTGACTGACTGGAAAAGCTTTAATCAAGGTGGCCCGTTTCGTCTAAGATGGACATTGCTTGGCTCTGTTTAACTTGGAATGGGATTCATACTTCCATTGATGCACCAAACTAATACGCTGAGGTAGTTGATCAATTTCTTATCCTAGTCTGAACATCTCACAGGAGTAACCAGGTTCAGATGCATCACTAGTGTAGAGGAAGCAACAAAATGAGAAATCGCTGGAATTCGGTTAAAAGCTGCATATTTCATCTGCTGTAAGTATATATCTGTATGTACCATATCCCGAGGTTCGAGGTTTTAAACTAACTGTAATATAAATCCTGTATCAGTTGGCTCTCTCTAGTGTAGTCCGAGTCTTTTGACATTCCATTTTTCTCCAGTGTAATAAAAATGGAATTTGGTGTCTGGTCTGTATAACCGTATATCTGATAATTATTTGGACATTGGTATGAAGATTTTGATAATGTTTGAATAATGTGAAAGAAGCTAAATTTCCTCATTTCGTGTACCTTTTGGAGTTGGAATTTTCTGATTATTGTTTTTTAAACCTTCCCTAACAATTCCCTGATGGCATTTTAGCTGTTAAATTGAGTCCTGGAACTGGATCTTAAGAAACTTCAGGTTCCCAGGTCATGGACTGTTTTAAGATTTATAAGATTACTTGTAAGAGTACGAGGGACTTGCAATTTGAACTCTGCAAACCCGTCATTTAGTTTTAAAGACTTGCTCGAAACATGTAATTTACAGAATATCGTTTGTAATCGACTTTCACGCGTGGATAACTACTGCCTTATCGTCACACATTATTTCGCATTCGTACCACCACACTTTTGTATTTGGATCAAGATGTGCATTCCTATGCTCCTACAAAATTATAGGTAACGTTGGCAATATAACAAGGCCAAACTTTTTTAGCATCAATGTATCCTGCAGAACAAATAGTTTTGTTACATTTGTGATGATAATACACCATCCAATCTTTCGAACAAATTTTCCAGAGGGATTCATCATGCAGATCATTCTCAGTGTCATTATGATATGAAGGTCAAAGTTCATGCCATCGGTTCCCTAACGTAGAAGATGCCGAATTGCAGCAACGGCATCACCTTTGTGCTCTCGTAAGGTTCTTTCTGCCACCTTCTTGTCCAACTATTCCCAAAGATGAAGACATGAGATTGTTAGAAGAAATATGATCTTGGACATAGAACATGCAAGATTGGAGGAAAATATACCTCCAGTTCATTTGCAATGATGTCAACATCAGCTGCATTGATCTTAACGGCAGCCAATTCTTTCTCCCTGAAAGAGCATTACAGGTAGCTTTCACTCGGGACATGTAGGTTACTGAAGCTAATAAATCAAGAAATCAAGAAAAAGACATATTCCAGTAATTACTCATATGTAAAGTTCATGTTAAGGCCTAGTGTTAAGGGAGCTATATTTTACATCGACCTGCAAAAGAAAGAACAAAATGAAACATACAAAAGATGCAACAAGCTCATCAAACTTATACTACATTTAAGTTCATTGCTCTATACACCTTCCATTCTTCTACACAAGGTATTAACAACATTCAGATGTCATTCAAGTAGTTCTAAATAGGAAAAGCAGAATAGTTGGAGAAGTCCATAGCTCATGTTTGATGGTTCAAATTTCCATATCCACAAGATTTCCTATATTATTTTCTTTTGTTTGGTCCCAATCTACCAATCAAACTGACATTACATACTTCAAGCGACAATAACAGAAAAAGAAAAGAAGACCGAACCAATGCTGAACAGCATGAAGTATGTTGTACCAAGTGTAGATAGCAGCCATCACAAATTGGTTATTTCATTTCATGGTTGAACACTAAACTATGAAACTGCAGAAAACAATCCTTATCACAATGCAAATGATCATCGCTGACAATTAACATCAATCAGACAGTTGCACCGGATTATTTTGATAAAGAAAAACCAAACTAGGAAAAACAATCCTTATCACAATGAAGATGATCATCCCTAGCAATTAACATCAGTAACACAGGATTACTTTGATAAAGTGAAACCAAACTATGAAACTGCGAAAAACAATCCTTATAACAACCCAAATGATCATCCCTAACAATTAACATCAGTCACGTCGGATTCTTTTGATAAAGGAAAACCAAACTGTGAAACGTCCAAAAACAATCATTATAACAATCCAAATGATCATCCCTAACAATTAACATCAGTCACACCGGATTCTTTCGATAAATGAAAACCAAACTGTGAAACCGCAAAAAACAACAATGAAAATGATGAACCCTAACAATTAACATCAGTCACACCGGATTTTTTCGCAATCTGCCCATAATTTAACAAATAGCAGGCCATATTACCCAACAAGTCAAATTCAAAAATCCAAATCATCAACCAGATTCAATCAAGAAATGTATAAAGTAAATTAAAGAAAAAAATGAAGTGCAAGAAAGGGAGAGGAAAGAGTACCTCAACCTCATAGCATTCCAATCGGCCTCAGCAGAAGCAGCAATTGACGCCATAGCCTAAATTCGCATCCCAAACAATAAAAAGTCGAAAACTTTAAGCTTTTATCAACCAAAACAACTACAGAAAAATCGCTAGAAATATCCAATTTAGAAACAATAAAATAACTACAGAAAAAGCACTAGAAATATCCAATTTAGAAACAACTGAACGTAAGAAACAAAAACCCACCTCTTGAACGCGAGTGGAATCGAGCTGGCGATCTTCTACGCGGTCAGTGAGCTTGTCGAAAGCTTTGCTCTGCTGCTGCAAGTCCTTTGAGTTCTCAACTCTCTCTATTCCTTCATCGCCGGCTTCCATTTCTGTTTCTTCCTTCCTTTCTCTCTTGAGATCTTTGCTTTGCTTTGCCTCTTAGAAGCTAAAACCCTAGAAGAAGACCCCTTGCTCTTTGTGTTCTTATCAATTTCTCGGAAAAGGTCTAATTTACCCTTACGAATGGGCCAACATTTGATCCGAATACGTTTCGTTCTCTTGGCCCATTATGCATGCGAAACCCAGTCAACTATCTGTGATAGGTATAGATAATATGAAGCTCGTAAACTAACAAATGGACGACGACATGCACGCTCGTCAAAGAACATTTTAATGGCTTCCAATCAACTCTGTGTTCTTTAAGGGCTTCTAATTTGGTCACAATACGGTTGCAATGATGAGTTACGAGCTTTTCTCTTCTTCACAGATCCTGAGTAACTTATCTTGCCAATCATATGTTTGTCTAATCTTAGTAAACAAAAACCTATAAATAAGTTCAATCCATATTTCATTAAAGCAACGTTAACTCTACGTTTCAAAGATGGCGACAATTACCGAGAATGTTGGAGTTTTATGCATGATGTTCGTGTTGGTGCTAGGTTTTGTAGAATGTCGGAAAATGGAAGAGAAAGAAATCACCGCCACTATACGTACTGGTTTCATCGGTGGTAGTGGAAGCCTTGGTGGTTTTGGCGGAGGGTTAGGTGGTGGGAACATTGGAGGTGGTGGTGGTGGAGGCATTGGAGGTAGTTCCGGTGGAGCTGGTAGCTTCGGAGGTAATTCTGGTGGAACTATTGGAAGTGGTGCTGTCAGCGTAGAAGGAAGTAAAAGTGGTAGTGGGAACATTGGTGGTAGCGGCGGTGGAAGCTTTGAGAGTGATGCTGATGGCAATGCAGGAGGTAGTAAGAGTGGTGGTGCAAGCTTCGGTGTTAGTGGCAGTAAAAGCATCGAATTTGGTGTTAATGGCAATGCAGGAGGTAGTAAAAGTAGCGATGGGAGCATTGGAGGTAGTGGTAGTGGAAGTATTGGCGGTGGTGCTAGCGGCAATGCACAAGGCAACAAAAGTGGTGGTGGGAACATTGGCGGTAGTGGCGGTAGAAGTATCAGAGTTGGTGCTAGTGGCAGTGTAGGAGGGAGTAAAAGTGGTGGAGGAAGCATCGAAGGTGGTGGTACTGGCAGCGTAGGAGTCCCTAACAGTGGAAATGCTAGTGGCAGCACAGTAGGTAGTAAAAATGGTGATGAGAGCAGTCGAAGTAGCGGCGGTGGAAGCGTTAAGGGTGATGCTAGTGGCAATGCTGGAGGCCGTAAGAGTGGTGGTGGTAGCATTGGAGGTAGTGGCGGTGGAAGCATTGCTAATGGCACTGTTGGGGGAAATAAAAGTGGCGGCGGGAGCAGCAAAGGAAACGTTGGTGGCAGTAAAAGTGGTGGTGGGAGCATTGCAGATAGCGGCGATGTGAGCATCGGAGGTGGTGTTAGTGGCAACGCCGGAGGCAGTAAAAGTGGTGGCGGGATCAGCGGCGGTAGCAATGATGCCAGTAAAAGCGGTGGTGGGAGCATTGGAGGCAGCGGCGGAGTGAGCGGCGGAGGTAGTGCTAGTGGCAACGTCGGAGGCGGTAAAAGTGGTGGCGAGAGTAGTGGAGGTAGCGACAGTGGGAGCACCAAGGGTGGCGCTAGTGGTAGCGCTGGAGGCAGTAAAAGTGGTGGCAGTGGGAGCAGTGGAGGTACCGGCGATGTGAGCATCGGAGGTGGTGCTAGTGGCAATGTCGGAGGCAGTAAAAGTGGTGGAGGAATCAGCGGAGGTAGCGATGATGCCAGCACTGAAGGTAATAAAAGCGGTGGTGGGAGCATTGGAGGCAGTGGCGGAGTGAGCGTCGGAGGTGGTGCTAGTGGCAACGTCGGAGGCGGTAAAAGTGGTGACGTAAGCAGCGGAGGTAGCGGCGGTGGGAGCACCAAGGGTGACATTAGTGGTAGCGCTGGAGGCAGTAAAAGTGACGGTGGAAGCAGTGAAGGTAGCGGCAATGTAAACATCGGAGGTGGTGCTAGTGGCAATGTTGGAGGCAGTAAAAGTGGTGGCGTGAGTAGTGGAGGTAGCGGTGCTGGGAGCACCAAGGGTGACGCTAGTGTTAGTGCTGGAGGCAGTAAAAGTGGCAGTGAGAGCAGTGGAGATAGTGGCGATGTGAGCATCGGAGGTGGTGCTAGTGGCAACGCCGGAGGCAGTAAAAGTGGTGGTGTGAGCAGTGGAGGTAGCGGCGGTGGGAGCACCAAGGATGACGCTAGTGGTAGCGCTGGAGACAGTAAAAGTGGCGGTGGGAGCAGTGAAGGTAGTGGCGATGTGAGCATCGGAGGTGGTGCTAGTGGCAACGTCATAGGCAGTAAAAGTGGTGGTGGAAGCATCAAGGGCGATGCTAATGGCAGCGCAGAAGGCAGTAAAAGTGGTCGTGGAAGCACTGGAGGTCATTTGGGTGATAGTGGCGGTGAAAGCATCAAGGGTGATGATAGTGGCGGCGTAGGAGACAGTAAAAGTGGTGGTGGAAGTATCAGTAAAAACATGGCAGGTAGTGTTAGCGGTAACGTCGGAGGCAGTAAAAGTGGTAGTGTAAGCATCGGAGGCGGTAAAAGTGGCAGTGGAAGTATCGGAGGTAATTCCGGTGGTAGTGTAAAAATTGAAGGCAGTAAAAAAGGTCATGGGAACGTTCATGAATTTCTCCAGAAGGCGGGTGGATTGTTTCACCGTATAGTGCGTAAAGGCTTTGGAGGCGGCGGTGGAGGAGTTGACGGCGGTGGTGGTGGAGGAGGAGGAATTGAGATCAGTAAACGAGCAAAAATTACCGTTGGCGGGCACGCCGGAGGTGGACATTAAGCTTTGGCACGAAACTCTCGCATGCTTAATGACTATACTTATTTTTGGTTGAATAATTTACTGAACCTATTTTGTTTTTCTTGGTTCAGGACAATTATTGAAATTTTTTGACATGCTAAATAAGAATCAGTTTTAATTTAATTTCACCGGCATTTTTGTAAAATCAAATAAAAATAAAAAAAGGTATCACGTGAAGTGTTGTAGGTTAAATTTTTTTAGAAAATTCTCTTCAATTTTAGAATTAAAATATTTATAATTTATAATTTTGAAAATTATATTTTCTTAAACTTCAATAAAAATAAATAAATTACAGATAATATAAATATTAGATATAGCTAATTAATGATCCTACTTTCTCTTGTATTCAAATTAATAATTAATAATTATTATTTTAAAATTTTAATTTAAATCTATTTTAATTAATTCAGATCGAACTTAAAATTAAGTTAAATTAGTATATTTGTAACATTTAATTAATTCACATTATGCTGTGTTTCATTATTATTTTCGAATCAAAGTTGAAAAAAGAATTAATTAAATTATAACATTTCTTAAATTATAAAGAATGTCGTGACAAAAGTATTGCATTAATTAACAAGGAATGAACAAAGTAACTCAAACGTAAAAATCCTACTTTTGGTAAACAAAATCTACAACCATATAACTTCTATATATATAAAAAATCATATGTTTTCCCTTTTCTGTTTTTAATATTTAAATTTAGTTTAATATTCAGATGAATTAGACTACAAAATTTAAACTTGTTCGAATTACGAAATAAAAATTTTGGGTTCAAGCTAAACTAAAATTTGACTTTAAAATCTAAATTTTTATTGCTTAAATTTAAATTTAACATAATACCTAATTAAATTGAATATATTTTATTAAATCTTATCCGTACATTTACGTATATACCACATAAATTATATAAATATATTGATAAGATTTAATAGAAGATGGTAGAAACACCATCAATTAAGATAACCTGTGCCAATAACCAAAAGGGTTAAAACTTGGTTATATAAAGTTGAAAGCATTAAATTCTAAACCTGTAATGCTTTGAATTTCATAACAGTGGAGCAGTTGCAAGAAATAAATACTTTCTGTGTGCTGAACCAATGGATTATTCGGTGTTGAAAAGGTCTTTTATTTACGGGGAATCAAGTTGATTGTACATTAAATTAAAATTAATTTTTCTTTATTTTTAAATTTAAAATCACCTCAAACTCTAATATTTTATTATTGGCGTACTCAAACATTTTGTATTTACTTCGTTTTGAAGTTTTCATTTACCTAACTTGTCCTTGAACATTTTGTATCATTTACCTAACTTGTAAAGCTTGAATCTTAGACAAACCAGTACCATTTTCCTATGAAAGTTTAAGAATTTAAAATATTTAAATTCTTATTATTTCAATGCTCATTATCAACTTGCTTCAGCATTTTGGAGTAAGAAAAATTTCTATAAATAAAATTCCCAACTTGCAAAGGCTAATTAGGCATGTATAAATGCTTGTTGGCTCGAAACTATACTAGTTTCCGTGATTCCCTGAAACAGATGAATGGCACAACCAGGAAAATATTGTTTCTGTAAACTGCACATGATTCACAGGATAGAATTTGCATTTCAACATTTATTATAGTAGCTAACGGTTGATCTAATAATTTCTCCCCTCCCTACTGTCAACTTGGATTCATCTTTCCAATTTCATTCTAGTAATAATCTGTCAACTTGTCACTTTTTCCTGAATATAAGATAAGGACACTCTTAAATAGTGTAGTTAGTGCAGTGCATGTGTTTTCTCTTCTTCTGCATATTTTCTGTAATGGGTTTGCTCTCACATAGAAAACAAAACAGTAGATTCTTATATCAGGGATTGAGTATCTTATTGATGGCGAGTATCAGCATTGGGAGCAAGCTTGAAGCTACTTTCGTGTTTGGTGATTCCTTAGTTGATGCTGGAAACAACAACTACATATTGTCACTTTCAAAGGCCAACTATATACCAAATGGTATAGACTATGGAAAGCCAACAGGAAGATTCACCAATGGCAGGACGATTGTTGACATTATAGGCAAGTTTCATTTTCTGATACTCCTTGCTGAAACTTCTGTGCTTGCTTGAACATCAGGAAATTTTGTCTCACCAGGTCAGGAATTGGGGTTGCAAGATTCTACTCCACCTTACTTGGCTCCAACAACAGTAGGATCTGTGGTTCTTCGAGGTGCCAATTATGCTTCCGGAGGAGGAGGAATTCTCAATCACACAGGAAAAATTTTTGTAAGCTTTTCTTCTGTTTCTTCCTGCAATTAAAGTCGTCAAGTGGGACTTCAGTTTTTCTTTTAATGTCAGTAAGCAAAATCCACAGGGTGGTCGGATAAACATGGATGCACAGATTGATAACTTTGCCAACACCAGGGAAGACATGATAGAAATGATCGGAGTTTCTGCAGTTTCAGATCTTCTTCGAAAAGCTCTATTCTCAGTTACAATGGGCTCAAATGATTTCATAAACAACTACTTAACACCTGTGCTCTCTGCTGCTGAGCAAAAATTGGTGTCTCCAGAAGTTTTTGTTGGCTCCATGATTGCAAGATTCAGACTACAACTCCAAGTAAAAATGCTAATCACCATAAGTTGTTTGCTTAAAGCATCATTTCCTCTGGACTAACATACTGGAATTCAAACTGTAACTAGCTTCCTTTCTATCTAATCTGTAGAGACTCTACAATTTAGGTGCCAGAAAGATTGTTGTGGTAAACGTTGGTCCGATCGGGTGCATACCATTCGAGAGAGAGTTAAATCCAGCAGAAGGAGAAAACTGTGCTAGTTTCCCAAATGAGATGGCTCAATTGTACAACAAAGAGCTAAGAAGCCTTGTGGAAGAACTTAGCGGTAACCTGGAAGGGTTACATTTGGTTTATGCAAATGTTTACAACATCGTATCCGACATTCTGCAGAATTACATATCATTCGGTCTGAATTCTGTACAAAGCTTACTTACAACTATAGCTTAGCTTATGGTATACCCAAGGTTTGTAATTGCTGCCGGAATATCGCAGTTGCAGTCCTGAACGTTACCACGATTTGCTGTAACTGCGACTGGATTTCCCTCAACTGGTAGTATAATTCGCAGTCTGCAATTTAAAACCTTGGGTATACCTGTGAACCTGTGATGTGTACTGAAGTAATGAGTAGGCAATATCTGATCTTTTTACAGGTTTTGAGAATGCAAATTCTTCATGCTGCTACCGTGCTGGGAAATTCGGTGGTTTAATACCCTGTGGTCCTTCATCAAAAGTCTGCTTCGACAGGTCTAAGTATGTTTTCTGGGATCCATATCATCCTTCTGAAGCAGCTAATCTGGTTTTAGCAAAGCGCCTTCTGGATGGAGACTCCACTGACGTTTCACCAATGAACATTCGTCAACTTGTTATGGCCTGACAGGACTATCAGCTCAAGGAAGAGTCATTAATGAATTTTCTGAAGCATATAGATACTCGAAGAAAAATTACTTTTCATTGGCGATTTACAACGAATATCTTAGCGACTTAATGAAACGTTCAGGTTGAGCTCGTCTGCGAGTGAGACCTGCCAAGAACAATACTATTTCCATACTTGGACGAATTCATTTCATTTCAGGGTTGTATTTCTATTCATAGGAACTTACAAGAATTTCCCTTTCTTGCTGAAATAATCTTAATTTGCAAGCAGGGTATGATCCTGAAGATGCTTTCAGGTTTCAGGAATCCAGGAACTCGTTTCCTGGAAGCATAAGAATCGACCCTTCAGACCATTAATATTCCAAGCTCATTGCAAACTCGTTGAAGGCAACATAGACTGAGCTGATCTACCATCGTAAATAACTCACACTTCCCAATGCAACCAGCATGAATGTTTGGACATCATTCAAACTGTTTATATTTTGAATTTTCTCACCAGTAGAAATCACAGGAAATTAATTCGCGTCACAGGCTCACACTGGGAGGTAACATAATTTCCTGCAGGATAACTTTTCCAGGAAAATCCTGATGTCTCATGTGTTTGTCAGGACAAGAGTACTGGGTTTACGCTTCTCTCTCAAAGAACTTATGCCATTAATCAAATATGGTTGGTGTTAGTCTGGGTGGTTCAACATTCCCATCTCTTAATTATAAGTCTCACCTTGGAATGGAAAAATCTATTTAAAAACAATTTATCTTTTACAGGCTGACTCAGTACAAGTTGAGATTGGTCTAAGTATGGATAACTTAAAGGTAGCTTTTTAAAAATTAAAACTCTTCTAAAACATCTTACGGCTAAAAAAAAAAACTTATGTCTCTCCTTCCTATCTGGAGTCCTAAACCTTGAAATTTCAAGGTATTTAATTTGAGAAGAACCCTAATAAGCTTTATATAAAGAAATTAGACAAAATTGAAAAGAAAATTACAGTAAGCAATAAATATTTGATTAATTCGAGGAAGCAAATCCGAAAAAATAGCTTAAATTATATTCTAATAGTTTAATAAAATTCCTTAATTCTTAGTCAACTAAAATTACAATTTAAAAACAAATAAAAGAAAAATAAATTATTATCAGTCTCTTTTATAATTAGAAAATGAAAACAATATCAAGTTTCCTATTATAATTAAGGTTAACCAGTAATTTTAAAATTAATTATTGTAAGTGTTTAAGACTCAATATAAATTCTTATTCCCTGTATGTTTTGACTTTTGTTTTCATCCCAATTTATAAAACTATATTATAAAGTAGGTCTTTTCTACTAGCGTATACAGACTTTTCAAAGCTTGCCCGACCCGATTTGATCTGAAGTTAATGAATCCAATTCGTGCTTATGAAACTTAAGACTGCATATTTATTTTTTGACTTCTTTATTTCTCGTGTATGGACAAAACTTTTACTGTAATATCATTATTGTATATTTTATTAAACTTGACCCAAATCTAATTAAACTTTAAGGCATCTAAACCTTATCAAACTTAGGCTTTAGCTCTAAATGTTAGTACGTAGAGGAGACCTTATTACGTACCCCAGAATCACGTGAAATGATCAAAAACGAAGGGAATGCGGAATACATGGATTCGGTTCCATCTCATATTTCGATGCCGATTTCGACCTCCAAACGTCTCCGAATCTCTCGGGTCCTTTAGTGGAAAGCGTTCACTGACTCACGGGCTAAGCCTTTCTACAGTTTCCTCAGCGTTCCGAGCTTCCTTAACGGGTCAGGAACCTTATGTTCGTGAACGTTCTTATGAGCAACTGCAGAAGACCTAACCTATATATAGCTTCCATATCTGGCTTCCCCATCACAAGGCCGATATGGACCCGGTCCACACTGATCGGGACTCATTTTTCATCCGGACTTCGACCCATTAATTTAGATCATTTATTGGGTCACTTTATTATCTTTATCCGGATCAAATGATGTAACTTAACCGGTAATTTATTTAAAAACCAAAATTGCAATTAATGTTAGTCCAACTTCAGAGACATTGACAAAATTGCCCTTTGGGGCCAAAATATCTAACAATCTCCCCTTTGGACTATCATTAATTGCGGTAGATTGTAGTTTTAAAAACAATTTAAAATTCCGGTTAAGTCACGCAACTGTATAGTCGACTAAGTTTTGAAAAACAAACATTTGATCCAAAGATAACGAAAGTCTTTCATTCTGTCCCGCAGGGCTTTCGGTACCGAAAAGTATCAAATACATGTGTCATATGTGACACAGATCCAATACAATCACGCATACCTAATACCCCACTAACATGAATGAGAAAATGGAGTGTGGCAAACTACGATGATACCTTTATGATCTAAATTGTATCATCTTCGTTTGTCGGTCTCAATTTCTCTGACTTTATGCTAAACAGCATTAGAGAAATTCTTTATGTTCTCCAACTGAATGCTAAACTGCATTAGAGAACCTTTATGGGATTAAAAACTTATATCCCCCTATGTCATGTGAAACTTTATAGTTAGCTATGTTAAACTGTATGTGTCTAAATGACATAGGCGCAGGTCAATCTGTCTATATGCCCAATGACCTGCAAGTGCTTAAGACTGACACAAATCTTAAGGTTTTTATACGTACTATGATAATGTATGATGAAACATAATACTGAGGATAAATGATGATCATCTATATCATAACCATCATACTATCATTTGTACAATTGTACATGGAGCAAACCTAACGATCCTCTAACCGGCAGTGTCTTACGACATCTAAACACCCATACTGTATACTTGTGTTACAAACACAAGTGGGTGAAGAGCTTTTAGTTAAAGGATCGACTCACAATTCCTCAGTCCTTATATGCTCCAAAACCTTAATGTCACTTTTAATGTCAACACTTTATGATCAACTAATTGATCTTTAACTGCTATGACCCTGTAATATTCTTCGTTGTTATGTAACAACACTGTAAGGAGAATGTCACAGTAACACCAGATGGGTCTAGCCATTGAATGGACCACAGACCACTTATAAATAAAATTTCTGAGTTAAACCGTCTGCGAAGTAGCCCCTTGGCATACACTTTGGGTGCCTAGTCGAGGAAGTTACACGTGTCTCTATGACACACTTCTACGACATTATACCATTTGCAAACTTGAACTGTAACCTTAAGTGAACTTTCCATCATCCGAACACACAGCAAACTTCAAACCTGAATTCCCTACAAGGTTCAGTCTGTTGACTTTACTATATGTCAACATATAATCCTTAATACCTTCAACTATCTCAATACTCACTAGACTGTATTTTGAATGTCTATAACTGGGTCAACCAGATATTGACCAAACAGTCAAACAATAAATGTAATGTCCTATCCAGTACATAACTGAGCATACATCAGTTATCCAACGTACTAGAATGCGGAACATTCCTCATAATCTCTCTTTACTTTATTCTTAGTACTGTACCAAAGATTGTCTCTCACTGTGAGAGACAGGTGTTACTACAGGTTTACTATCAACCGTATGAAACCTTTGTAACACATACTTAATGTATGCATTCTTTGAGAGATCTGTTGAGTGTTGAGATATGTCCTAGTAAATCTTCATACCTAGGACAGAAGATGTTATACTAAGGTCCTTATGTTAAGGTTCTTGACCAAAGTTGCTTAACTTCATACAACATGATCAAATAACTTGATGTGAGCAATTTACCATCCATATGCTATAATAGGAAGATAACTTGCTCCCCTTAACTCACCTCAACTTCATAGTACAGGCATCTGGAAGAGGTAATAACCTCACCAAGTGTAAGGTGTCACCTTCAGGAGATTTACTGTAAACCATATATTGATCTGCATAACTCACAAACCATGTCAGTACTGTTTGGATCCTGGGACCCTACAGATTGTACTTCATAGACCACTTCATAAAGGTTTTTACACATGAAGATGGTTATGACAACCTTTTGATGGAATTCTTTATCATCATAAGCTACAATTGCCTTTATCACTCAAAATGTATCCTACGAGGATACGAGAGAAAAGGTAACACAAAGTTAGCCTTTTCCTCCTGAGTGAATCCTCATGCAATTAAGCAAGTCATTAAACCATTGAACCTTATCCTGAAATCCTTTAAGTCTCAAACTTTATTTATAACTGACAAGTTTGCAGTTTCTGATGCAAATCAACTAGCTCGCCTGACCTTACTATGCTTCATGGTTTGCATCTCGTCATTCATCGCATCCCACCACACATTCGCATTGGGTCCAGAAACAGCTTCTATAACAGTAACTGGATCCGTAATATGTCTAATAATATAGCCCAGTACACCTGATAGACTATGTTGTCAGATGGGATAGCAGGTCGCCTCACTCCAGTGAATTTACTTAACCTTATTAGGTATTGTACCCTGTGAATCCTCTCGTAATGCGGTATGGGTTCTGTTCTTATCTGTACTGTACATAAATCTAGATCCACTAGTTTTAACTGTATGAGTATTGGATACTTGACAACTGTAGTATCCACCCTACTATCATCCGAAAGGTCAAAAGACCCACCATCATAGACATGGTGTTCCAGCAACTTGGATGTTCGTGATTCCACTATTCTGGTCCCTCCTAATCTACAGTAAAATCTGTAGCTTTCTTTATAAGGATTATCCGACTGATCCTACTAAGGTAGGGCAACCCTTTACACAAGTGTGCGCAAGGCTGAGTTTATAATTAGGTAGATTAGTCCTGCTCTGCATTGACTTCTTTAAGTCCTTTAGGGTGGAGCCTATGCCTTTCAACAACACACCACTTTGCTCAGAACTACTCGGCATAGTGAACTACGTCACTATTCCAACTGGCTTTATATATCTGGCAAACGGACTTGTTAAGTCCCGAATCATCATGTTTGCCATGATATTCTCCTCCACGGTCAAATCTGACTATCTTGATAAATTTTTCCTAACTGGTTCTCAACCTTCAGACTTTAAGCAAGAACACATGACTTTGATGTGAAGAATTACCAAGACATGTCAGAATACTTTATAATTGCACTATGCAATTATATGAGGTCTACCGAAATATTTATGTATCAGACTCAACAAGTTAGAAGTATAAGTTGGCCCCAGTGTCCTTATTAGTCAACTTACTCCTGTGACAGTCAGTACATGTTCCAGATCATCTTAATCTAGAATTGGAAAATGCTTTCCTTAATCACTCTCTCAATCCTAGCTCTGGCAATATGACTTAACCTTTATGTCACACCATGTATGACTTCTCATTCATCAGGTCCTTCATACCTTGTTTAGCATGATACGAAGAAGTATATATCTAATATGGGATAAGACATATTCTATACAAACTGTATGACAAGAAAGTTGCACCTTTATGTTTTGCATTAAACCACAACTGTATAACAGAAGTACTAAATGCAAAACATCAACTTTCAGTGTCCTTAATTGATCAAAAGATCACATATAAAATGTGTCGTATATCCTAATGAACCCATCTGTAAAGTTCAGTACATACACCCATATAGATATCACTTCCCCATCTTTATTGCTGTGCACCATCAGTTCCTCCTTGCCTTATTTGGTTTCATCCTGGATATGAATTACTGCATTGTGGAACCATCTTGATCAGATGTTCCACTGAATAGTCACTGATACTTAATGCAACTATCGCAAATTAAATTCATAATTGATAAACCAAAGAGTAACCTGATGGTCTCAATCTTCCCTTTAAACCTCATACTACCGGTTTCTTCATGTCTTCATGTCCAAGGACATGTACCGGAACTGGTTTTCACCAGCTTCAGCAAGTGGTGAAGATTTGAGCTTTCTACCTTTGAACTTGATGAGCTTCATCTTTGCCTTCCCTTTCGCTGCTTTGAGGACTGTAGGAGTAACTACTATAGTTTCTTCACCTTAGCAACATAATGGGATATCAAAGCATTGGAGTCTCAACATTTTCACCTATTGTGAAAATGAATTATTCTTGATAAATACTCCATTACTCCCCTTTTCCTCTGTATACTTTATGGAGAATAATACTTTCATTAGGGCACATGTCTCAATACCGGATAAGACTATGTACCTCAGGGAGACATTATCAAGAAACTCCTTCGCTATATCTGTGTTCGGAATTTCACTTTGCAGATGGTTAAGTACGGATTCTTAATGGTCGTCAGATGTAATCTGTTAGACCAATCCTAGGCTTCATAGGCTACTTAAGGAGCTTCACAACTCATGGATGTAATTGGAGATGGCTTACTCTTCCATATGGCCATTTCTACTACAGCTATCTCCATAACCTTCAAAACATCCTACGTCCAATTCTTTGTCTAATTCTTTATATTCAAACCAGCAAGGGTTTCAATGGTGACACTAATTTGGTTGACTGAAAAGGTGACTTCATGATGATGATCTGTAAATCAGCACAAATGTAGGACAACAGCGATACTAAAGCCATTGATAGTATCTTTCCTGAAAATCCGATCACACATATTATGAAACACCTTTGGGCTTAATACATAATATATGCGATTAAACTTTCACACATAAAAGTGATCGGAGTATATACCATCAACTCCCCTGACACTACCACCTTTGGGTGAATAGATCAGTTGAGCAATAGCCTTCCTCCATCTAATGCCTTTATGTACATCTCAAAATTCTATGTAAGGCCAACACCTTTGGGCAGAATAGCCAAACATAAAATCAGAGACATCTCCTAACATGTAAGCCAAACAATTCAGAATACTGACTCGAAAGGCCACTTTGGTGACTACATTCTTACCAGCATCCAAAAAGTCTGCAAACACAAGGGATACAGCTTTATATCATCCTCACATTCTTTATGGGCATATTGTATGTGACAATGCAACCTCAATAAATGCAAAACTTCGAATGCACAATCTCATTGTCACACACACGTGCTGAAGACATTCTCTGAAAACTTGATTTGAGACTTTCGTAAACGAAAAATCTCAATAGAGTGACTATCGTGTGTCACCGGATACTGAACCGACCTCCTGAGATATGACAATGTCATGTATCTCCTTTATGGCAAGTTCACTGCACGAAAATTCACTCAAAAATGGCTTCAGAATATCTCAATTCCTATTTTTGATTGATTCTCATGCAAACCCGAACACTGAAAATGAGACCCGAGACACGACACCTCATGTATCTCTCTCATACGAAGTCCGAAGCATGAAAATTCAATCAAAATCGGATTCAGCATACCTTAATTCATTTTTCTAGAGTTAAACTTTAATTTATTACAAATGTAATAAATCCAAAAAAATAGAAAAAAGGTTACTTTATAAATTTTCCAAACCCGGAAACTGACCCAAAACACCCCGGGGAAGCTTTACGGGAAATTTGGAATTTTTGGGGTTTTAAAAAAAAGGGGGTACTGTAGTTGTCCATACGGATGACGTCAGCCGCCAACATCGGTGCGCATACGGGCGGCCAGCGCGTGCGACGCACGCACGAGGGGAGACGCGCCAGAGCGGCGTCAGGCGCGTGGTACGCACGCCCTCCACACGCACGACGCGCGGTGACTGTGCGGCGAGTTCCAGACACGCGCCGACACGCGTCACCCATCCACCCAGCCACATGTGGCCCTCGTGGACGGCCTGGATGGGCGCGTGCGACGCACGCACACGCCGTTCCACGCCAGTTGCTCGTCCTTGCACGCGCGACAGGCGTTCGTCGCTCCTTGGAGCGACGTGTCGCGTTGCGGTTGGCTCACCGTAGGGAGCGTGCTATGTACGCGCCTGACGGTTTGGGACGCTTCCGACGTCGGAGCGATTTTCGGTATCCCGGGAGCCCGTTTTTCGCCCCGTTCGACCCGTTTTCCGTAGCTAACCTTATGTAAACTACTTTTACGCAATCAATCACGTAAAAAAGCTGAAAAAACGAATCAAAAATAACGAAAAACCAAATGAGAGGAAAAAACGAAAAACCTTCGTTTCCGGCAATCCGATCACGTGAAAGGATCAAAAACGAAGGGAATGCGGAATACCTGGATTCGGTTCCATCTCAGATTCCGATGCCGATTTCGAGCTCCAAACGTCTCCGAATCTCCTGGGTCCTTTAGTGGAAAGCGTTCACCGACTCACGGGCTAAGCCTTTCTATAGTTTTCTCAGCGTTCCGAGCTTCCTTAACGGGTCAGGAACCTTATGCTCGTGAACGTTCTTATGAGCAACTGCAATAGACCTAACCTATATATAGCTTCCATATCGGGTTTCCCCATCACAAAGTCGATATGGACCTAGTCCACACTGATCGGGACCCATTTTCTATCCGGACTTCGACCCATTAATTTAGATCATTTATTGGGTCACTTTATTATCTTTATCCGGATCAAATGGCGTAACTTAACCGGTAAAATATTTAAAAACCAAAATTGCAATTAATGTTAGTCCAACTTCAAAGATATTGACAAAATTGCCCTTTGGGGCCAAAATGTCTAACACTAAATCGAGCTTTGAGTCAAACTCAAATTACATTGCCAAAATCGACGCCCGATTATCGAAGTCGATTTTTTAGAGGTGTTCAATATCCTCTCTGCTTCTTTTATTCTTCTGACTGAGTATACTTTTTTAGTGGCAGGTATTCAACACTATTTATACCAAGCATGGGAGATTCAGATCCAGCACGAGTATCGTGAAGGAAATCTGTGTACCTATAGTCTGACTTCTTTAGCAGCTCTCTCGCTCCGGGTATTCAGATTCTTCAGAAGCCCCCACCTTTGATCCAGTTTCCTCTGTATCGAGACCAGCAAGACTTTTTGTATCACAGATCTCTGTATAGGTTATGCTAATTTTCGTGTTTTTTCCTTACAAAAAAAATACATGCAATTATTGAATCAGAGTTAAGTGAAACATACAAACTTTTGTACTGTTTTGAATTTAATGTAGACAGTAAAAAAATTTGAATACATCCTCATCAAACGGGGAAAAGATGATCTGTACTTCTTTCAGTGCCCTATTTTCCATTTTTCCTTTTTCATTGAGATCAAAAGAAGATTGAATGGGTATAGGATAGGGGTACAGAAGATCTGTACCCCACCAAATGATTAAAATAAGTATCCACAGAATCTAAAAGTACAGAAGACAAATCGAATACGTAAAACAGGAAAAGATGATCGGACCGAGACGGTAGTTTAGCCATCGTTTTTTCTCAGTTTAGTCGTCTAATTATTTTGCGCTTTAGATTTTAGAGACCACCGGCCATGGGATTTCGACTAAATAATTTTTAATTTTTAATTTAGATTACTCAAGCATGTTTATTTGTTTTAGAAGCAAAAGTCTTATCACAAGGACACGCCAACAGTCTCTGTCTTCCTAACACAAACCTAAGATGGCTCGAACTGGCTACGACGACAACCTTATCATCGTGTCGAAGGAACAAAACGGCGTCGCAACGATCACGATCAACCGTCCGAAGTCTCTGAACTCCCTTACCAAGTCCATGTTGACGCGACTTTCCCAGCAGTTCAAGGCCTTGGGTGTTGACGACTCGGTTAAGGCCATTATCTTATCTGGGTCGGGTCGTGCTTTTTGCTCCGGTATTGATCTGACCATCGCCGAGGAAGTGTTTAAAGGGGATGTTAAAGACAAGGAGTCCGACCCGGTTTTCCAAATGGAGCAGTGTAAGAAACCCATCATCGGAGCCATTAACGGGTTTGCGGTCACTGCTGGATTCGAAATCGCGCTTGCTTGTGACATTTTGTTGGCTGCTAAAGGAGCAAAGTTCATGGACACACATTCCAAGTATATGTTTCTCGCTTTTTCATCCGATTTCTTTGGTGTTTCTTTTAGTTCAATGATTAATCGATTTTGCTGGATTGCTTGGTTTCATTTTGTTGTAGCGATTTGGGTCGAATTATGTGAAAATTGTTGATAAAGAGATCGAATCTTTGGTTGCAGATTGTTTAGATGGAATTTTCGTATTGGTTTTGGTAGATTTTGATATTAAGGGAATCAAGAAGCTGACATTTTTAATATTGGTTTTGGTCCAATATGATGATATAAGTGCAGATTTGGGATATTTCCTTCCTGGGGTCTCTCACAGAAGCTACCACGCTTGATCGGAGCAAACAGGGCTCGTGAAGTGTCTCTGGCAGCTACTCCGATCACCGCAGAGCAAGCTGAGAGGTGGGGTTTGGTTAATCATGTTGTTGAAGAAAGTGAATTGATGAAGAAAACACGAGAAATAGCAGAGACCATTGCAAACAATAATCAAGATTTGGTATTGAGATACAAATCTGTCATCAGCGATGGCCTGAAGCTGGACTTGGGTAGTGCTCTTTCTCTGGAAAAGGTACCATCACCATCTTTGATTCTGTTATCTGAGTTTATATTATAGTACTTTTAGGGATGTTTAGACCGGGCCACGACCCAAAACCATCGTCGACCTGATGGAAAAGGTACTGAAATGATATCTGTACCGGGTTGCACCATTCGGGTCTATACCCAAAAAAATGAGTTAAGATCTCATGTTCAATTTTATAATATTTTATTGTGTCACGTTAATTTCAGTCATTTATTTATGTAAGTTTCGTGTAGGTCTCGCATAAATAAATGTGAGTCTCGCATAAATAAATAACTGAGATTTATAAGATAAAATAAGATACCATAAAATTAAATAGAGGATCCTATCTCAAAAATATATATGCTGAAATACCAAAAAATGCCAAATCGAATCGGAATTGTAACTGATGTTGCGTGGACAAATTTTTTTACCAATTCATCAATTGCAGTTCTTCCACTATTTGTGTTATGCATAAGATTTTTCTTAATCATGAGGTGTGATTTTGTGTGTGTTTTGCTTTTCAGGAGAGGGCTCATGACTATTATAATGGAATGACCAAAGAGCAGTTTAAGAAGATGCGAGAGTTCATTGCTGGTCGGAGCTCAAGGAAAGCTTCCAAGTTGTAGAGCTTTACCCATTTTGAGACATTTTCTGTTGCAGAAACTTTGAAATAAAGAAGAACCTTAAAAGGAAAAGAGAATGGGATCAATAGTCAATGCTTGGTTTTGATTCATTTGAATTTGATTTGTTGATTTTGGTTTGGACTTCTTGAATTATGAAACTTGACAAAACTAGTATTTGAAGGGTCATATGAACTTAATATTTTACACAAGTAAAATATGGTAAAAAATTGTAATTATAATAAATTTAGTCATTTAGTTATGAAATAAATAATTATATTTTATTTTATTTAATATTTAGTAGTGTTAACAATTAAACTATATTAATAATTAAATAAATTTTAAGTTAAAAATACTAAAAACAATAACCAATTCGTGAAGAGTTCTGAGATTTTGACTTTACGAAAATAAGTACTTTTCTTCATTATTTTATCTATATTATCTTATATGCAGTGATTATCCTCAAGAGTCTGAACCAAGAAGGACTCATCAAAAACCTCGAATCTTCCTGATAAGGAGGTTTTAAATGAATGACAAGTATTTTTGACTAGTCTTCCAGGTTTCGTGCTTATCCAATTTAGCTATTAACCAATTAACAAAAAGATGATAAGCTAAGACGAGGAGAGGACCAAACACTTAAAACAAAGTTACCCACTCAAATGTTCCATTTGGTTTTGGTATCGGAGGTGAGAAAATGTTCCATTTTGTTAGATACTATAGCCGCTCTAATCCACTTCAAGATTATCAGCAACTACATATTTATTTTCTCCATGGTCCTTTTACAACATATGATGTATGGATATAAGAAGCTTCTCAAGTTTAATAGTTGTTTGAAAATCCACAAGAATTGAGTTGATTTTGATAGTTGCCAAAATCTCAAGTTGCAAAGATGCACCTAGTGTATCCATTTTATCCGATTAGCCTTTTTGTCAGTGAATAGCCTCCAGAGTCTCTTGCTTAAATAACACTTTTTGCATAGTTTCAACAGATATAATTCCCAACCCTCCTTGCTTCCCCGGTTTTGTGATATTGCTTTACTTTACTTTAGCCTTTTTGCAATTTTCAGTACCATCACACCAAAGAAAAGCTTTGAATATACAATCGACCTCCTTGGTAACCCTCCTAGGTAAGACTATATGGGTTGACCAATGTAAGTGCGTGCTGCCAAGGATGTAGATGATCAAAGTCACTCTGGCAGCGTACGAAAGGTGTCTATTTTGCCAAGCATTGATCCTACCACCTAGCTTTTTAAGAAGTGGAACACAATAAGAAAACTTCGGTTTGGTAGAGCTGATGGGTACCTCTAAGTATTTAGAAGATGCCGAGGTGTAAGCTCAATCCAGTAATTTTATTTTATTTTTTTGTATAAAAGGAAAAGAAGTACATAGTTTACAAAAACAAGTTTAGGGAAACAAATCTCCGACATATCTTTTAAAAGGATATTAAAGCACCCGGTAGGTGGAGAAACAAAGTAGGTGACATCAATGTCAGAGTGTCCAGCCTGAGTGGTGAGCCAGACTGTACTTCTGTTACTCTCTCGGTACACGTGACGATAAACAACAATCCATTTCTAATTGAAGAGTTCCAGGATACCCATGACGATAGGGTGGGTCGTCTGAGAAAGGGCGACCGAGGATGAGAGGGTCTAGTGCACCCTTAACGAGTCCACTTTCAGCTCAATCCGCCGAAAGCCCAATCGCCAAGCTAGAGAGAGACCGGTGTAGACGCCCCAAAGTTCTGCGGACTGCGCGGTACACCATCCTAAATTTTGCAGCCAGTTGTCGGCTCTATCTCGGATGAGCCCACCTGCTGTATCCGTGGATTGGGCACGATTGCAAGCACCATCGGTGTTCAATTTCACCCAACCTGACGGCGGCCTGCTCCATCCAAAGAGTTGTTCCTGGTGGGGATGGAAGCCAGAGGAGACCTGGCGCTGCCTCGCTATAGCCTACTGAACCTAACCTGAAAAGGAAAAAATGGGAAAAGGGAGTGAGGTAGGTCGAACAAAATCAGGATCAAATAGTGACCTGTTCCTTCAGGACCAGAGGAACCAGCAGGTCAAGCTAAACAGAAGCGCCCAATCCTGGCCCTGGACTTGGCGGTGCTGTTGAAGATTGAAGAGAAGCCAGTCTCTGGTGGGAAGAGAGAAGGAAGTCGAAGTGACAAGGTCTGACGGGAAGGCAGCTCAAACTTGATGAGCGGTCGAGCAGTCTCAAACGACGTGAAGGGAGGATTCTTCCTAGGAACAGTGTGGGCATGTACTGTCAGGAGTGAGGTAGCGACACAACCGTTGTTGATTACTAAGCAACCAATCCTTCGTTAGAAGCCATAGGAAGGAACGAACCCGTTGAGATCCCGGCCACTGCCAAATGACCCACCAGACCCCGTGAGGAACATCAGCCTCGTGGCCCATGGCAGGGAGTACGTGGAAGCCACTGTAAAGGTACCATGGTCGGAGGCACCCCAGATTAACCTATCGAGGCCCAGATACGGCTTAGGAGGAAAAGTACCGGCTATGTAGCGGCAAATCTGTGGAGGTAGAAAAGACTGGAAGGCTGCCCAATTCCAAGTGCCTGAGGTATCAACAAAACGGTAGATGCTGAGACTCAAAAGCGTGGCAGGAACGGGATGAGTAACGTGGGAAATGAGTGGCCCGACACCCCTGATCCAAGGGTCGAGCCAGAATCGCGTCGTAGTGCCATCGCCGACCCTTCAGATTAAGCCTTGTGTCACTATAGGCCATGTCGCTTTGATGCTACATCAAACCATCGACCCCCCAGAAGATGGAAGAGAATGGGGTAGACTGTTTACGTCAAAAGCGTACTTGCTATAGAGCACTCGGGCCCATAAAGCGGTAGGGTTGTCGATCAAGGACCAACCAAGTTTGGTCAGGAAAGCATCATTCATCTCCCGAACCTGACGAATGTCAAGACCCCCCAACTCCTTGGGTTTACAGACCTCCTCCCAATTGACGAGAGGGATCTTTGTCCGATCTTGAGAGGAGCCCCACAGGAATTGCCTCATGGCTTGTTCCAGGGCATCACACAAACTGCAGAGCAGAAGGATCATTGCATTCAATGACAGGTAGATACTAATTTTATCATGATTAACCATTAGGCCAGAGCATTTATAAAACAACTCCAATGCATTAAGCATACTATTAATTGACTGAGAATCAGCCCCACACATAAGAACAAGGTCGTTGACAAAGTTTAAGTAAGATTGATATCATTGTACCTGAGTTAATACTTGAAGCACCCATTACTAGTTGTGATTTTGTTTAATAATCTAGAGATTCCCTCCATAGCAATAGTAAAGAAGTACGAGGAGAGTGGATCCCCTTGCCTTATGTCTCTAGGGCTTCTAAATGGTTTTGAAGGAATCCCATTAACTAGAACACTAAGAGAGATCGATTGAATGTAGGGCACCACTTCACATATTTTTCATGGAAATCCATAGCTTCCATACAAATCTGTATAAATCTCCAGCTGAGGGTATCAAATGCTTTTTAAAAATCGATTTTCATCATACAAGAGCCAAGCCTCCTTCTGGAAATGTAGTCCTTAGTTAACTCCTGTAAAAGAAGTATATTGTCACCAATATTTCTCTCAGGAATGAAAGCACCTTGAGAGGAACTTATGATGTCATTTAAAACCCATTTCAAATTTTCAATCTGTCCACAAGAAGCTTGGCAATGTGATACAACACCTCCTTTAAAGACTTATTCTAGAAGGAAAAATAAGACATCACATGGAAATCACATGAACATGGAAATAGTCAGCAGTGAAGAAGTTAATAGTATATGGCAGTTTCTGAGTCTTGAATATATCTAGGGAAATCTAAAACCACTCCACTTGCATGTTCTACACGATCATTACTTCAGCTCCACTTCCTAGTTAGTTTTGCTAGGGATTTGTTATGTTCTTACTAGTTTAAATAGTCTGTTTGTTTTGTTCATTAAAAAGGTTGAATTACTTTAAATCATTGTGTTGGAGTCTAGTCCTCTTCATACGGACTATCTTTAACTGTTATTTCATTTAAGTTTGCTAATAGAAAACCATTTTCTTTACTTTCACTAGTAGCTTTTAACATTTTTGGTATCAGAGCTTCACACTACCCACAATGATTTCCACCCTCTTTATTTTCTCAACTGAACCTCCAGAACCTTCCCCCTTCCTCCACAAAACCCTTCTTCTACTCAATCAACCAACCCTTCCAATGAAGCCATTCTCCAACAATTAACCTTCCTTACATCTCAAATGACAGCCATGGATGCCACTATAAAGACTCAATTCAAAGCCAAAGGTGTTGATCATGTTACAAAACCTCACGATAATGCAATCTATATAGACTATCTTTAAGTGTATATTTTCTTTACTTTCATCAGTAGCTCCTAACATTTTTGGTATCAGAGTCTCATACTACCCACAATGGTTTCCACCCACTCCACTTCCTCAACCGAACCTCCGCCACCTTCCCCCTTCATCGACAAAACCCTTCTCTTACACAGTCAGCCAACCCTTCCAATAAAACCATTCTCCAACAATTAGCCCTCCTTACATCCCAAATGACAGTCATGGATGTCAATATGAAGGCTTAGTTCAAAGCCAAAGGTGTTGATCATGTTACAAAACCTCACAATAACTCAAGACCATCGTGGGATGGCAAAGTTAATGCCCAAGCTGACTCACCATGGTGGCTACAACACCCCTCTCGCCAACATAATACAAAAATGGAATTTCCTCGTTTTGATGGAGGAGATCTTTATGGTTGGATTTTAAAGCTTGAAAAATACTTTTGGTATTACCAAACACCCAATGAACTAAAAACCTATGTAATGAGTTTATAACTAGAGTCAAAACTCTAGATAAAGGAAATGAACCTATCAATATTGCTGCATTTATTTGGAGAGTGACACCCTTGATCTCTTTGCCTGGATGAACCCTCTTGTACTGGGAAGAATTGGTCAAGGCGTTGTAGGAAAATTCTAGGCTGGCAGAATTTCCAAATCCTGATGAGTACCTTTGTGGTATCCGACAAATAGGTACGGTTCAAGAATATTGTCAAGAATTCACCAAACGATCTGCTCGAATCAAGAATTTGCCTAAACATTGTCTCTTGGGCGTGTTCCTCAAGGGATTGAGAGATGACCTTTGTTAGCTCAACGTCTGTTATTAATGATTTTGATAACGACTATATAATATTTTAAAATTCAAATTGGATTTATTTCCTTATATTATTAATGGTCTAATTTTAGAAAGGGAATAAAATTATAAGAAATACAATTCCTTTCTTGCAGGAAACTTTTTTATAAGCTTACGTTATTTATCCGAAAGGATCTTACCATTTATGAAGGTCGTATATTAATCCCATAATTATTGGAAGATTTTTAGTAAAAACGATATCAAAGTTATTCATATTTAAATCGATCAAGTTAACTAAGGATGCAAGTGAAGCAACAACTAGTTGAAGGAAATGTATATTTAAGGAAGAGCCAATGTAGTTATGACATAGAACATGCATACAGGAACGAGACGTTCAATATTTTGAAATACAAAGCATCAGTTCTTGAAAGTGATATCATTACAAAATCTCTTATGCATTAGAAAGTGAAAATATTTTTTAGAGAGATCATTATAGCTTATATCGAGCACACTTCATTTTTGTTTGAGAGTTTGTAAAGGATAGGTAAATATTACTAGTTTGAAAGGTTGAAGAACCTTAAAAAATATGTACTCATGAGCTTGAAGGGGTTTGTCAAATTACTACTTGGGATTTTAGTGAAACACTCAAGTTGGATACTTGGAGACTGGGCGTAGGCTTGGGTCATAAACCAAATCGGTATAAATCGATTGTGTTCTTCTCTCTTTTCTCTTAACTTTTAAATTTCTACATTATGTTGTATGTGTGTTTATTTCAACAAGAGGCTCCTTCACTTTATAACATATTCCTTCACTTTATAAAAGGCTTCTTTTGTTTTTAACTTGGAAGAGGTTCATTTCAGTTTTAATAGACGCCTTTTGTTTTGAATTTTTTTAACAGGATCCTGTCATTTAAAAGGTTTTATCATTTAACAAGCTCCTTTTGTTTAAACAAGATCCTATTGCACAACAGGCTCTTACTGTTTTAATTATAGACAGACTCTTGTCATTTTCTTTTGAGCTGAAAGTAACTTGCAAAAGTTTTTTTAAGTCACACACAATTCACCCTCCCTCTTGCGTGTATTTGCTTTATCAACCTTAAAGGCTGATGTTGGTATTCATAAGCCTTGTTTTGTTTACAAAGCTATAAGCTTAACCTTCGAATTTGAACAAAAAGTTGGCTCTTCTCGTGTACCTCCCAGAAACCTTTCATGATCTAACTCATCAAGATCAAACCCACAATTAACACCTATTTAAGCCCCATTTACCGCCATATTGGCCCCCCAAAAATACCACCACAATAACCTAGCCCCCAATTCGTTATCAAACCCATACATGGGATGGGGAACGGAAAAATCGTATGGCCCAGGACCTTTGTTTTTGGTGCAATGAAAAATTTGCTCCTAATCATGACTGCAAAACAGCCTCCCTCTCACTTATAGAGCAGGAAGAGATCGAACAAATGGGGAAATTCCTAGAAGGTGACTCAATTGTTGAACTTGTAGAAATTTCATTTCATGCCATCTTGGGTGATAGAGAACCATGGACATGTAAAAGACAAGAAGAGAAGCATACATGGTGTGATTCACCTCAAGGAAGCCTAGGACATGACTTATAAAAGGAGGCTTAGGAGCATAAATTGGATAGAATTTGAAGTCTGAATGTGTAAGGCAAGGGACTGAACGAAATTCTCATATTAAAGGCCCAATATTCAAGTCTAATGTTCCTAAAAATTCATTACAAGATGTTGGAGATCCAATGACAAGAGCTAGGGACAAAGCAATGAAGCAAGCATTGAATTGTTTGATCCAAGACCTTCAAGAGATAGAGCGCATATTGTTGAGTCATATTTCATCTCATAAAGGTCTAAGGGGCATTGTCTTACTCCTTGAAGCCTAACATGAAGTGTCTAAAGGCCCATATGGAGTCCAATTGGAAGAATTCACTTAAAATACCATGTGACAACCATGTGTCACTTAAAAATAAGGAGAAGGACATGATCTATTGAGTGATGTTCTCTCTTAAGATTAAATTGATAGAAACATGTATTCTAAATACTCTTATTAGTCAACAATTTAGATACGATCTTAAGTTTGATTGATTAATAACTTTAAGAAATAAGAGAACCAATGAGCAACACAATACATATACGATATGTATTTAATCTAGATAAGTATTTTTTTTAGAACTTCCAATCCCTAACGTAAAGATGATAATCCTAATTGTCACTTTGGATTAGCAAAACTAAACGTCAAATCCTACCAATCTGACTGTAAATTAAATCAATCAATTCCTAATTACGTAGCCTAAAGATCAATCAATTCAATCATAAAAAGCAACACGAAAGATACTTAATATTCATCAATGAAATAAATTTTATTAATAAAATCTCACATATACTAGATGATAACGTGGTTCCCTTCAACTAAGAAAAAGGATTTAGCTACTTATAACAGAGATAAAACCTAACAGAAAAGTAACAGGACATTGTCTCCATCTCTGCAATTTTTCCAGCAAAATCTGAAAGTCCTAAAACCCATAAACAAAACAGTAGCAGAAAAATGTAAGAGATGATGTAACTAGTAGTGCCTTCTGATCTCTCTTATTATTTTCTTATCAGATACACCTCTCCTCAAATCAGGTAGCAGATCTCCCACTTAAAAATAACAACTTGATTTCTAAAATAATTAAAATTTTAGGTGTATCGAATATGTTTTCAAACTAGAATCTGCAGATAAGTTTTTTCCTTGCACGTGTCCACACTTAATTAATTATTTTTCTACTAGCTAGAAATTCGAATTGCCTTTACTTTTCTTGCTTCTTTTTTTTATATTTAAATTCTTCTCCTATATGTTGAAAATCATCTTAAAATAATTAAGATACAAGCTCATTAATTTTAAATAAAAATTTCAACATAGTCAAAAGATTTATATCCAAAGTTAGCACAAAAATAACAACTTACCAAAGCCCTTTTCTTTATTTTCATCTGTAGCTCCTAACACAATGACTTTATAGATAGTATTAACAAAGGATATCGGTTGGTAATCTGACGTATTCGCAGGCTGATATTTCGTAGGCACCAGATAGATGTAATTGTTATTAACCTCTTGGAGCAGAGTAAATGAAGAGAAAAATTCAAGCTGTGTTTCAGTGAATAATGTACCCGTGATCTCCCAAGTTTGCTGCAAAAAACCTGCTGAAAACCCATCGGACCTGGAGCCTTTGATGCATGAAGGCTGAATACTACTTGCTTAAATTGCTATTCAGTGGAAGGAGCAGTTAGTAAGTCCTTCAAATTGTGTGGAATGGTACCCTGTAACAGGCTCTTCATATTGCTAGTAGATTGCTCTGAAACATTTTTGCCCATCAGCTGATAAAAGAAACGCTTTGCTAGTCTCAGCAAAGCCCCCTGATCCGAATGCAATGTCCCATCACTATCATACAGCTGAGCTATCCGATTGCGGTTCCTTCTTGCCAGGATGTGGGAATGAAAAACTTTGGAATTAGTGTTCCCGTCTGTCAGCCAGTTTATTCTAGCTTTTTGCTTAATCACCGAGTTTTGAAGATTGAGGGTCGACTGATACTCCTTGCGCAGATTCAATTCTACCATTCTCAAATCAGTGTCGTGTGGAGCGTGATAACATCGTTCTTGAGCTAATGTCATCCGTTGCTTAAGAGCCATTAGATTTTGGGATTTTCCCCGTATGAAGTTTTTGAGGGCTGCTTTTGATATGCACCAGGAACTAATGGCATGTTCTGTCATTTTTTCCTGCACACAGGACAATCATGAAACAATGGAGTATTCTTCAAGAGAGCCTCCCTGACGCCATTTTTGTTTGAGTTTACGAGTATAAGAGTCGATCTGCTTCGAGCTGTAATTGCAGTTTTAGTGTACTGCCACTACAACGGTCTTGTCTTGAATCCGAAGCTTTATCCAAACGGGATATTTTTGTTTGAGCCTCCCGAACACATGGAGGGGAAGTACAGACGATTCTCCAGGTTTTGGTGTCACTTCAGGGACTTGTTCTTAATGACAAACGTTACTTCAATGAACCTTCATGGCAGGTTTATAACCAGAATGCCTCGGTTTGGTATTGCAAGACGATGCTACAATATTGTCTTAGATGTCCTAAGAACTTTGAGCAACTTGTTAAAACAATATTCTGAAAGGTTGTGAGGGTTACCTGGAGGGTGGTGCTACTGTTGGTTATACCATAGAAAATGAGGTCTCAGACATTACAGTCTCAAGTGAGTTTGGGCTAGGATTGAAGGAGGTTTACGAGCAAGCATGTTGTGGCTTAATTTCCACGAAAATGGTACATGGAGCAAGCTTCTTGAGCTCCATAGTGATGGGAGTGGTGGGGTCTTTGAGGGAAGAAAAAGAGGCAAGAAAGAGCAAAGTAATTAATTAATTAATTAAGTCGTTATTGAATGCAACCAAATAAATGGCGGGAAATTCAGTTACCTACCGTTGTAACTGAATGATACGCGAGATGATAATATTAAGGCTCATTATGAGAACAATTTCTCTCTCTCTCACTATTTTGATCCAGACCTTTTCTTTAATTAATTACCTCTTGACACTGATCTCCATGTCTAACTCCTTGGAGAACCGCTCCGATCACCAACGCTACACCTTCTACGGCGAACCTCATCATCTACCCGTTTCCGACACTGCTATCCTTGCCCTACTCGATTCTGAACTTCACTCAATGCCTCAACCCGATTACATCGATCGCTACAGCAACGATTTCTACCATCTTTTCACTCGCCGGATCTGCTTCCGTTGGATTCACCAGGTCCAAATACTAATAAATATCTCTACTCTCTACGTATAATCCCTAACTATTGTGTTTATTTCGTGGATTCGATCGTGCATTGCAGGTGTGCGAAATCCATTATTTTAGTCCTGTAACTGAGTGGCGCAGCGCCGACTACTTTCACCGATACATTTCGTATCTTCAATTCCCTGTACGAGCTTGTTCGTTACTCATTTACAAATCCTTTTTTGTTCTTATGAACGTTCTTGGCGTATATATGTTTATTTAGTTAATTCATTTGGTTATCAAGTTGGAGGAGAAGCATATGAAGATCCTTGCAGCAGCGTGTTTGAGTATAGCTGTGAAAATGGAGGAAACAAAGGGACCGAAGAAGCTGTTGAATGAGCTTAGGCTACTATGCAGAGATGTGATTCCATTAAAATCAATTCAGAAAGTTGAATCGTCGGTGGCTAATAAACTCAGTTGGAAACTTCTATCAGTTACTCCATTTAACTATATCCGTAATTTCATTATCAAGCTTCCATCTTCCTCCTACAATGGTCCCGATAATGTTCGGATTGTTCAAGATTCTTGTCACCTAATCCTCAACTCCCTTATGGGTAATTAAATTAATCAAACTCAGATTATTCATTGACTTTTGTGTGTGTGTGTGTGTGTCTTTCTTTAAAACTAGTGATGTCGAGATTTCAGATATTGAGAGCTTGGCGTTTACGCCGTCAACGGTGGCAGCAGCGGCAGTGGAGTTGGCCTCTGCCAAGTATTTTAAAGCGCGGAGCGGTGATGAAGGTGAAGACGGTCACTTTTTCCATCCGAGCGTGAAGAAAGTACGTTCTTTGTGTTATATTTTGATAATCTCGAGGGGCCATTTTGTAAATATTTTTACCTTAATATTTAATTTTTAGTACTCAACTTGTGTCCTGAATTTCTTTTATATTTTATCTTAAGTCTCCTTTTCTTTTTCTTTTTCTTTTTTTTTCCAGGAAAAGGTGAGAGAATGCATCAGTTTAATGAGAAAAATCAATCCAAGATAGAAAATTGGATCTTTAAAGGTTCAATTTTCTTCTCTAAAAACAAAAAAGGTAAATGTTCTTTAAAGTTATTTACTAAATTTAATCTTTTTATTTTCCTCCAAAGGGGTTTATTTGTGATTAAAAAAATAAAAGAGATTTCTTAATTTTCAGGATTGCTGCCTCCCCTTGACCTTGTATTCCATTACCGTGCATAAGTATCAGGCAAGTGTTAGAACTTTCCTCAATGTCTGATATTTTTGTTCCAATTAGTGTATGCTTTTGTTTTCCAAATTTGCAACAATATTAATAGTGATCTATTAAATTATTTTCCAAGTTTATAGTTATATATAAATAAATATTAGAAAGTCAGATTATTCTAATAAAATATTTTGATTTTAAATTTAACAAAAATAAAATAAAAGATGTTAGTATGTAAAATCATTTATAACAATTTTACATATTTTCAAAAGTAATTTTAAAAATAAGTTGAATTTTAGCTATTTAAAATTTTAATTCAATCTTAGTTAACATATTCAATTAACTTTCAATTGAGATTTTATTTTTTATGCGTATAGTTTTTCTGAATTAATCTCATTAGTTAAATAGTTAAATTTATAACGACAAATATGAAATAAATAAATTGGATCAAATTAAATAAAATAAGTTTATTTAATACAATAAATAAATTAGGTCGGATTAAATAAAATAAGTTAGTGACATTTTAAACAAATGATTAATGGAAAATAAATCTCTTTAACCATTCAACTGGTTTTTCCAACATATCAGTAGATAAGACTCTACCTTTCGTTAACAATGACCCAATGGTCCTATAGTATTCTGACTCTGATCATCGTCAACTACTATTCCGACCATGTTTGATAGGCGACCGCTTTCCTACTCCTCCGTCTCTATCGGTGGATGACCCAATTACATGTGCAGATCTCCCAACATCCTGACATCTTCTTAGGGGCCGCATTCTTTTCACCTTCCAAGGACGGCTTCAATTAGCAGCGGCGGCCATGCGTCATCAACTTCGAGTCCGATCCGAAGTCCTATTAGAACAGGATGAAGACTACATCGTTTATAACAAGTGTGATAGAGGATGCTGAATGTTGAGACAAAACCAAAGATTCTGATACGTGAGTGTTGGATGACAAGCAAAACAACCTGTGAAGCATCTATAAAAACAGTTAAATTTGTTCATAAAACTATCATCTTCAACCTTGCTTTTCCTTTTAATAAGTGTTCAGATAAATCTCATGCTAAAGAGCATGGAGGCCCGAATTGAATTGATATTGACATATCGATTCGATCCGAGATACAGGTAAAATATCCTGGTTCAGGATACTAGTATATCAAGTAGAAAACTGTGGCAGAAGTGTGGACTCACTGGCAATACCTTTACAAAGTTTCCACATAACTTTCTAGTTAATCCAGTAATCATGTCATTACTGATACCCATATTTCTTCTTGATTAGGGGACGAACGTCTTCAGCACCAACTAAAGTTTCCAAGAATAATAGCAAGGAAAGCAATGCACTATCCTCTGGATCGCCAAACCAACTCTCTATAGGGATCCCATTCTCAGCTTGTAGTTGAAAAACCTGCGTAAACAAGTGAGCTTATATGCCTTCATTAACACAGAGATACACCATAGCTTGTTCATTTGCTTGGATACTAGAGCTAAGTTTGTCACTGAATTAACGTACAATGATTAGCAATACTAAGCAAAGGAGATGAGGAAATAGTCATATCTTGGTGATTACAATGAAATGGATTTATGTACACTCATGATTCTACAAACCTGAGGTGAATTATCCACTATCATAATCCTTGCAAGGTCACGACCAAGTATTGTTAGATCCTTCAAGTATCCACCATTGGCAAACACACATGAATCACGGTAAACTCGCTGACAAATTAGAGATCGATTCGGATCTATTATATCAAGCAATTGTTCCGCATAGTAACTTTGACCAGCTGTGAAAATTACAATGTCAAACATGCTTGAAACTGCCTCGAGGAACATCCGCAGGTACGGTCTCTGACGAACAGAAACAGTCTGTACTTGCATTTTGGAATGAATTTGAAAACTGAAATCCGCATCTTCACAAATATCAAATGAGGAATGTACTAATGTTTCTGCAGAAAGGTTTCACAGCACATGAATAAGTATTCATATGAATTTGAACATTAAAAAAAAGAGAGCATTGAATATCCATTTTCCGCATCTAATCCAGGAATAAGAAGCCAAATTGACCTAAAAATGCATGCCTGATGTTTGGTTATGTATACTATAATCTTCTTCCACACTGACACAACTTGGTTGAACAATCTTGTCATTAAAAGAGAGATCGTGCCTTGACACATTTTTTACCTTACACTTTTCAAATTTCCCCGATGAAATGAATGATAATACTACTTATACAGTTGTATAACACATACCATCTAGGTCAAGAACAAGAGTAATAGGAAATCCTTTATGTGGTTGTATTTCTAGTGAAAAAGACCGATAGGGCGAGATCGTCTGCAGAAGTTCTTGCAAGCTAATTACACATAGATTCCAACTGTAATCTTCTTCATCAGAGACTCCCAAGTAGCTACCTAAGTTATTTCCTTGATGTATCATACCAGCTTGTTCCCAGAATATCCTATTTGGGTTCCATGGAGCTCTATCCATCAGCATAAATTCTGGATAAGCTCCTTCTTCAACATCTCTTACCCCGTAACAAGGCAGTTTCAGCCATGGAAGCACATCAAAATCAAAGACTTCGCCAAATCCTTTTGGTTGAGTAGTCACAGAAATTGAATTTTCTGCACATTTTTCATTCACTTCAGCAGATAAATTGCTCAAAGGATCTGACACACGGCCTCCAAAAATCTCCTCAAGAGCACTCATACTGGTCACATATAAAAAATCCCAATAAGAACATCCGTTATTCCACACAAAAAAAGCAGGATCTAACGCCAAATTCTGCATCTTGCAATGAAAGAATTGAAATAAGATGGACTTGATTTCACATCCAAAAAGCGTAGCTCTAAATAAACAATAGAACCACATACATATTGCACAAGATTCCTACTTTTAGCACAAAATATGCATTTCTTGAACAATTCCAGGTATCAATGTATTGCAAGAAGTAGAATCAACAGGTCAGGGAAGACCAGTTTCCATTCAATTGTTACCATCTCAGCTTTACACCAAAAAGCTGACCTCTTTTCCTTGTTATATCATTACAGACCACATGAAGGAGCATTGAATAGTTACGCACACTAAAAGAAACAGAAGAACAAACTCATCTACACTAAACGCTGATAAGCTTAGGAAGAAGAAAATCAACTCACGAACTTAACTAAACACCTCAGAACAGAGGACCCAGATAAGAAAACTTGACCAAAATGGCTGCAAAAACGTACCCGAGACCGAAGTGAAGTGAAGGAACAGCACACGAAAGAGGAAAAGATAATCAAAGAGACAGTTTGAAATTTTTTCTATGTAAACAAACAAAACCGTAACACAGACCGAAGCAGCTTTTTCTTTTTTTCTCTCTCTCCTTCTCTCAGCGAAACCAAACCAACGGCTCTGATCGAGTCTTATTTAGGCCGAACTCAGCCGTCCATCCAAAAAGATCCCCTTCTAATCGTCGGTCCAATTTAAGCTGCTTTATGTGGGCCACTCTATTAGGCTTTTATGCTTTCCGTAGGCCCACTTTAACAAGG
Organism: Erythroxylum novogranatense; assembly: GCA_029891385.1. Classification (NCBI taxonomy): domain Eukaryota; kingdom Viridiplantae; phylum Streptophyta; class Magnoliopsida; order Malpighiales; family Erythroxylaceae; genus Erythroxylum; species Erythroxylum novogranatense. The sequence continues at coordinate 136,549,997 of CM057228.1, forward strand.
ATCATTAAAAGGATAAACTTCTTTTATAGGTTAAAATTTTCTAATTTAAAATTTGTTCTTTTAAACTTTGTAAAAATAAAAAATACAATATCATTTGTGAACTAATTAAATATTATAAATATATTGATTAGTTTAATTCAAGTTTAAAATCTATATTAAATCATCTTATCAGCAATAATTGATTAATCTTATCGTATATATTTTATTATTATTTTAATCAAATTCTAAAATAAGAGATTTTCTATAAAATTAAAAATTATAAGAAGGTTTTCATAAATTTTAAAAATTAAAGGAATTTTATAAATTTCTTACATTATAGGAGTTCCATTTCTTCTACATTTATATAAATTAAAATATATCTGTCAAGCCAAACTATGCATTAGACATCAATTAAAAATTAACAATTAAGCACACCTAACATAAGTACTATCTAATTAAATATTATTAACATAAAATTTTAATGCAACTCTTAAATTAAATGTGACATGAATTGGTTAATGTGACAGAAATTAATAAATTTAAGATAATTATCTTAAATTATTAATTAGTTCACGTATATTTTTAGTCACTTACATCTTGTTGACATTTTTTAATACAAATTTAAGATAAGTTTTTAAAAATAAAATAAAATTTCAAAAAAATTAAAATTAAAATAATTAAACTATGCATACGTCTTTTCCTTGATATTTTTATACTAATTTGGTGAGATCCCAAAACCATATGTTCTAAAAAACTTACAAGTTAAATGATTTATCATAAATTAAGAATTAAAGTATTATGTACTTTTAAATAAATTATTTAAAAATGCAAACTACAAATTCGATTAATAGTCATTAAAGAAATTCAAACAAACATACTACAACGCTGTAGGCCCCGAATTTGCCACCCTACTCGTAAGCACTCAGAGACGCTGTCTCGTGAGTAGTCTTCGTCTGAGTGTTCTCCGCGGCAATTGTAGTTATCGAGAATCCAACTAACCAAGCATGTTTATGCACTCGATTTTAACGGTATTAAGTTATGGCGGATTCATTTTGAATCTGAGAATACTCGCCACTCGGTCCGACTCATCCCCCCAAACCTTCCGGTGAGGACCCGGCCATCGCCGATGTGTAAGCTTAGCAGAAAAAGAAAAAAAAAAAGATCAGTCAGTAGAGTTTTTTTTAATGTGTCGGTTGACTGGAATTGAGATTTGGCAAGTTCCGTTGGAACTTGGAAGTGAACGTGTGCTTGTTGGATTTAACGGCGATGGCGGTTATAGGTACTCTTTGGACGCACACAAGTTGGAGGAGTTTATGAAGACTAGCTTCTCTACTCATAGGCCCTCGTGTTTACCGACCGGCGAGCCCCTAGATATTGAGCATCATGTTGTTTTTAACTGCTTTCCTGTAAGCATTGCCTCAAATGGATCATCCTATTTCATTGTTTTCTCATTGTGACTTTTGCGCTTATCGATCACCGTAGGGAAAAGTAGTTTTGAGTGTAGAGTGTGGTATTGAGTTTTGAGTTTTGAGTTTTGAGTTTTTTTCTCCTGTCTGTTAATTGTTATGGAATGTATGTACTCGGTATTGCGATAGGCAGGCCAACCAGAACTGATTGAACTTGAGAAGACGCTGAAAGAGGCTATGGTTCCAGCGGGTAGTACTGCAAGGGAGGTGAGTAGAGAATTATGTGGCTTATGAAGTAATTTTGAGTTTGCTGGAGTTGCTTGTTTTGGATTTTTGTTGTGATTAGTTGTTTGAGTTTTGTGCTTACATTTCGTAGAGTGAATTTGGGAGGGAGGTGCCATTGTTTGGGTGGAGGCCTGTGGAACCGGTGTTTCATAAGTTATATTCGTATGTGTTTGACATTGATGGAAAAGGATAGTCTGCGACAGAGAACAATAGGCCTGTAACTACTGCAATTTTTGTTGTCAACTTTGATAAGGTCATTTGATTAATCTTCTATAGTTTCTGAATATGGTGTTGATTCTCTGTTTCTCTGTTTTCTGTTTTCTTTCCAAATTTCTGAAGGGGGGTTGGTTTCCTTCTCTTTTACAGGTGAGGATGGATCCTCGGAAGAAGGAAGTTGATCTTAACAGTCTAATGTATGGAAAAATTAGCCAGTTGACTGAAGAAGAGATGAAGAAGCAAGAAGGAGACTATATTTATCGTTATCGATACAATGGAGGAGAGGCAACTCAAGTTTGGCTGAGTTCAGACAGGTACCAACTAAAGATGTGCCCATTTATTTACTTTGCAATTCATCTCTATGAAAATTTGAACTGATTTTTGAACAGCTTTCTCTCTCAGTAAACTAAAGCAAGATCTGATGCACTACTATGTCTAGATTTGTTGAGTTAGTCTCTGCGGACTAGTTTTCTTTACAATTTACTACCCGACATTAATTTTAGAAACTACTTTTGAATTGATGTACCAATTTAACTATGGGAAAGTATGCTATTAAAGATTTGATTCCCCTTTGAAATATGACCTTCAAGGGGGCAATGAGTAATTTACTTCCATGTGTCAAAGACATTGCCCAATTCACCTTGACTATATCTGTGTGTGTATGTGTGCTTCAGACTGTCACATTTTCTGTCCAGTCGTCAAGATTTTTGTCCGACTGGCTTCTCCATGAGTTATTCTATTTGTAAAGGTTTCCTTATGGGGATTTGAGATGATTGCCGGTTTGAAATCTTTTACTCATTTCTATTAGTTTTCTGCCCCATAGCACCGAATTATTTTGCTCTAATTTGCTTTTTGCCATTTTTGTCAGGAAGCATACTAGTTCAGGCTGATTTTGTTGAAGTTGGACGTCATTACTTGAATTCATGATCTCGATTAACTTTAATTAGGAGAAATTTGCAAAAATTAATGTTTTAAAAACTGGATCGGACCGTCCAGTCCGACCAGAAAAAGTTTGAACCGGTCAGTAGTCCAATTCGGTTTTACTTAATAACCTCTCTATATAAAAACCGGACGGTTCAACCTTTTTCAGTCGAACCGAACCGGTTCAATTTTAAACCCTTGTTTTCCATAACACCACCTCCCTTAGATTCGTCCAGGCTGCTGCTTTCACCTTTTGAAACCCTCAAATGTCCTTCAAATTGAATCAAACCCGTATCCTCTGCATCAGAACTCAATCCGCCAACATCCTCAATTTTTTGCTTCAGAGTTTCTCCAACTTCACAACCACAACCAGCTCGACCCCAATCCGAATCAAGAACAGGCTCAAGCAACCAAAAAAGGTACCGGGCATCAACGTTAACATCAGTTACCGTAGTTGCAAAAACGTATTAAAGTCCTAGTTTCGTTATCCTGAAAGAATTGAGAGAGTGTTTGTTCTCAAGAATGTGTTGAAGAATGATAACATTGATCTTGTTTTCAAGCGCAGGGTTCCGAATCCGAGTGCAGAGGGAGAGACGTGAGGTTTTGGAACAAGATGGGCACATGGGTCGCTTGGAATTGGGGTGAGGAGCCTCCATTTTCAAGGTGTGAAG